>CAJNDS010002125.1:394808-479808 GCA_905221605.1 Symbiodinium natans | reverse complement strand
AGGCATTTCCTTTCCCTTCTCTGAGGCATCGGCAAGTCTGATTCCAAGGATGCGCTTGCCTTGTGTTCTTTTCTTGTTATCGTACGTTCGTGACAGAGGTAGCAGCCTGGGCCTAGGAGCTTTGGGTTCGTCCATTGCTCTGCAAAGGGATGAGGTAGGTAGCTGCGTTCATCGCAGAGCAGTCCCCCCGCACCTGCTCCAAAGCCTAAGTGTTGGGTCTTGTTGCTTGTGTGTTGGTTGCTTTCGGTTTGGTCTTGTTTAACTTGTTAGTCCTTGGCTAGGCTGGTCCAAAGGACGGAGCTGGCAACGGCACGTTTCAATGGGCTTTTAGCTAATGGTCAAGGCACGTCCGAAGGACGGAGCTGGCCACAGCACGGCACGTCTCACGGGCGGGGCAAGCCAAGGGCATGGCGCCTCCCGAAGTTTCAGAATCGCCCGCTATGAGCAGAGCCCGCTCGCTCAGCGTTCAATATAGTAATAGTAGTAGTAGTAGTAGTAGTAGTAGTAGTAGCAGTAGTAGTAGTAGTAGTAGTAATAATAGTAGTAGTAGTAGTAGTGGTAGTAGTAGTAGTAGTAGTAGTGGTAGTAGTAGTGGTAGTAGTAGTGGTAGTAATAGTAGTAGTCGTCGTAGCAGTAGTAGTAGTACTACTACTACTAGTAATAATAATAGGACTAGTAATAGTAATAGTCGTAGTAATAGTAGGAGTAGTAGTAGTAGTAGTAGTAGTACTAGCAGTAGTAGTAGTAGTAGTAGTAGTAGTAGCAGTAGTAGTAGTAGTAGTAGTAGTAGTAGTAGTAGTAGTAGTAGTCGTAATTGTAGTAGTAGTAGGAGTAATATAGCCGCCGCGGATCAGACGGCCGGGCACCTGCCTCCTGGAAAACCGGGCTTTGGGCGCAACTGCTGTCCTAGAGGTTCAACCAGTCCTCAGGGGAACGTAACAGCTTGTGCCTTACTGTGAGCCATGGTGAGCCGCGATCTTTGAGCCGTCTGATCTGCCGGGTCCCAATTCCCGGCCTCAGCTCAAACATTGCAGTTACTGCATTCTTTCAGGGGGTCGGCGAGAGGGTTCCACTGCTCCGCAAGGTCGAAGGAGTGCCCACAAGAAGCAAACGCAGCCTGTTTCAGGCAATGGGCTGAGCTTCACACCTTCCTGGTTGCGTACAGCTTCAGATCAATATGATGTGATTGCCCTACAAGAGACGCACTGGCAGGAAAGCACTGAGTTTGATGTTGAGGGGTGGCATTGTATAAGCCTTCGTTTAAGCTCAGCCAGCAAAGGTAAGGCCAAAGCCCCCAAGGCAAAAAGCAGCAGCTGCGCCAGATCACAACTTCACGGCACAGCCGGGCACACAACCACACGCTCAGCACGTTCATGATGACAAAAGGGCAGACGGCGTTATGATACTAACAGCCCCACATTCCCAAAGCCACCATTAGGTGGAGCAAGCATCAAAAAGGCAGGGTGTTGGAAGCAGTCTTCCAATGGAAAGGTGCACGTGTGCACCTCATCACTGACCAGCAAGTCTGGACCACCTCCAAGACAGCCCAACAAAACCGAGAGGACAGATCACTGTGTTTGGCCTCATTGTCAAGAGCAGTCCACGGAGTTTCGCAGCGTGACACTCTGGTCATTTAAGGGGATTTCAACTCCACGCTGAACAAGTGCGGAAGTGGTCGGCACCTGCACTCCAGGCTCGCAGTCCAAAACAGCCACGCCCAAGAGGTGCCCAGCTTGTTAACATCCTTGAATAACAGCCAGAGAATTAAGAAGAGTGGAAATTCGAATTAGCTCCGCGGAAGTGTCTCTTTTAAGCAGGGCCTCATTTACCTTCTTATGTCCGGCGTGGTGATTTGAGAAAGCTGGTCAGCAACCCACTCTTTTATTCGGGTGATTACATCGCGCTGCCTTCAAGAGCCTGCTTATTTTAGGGGGAAGGGGAGATGGAAAAGAGCTGCCGGTGCCTGAGAGGCCGGATCTTTGCCTTGACTGGGTAGTGGCCCCCTTTCTTCCACCTTCCCAGCGGAAAATCTGTCAAAGGTTGCTCTGCTTAGATTCTCCACGCGCTAGTGGCTTCGGGATAGAATAGAGTCGATCTGAGACTGTGAAGTGGCAGTGAAATGTCAGGCCTGATTCCGAAGACAATGTATTAAGCGCGACTAGACCATGTCCGGGCGTTGAAAATGAGCGTCTTCTGCTGAGCGATGCTGTGGGGCGGCTGGCTGGTCCTTAAAGGCAAGATTGGCAGGCTTTGGCCTTGTTGATAACGTTGAAACCCCTGAAAAACTAACCCAAACTCCAGATCCGAAATCTGGGTTTTTGTGCTTCATGTCTGTTGTGGACTCAACACAGCATGGCGTGCTGGAATCGAACAGTGTTGTCAGAATGCAGAGATGCCACTGAGTTCTGGCTGTTGGGCACTTCAGCTTCCTTTCTTTTAAGGCTGGTGCGCAAAGTGTGGCACAGGCTTCAAATAGCTGGAGAAGGGCTGATTGATCAACAGGTGGCAAGAATTAAAGACCAGGCTGTCTGGGTTAGAGGTAATTATGGGCTGTATTAAGCTAAGCTTCCAACCAGTTGATGAAAAAATGTTAAAGCACTGCTTCTGCCCAAGCTGAAAATCTTCAGTAAAATCATTAATGCCCAGAAAGTCAAAACACCGCACATGGCGAATAGACAGAACTCATCGGAGACAGCTTAGCAACTGCACAGCACAGTTGGTATGCCAGAAACAACCAAGATGCAGCGCTGCCAGAGGTTCTAGCATGAAACCTTGCTGGCGTCTCTCATCATGCAAGCCCGTTACAATTTGGAGTGGCCTACATAACAGAGTTACAGAGTCTCTTCTTGCACCGCCTGCAATCTTAGGGCTTGGAGGCTTAAGAGGAAGCTTAAGGGGGGCTTCAGGGCGGGTAAAGGGAAAGGCTGAAGCCTTTGAAAGGGCTTTAAAGGGGGGCTTTTAGGGGGAGACTTAAGGGAGCTTCATGGAAAACTTAACGGGAAGCTTAAGGGGAAGCTTAAAGGGGGTCTTTAAGGGGGGCTTAAAGGGGGCTTCAAGGGGGGCTTTGCGGACTACCTAAAAGGGTGCTTAAAGGGGGCTTGAAGGGGGGGCTTAAAGCTGGGCTTTAAAAAGGACGTAAAGGGGGCTTAAGGGAGGCTTGAAGGGGGACTAAGCAAGAACCCCATGTTTTGTTTTTGTTTTGGACATAATTCATATGCTTTACGCAAGTTTGCCGGCTTAAACAAGCGAGAGGTTGGGAAGGGGCGCAGGTCCCCCCCATTTGCAAACACGATGCTTGCATTAGGCCTCTTAAACTGCTGCCTAAATTCTCCACCAAAGGCCCAGCAGGTATTACGCCTCTTAGACGTCTTAAACTACTTCTCGAGCCCTCCACAAAAGGCCCAGCAAGTATTTGGCCTTAAACTGCTGCCTAAATCCTCCACCAAAGGCCCAGCAAGTGTTACGCCTTTTCAACTGCTGCCCAAACCCTCCACAAAGGCCCAGCAAGTGTCAGGCCTCTTAAACTGCTGCCTAAACCCTCCGCAGAAGGCCCAGCAAAGTGTTACGCCTTCTAAACTGCTGCCCAAACCCTCCAAAAAAGGCCCAGCAAGTTAAGGGGAAGGGGTTAAAGAAGCTGAAAAAAGGGGGGCTTAAGGGCGACTCTAAACATTACTTTAAGAGAGAAGAGATTTATTCTAAATTCCACCCCCCTTGAATCTTGTTTTTTTTTTGGATTTTGTTCTTCGAAACTAGAGAAGTGAGACTCTAACTTCCATTTGAAAAGAGAGAGAGAGAGAGAGAGAGAGACAGAGAGAGATGAATTTATTCTAAATTCCACCCCCTTGAATCTTGTTGTTATTTTTGTGTTTTTTTGGAATTTCATACAAAGCGAAAGAAGGGAATGTATTCTAAATTCCACCCTCCTCGAATCTTGTTTTACATTTTGTGTTTGTTTTGGATTTCATTCTTCGAAACCAGAGAAGTGAGACTCTAAACATTATCATTTCCCTTCCTGGAAGAGCCTGTGCACCTTAAGTATGTTGGAACAACACAGACTTTCTTTGTAGGTGTGTTCTAACAGAGAAGACTTGCCTGCACCTGTTACAGAGACACCTAAGGCGGCAGACAAGTTTAAAGCTTAAGTGGCTGCCATCGGTTTAAAAAAAGCCACAACTTCTCGACGTCCCAGGTTTAGCAGATGTCACAGGGTCCTCAGGTCCTCATTGCAGCATGGACCACCGTGGACGTGACAAGCGAGTTTTGGCTGGAAGCACCCTGGATGCGAATCAAGGCGATGCTGAAGGAAGACCGTGTTTTTGTTGGAGCTCTCCCAGCGGATGCGCTGGTAAGCTTGTTTTCCTGGAAGCGAGGTTGAAGACGTCGAGGTTGGGTACTAAGAGTGGGGTTGACGCTCTGAAGCCTTGCATGAATTCGTTTGTTACGTGTTTTCACTACGAACTCTTGGGTATCACGCCAACACCGGACCCAGGACAACCCGTCTTATGATGGGAATTTCCATGAGTTTTAGTTTGGTCAGAGATCTGACGGTGTGGTGTTTTTTCGTTTGGAGGCGAGTACGCGCCAAGGGAATGTGGCCAGGGCATCCCCTTAGTGTTGAAGTGCCAGGCTGTGCTTGGACTTCGGATCTTTGACACGAGCCCGAGCTCTCAGCAAAATGCGGGGGGTGGAAGATCGTGGCTGATACATGAGTGTTTTGTCATGTTTTATTTAGATCAGCCTGTGCAGTGGTTTTGCTTCGGAGTGAGTGGGAATCGCGTTGATCCCATCCTCTGTGATTTTCGTCTCGATGATTTCCCTAGGAAATCATACGAGTGTGTTTTTGCCCAATACGCTACTTTGAGTGAGTGTGCAGTGAGTAGGAACTCTGTTCTGAAGCACTTTTAGTCTCACGACTGAATTCGTTTGTAGTTTTGCGCACTTCGTGAATTTTGGCTCAAGACTGAGAAAAAGGACGAGTGCCTGTGCTTGGTTTAGGATGGACAGGGCTTGCGCTTTCAAGGGAAAAGGTACCTAGAATGACCTTCAGTTTTTCACGCAAACATATGTGGCAAAGACCGTTCGTTTTTTACATCGAAGGAGGCAGTGGATTCCAGAAAGTTTTGCAGGGGGTGTCGACCAACCCGACCTCAGAAATGGTGGTTCGAACAATCAAGGACACCGTGGTGAAGAACGATCAAAAGACTGGGAGTATGCAAACAGCAGTGGACCTGATGAAAAGCGATCTGTTTGAACAAGAAGAGGAGTTGGAGAACATCTTGGAAGACTACAAGAAGTACACGAAGCGAGCGCAGGAAACGGAGTTACTTTTCAAGGAAAAAGAAGAAGGTGCTCGACTCTTGAAGGAATCTTTGGACGATGGAAAGAAGATTTTAGCAAGGCGCGAGAAGTTGCTGGCGAAGTTACAGCCAAGCGTGGAAAATGAACTTGGAGAAGTTTTCTGAAGAAAGGACTGGTGAGAAAAGAGTATCTGCAGTATGGTGCGCCAGAGAATGCAGGACGGACCAACCATCTTCAGAAGAATTGCCGAAACAGATCAACGGCGTCCGAGAAGGCAGAAGAAGAAGGAAAAAGCCCAGCGTCGAAGTTTACGGATGCAGGACAGCAGGTACCCACGACACCACCAGAAGGACCTGTTTTCAGAGATCGAAAAGCGAAGAAACGAAGGATGAGGAAGAGCTTGAATAGATCAAAGAGTTTATGAACGAAGCGAATGAAGAAGCGAAGAAGAAGAAAGAGAAGGGTCAAATGGAGGAAGAAAAGCAGGAGGCGAAGAAAGAAGAAGAAGAAGAAGAAGAAGAAGAAGAAGAAGAAGAAGAAGAAGAAGAAGAAGAAGAAGAAGAAGAAGAAGAAGAAGAAGCGAGAGAAGGCAAGAAAGAAGGAAAAGGAGAAGAAGGATCGAAAGAAGAAGGAGGAAGCAGAAAAGAAGGACCAAGAACGGAGAAAGAAGAACAAGGGAACGATCGGAGAGCACAATCGAAAGATGAGAAAGGAGGCAAAGGCGAAAGCTGAGAAGAAAAAAAGGAGGATTGAAAAAGGCCCTGAAGAGCATGAGCGCGAAAGTCAAAGTCAGGAGACGAAGAGTGTGCAAGAGTGATGAAGACTAAACAAGAAAGATGAGTTGAGGTGAGCTTGAAAATTCGAAGTTGGAAAGAAAAGAAGAAGGAGTGAGCGAGGCCAAAGGCCGTAGGCGAGAAGTCTCACAAGTTTCACAAGTTTCACAAGTTTCACAAGTTTCACAAGTTTCACAAGTTTCACAAGTTTCACAAGTTTCACACACGCCTAAAGATGTTTGGTGAAATGATGAGAGAAAGGAAAAAGTGCGCCCCAGCATGCGAGAAATGCGGGTCGATGACCGCGATGAGTCTTTGGTGTTTAAATGGTGGAAATTGAAAAGGAGAGAACGAGTGCAACGGCAAAGCCCGAAAACGAGTGCAACGGCAAAGCCCGACAGCACCCGCTGAGGGCATATCGAGATATTCAATTCCACACATGACTGTGTCTTTAGGGGTAGGAGTTGAGAAACCATAGCATCCTGCCGCACCGGAGAGAAAAAGTGCGAGTGAAGTTGAATTTTCAACCATGCTAGAAAGTTGGGACGTGCGCTGAAAGGTGTCGATAAAGGCGTAATGAGCATGGCGAACATCGTGATCGAATGGCTCGCAGCGGCACCCTTGTCAAGCAAGATGAAGGACGAGTTCAATTCGTTGAAAACCAACAACGATCAAGAAAAGGAAGAGCTGAAGTTGACGTTGAGCTACATGGTGGAAGAAAGAAGCAAAGTGCGAGCCCGAATGGAAAAGTTGATAGCTAAGAAGCAGGAGTGCGAGCTCAAAACACGCGAGCTTGGAGCAGCGTTTGGAGAGCAGAGCGAAGAGATGCAAAGCTTGGATAAAAACACCAAGCAAGCGAAGGAGAATGCCGACGGGCGTGAGCAGCTCGAAGGTGAAGCAGATCGAAGTGCGAACAGCCAAGTTTTCGCAAGAAGTTGAAAGGAAGGTTATTGGACAAAGCGAGCAGCTGAAGATCACGATCAAGATGAAGAAGTCTCCGAGTCTCCGACGCAAGCCTGATGAAAGAGGCAAAGGAGAAGATGCAGCAGAAGAAAGAGAAGGCAAAGAGGAAGGAAGAGCGAGAAAAGAAGAAGGCGGATCGAGGAAAGAGAAAGAGAACGAGAAGGAGAAGAAGGAGAAAAAGATCAAAGAAGATTCGGAGAAGCGAGCGATTGAAACAAGGAAAAAGAACAAGCAAACGATGGAAGAGTTCAACGAGCGGATGAAAAAAACCCAAAAGAAGCGGAGAAGGTTGGATGCTGAAGGGTGCAGGACCTGAGCGAATCGCAACAGTGAGGGCTTTCGGGCTCAGTAAAAGCTCTAGAATGTTTCACACAATTTCGTTTCACACTCAATGTGTTTAAAATGCGACAAAGGTGAAAGGTGTAAATGGCCAGCCCAACTTGTGAGAAGAGCGGGCCAGTATCACCTGAGTGAAAGTCAATGACTACAGCTATCCATGGATAGAAGAAAAGCAATCGTTACAAGACCGCGTGAAATGTTAGTACTTGGTACAATCACGAGCGTGATCGACGAAGTCGAGATCGATAACAAGATGTTTAACAGTTTCACAACGAAGCCAGAAAAACGAGCAGATGAAAAAAGGAACGTGTTCGTGGTTGAAAGGAACCACTGAAGCTCGTGGAGGGCGTAACAAATATTTCGACACGTGTCACTTGTTACTTTCGGGCTCAAGGTAGTGTGCAGAGGCTGAAGTTAAGGTTGTAGTTTGCCGTTAATTTTTACGCGCCCTCCTACGGTTCCAGGGGCTTGGCTTACCGCCACCCTGTGGATGAAGCGCACGTCCTCGCTCCCCAGGCCATGCAAATTGCGCAGCATGCCGGGTTGCGGACTTTCCCTGGACCGTCGTGCGTGGGTCCGCGTGGCACGCGAAGCCATGTTTGGACATGGTCGTCTACGGCGTCAACTCTTGGTGGAAGGGTTTCGGAACGGTCCCAGCGCCTTGTCGTGCTCGGCGCTCAGGTAGGGGGCCGATGGGGCCTGGGAGCCTTAGCTCTCGTTCGCGACCTCGGCAGTCTGCGTTGAACACTCGCTTGATTTCTGGAAGTTTTAAGTGGGATGCCGGTCGAGTCATCTTATGCTCTTTTGCACTCCTTTAATGCTTTTCTCCAGCCGTTCGGGAGCTTCAGCACCACCAAGGGATTATGCGTGGCTGCACGGACGTTACGGGTGGGCCCGGGTGGGCGCTCCACCCGAACGCTCGCCGAACTCTTGCAATGGGCCAGCAGCAACGCGCCGTGCGCAGTTCAGGGTAGTCTGGCGGCGCCAGCGTCGGGCAGCACGATCGACTGCCTGCTGAGTCGGGGTTTCAGATAGACATGGCATCGTTTGTGGCTTGCGCCGTCGTGGCGAGGAGATATGCGGACTTCACACACACACACATGTCTCTTGCGAGGCTGTTGTCGCAAGCCGGACCCTTCGTACGTGATGACGTCGCTGCGTGTTCCACATCCACGCACAGAGCGCCCGCGGTGAGTAGGGGCGAAAAGCATCCGTCATGGTCATATTCTGAAAAAGTAAGTTTTTCTTAATTATCTGGAGCTTTTGTTGTGCGACGGGGAACGGGAGGATCTTTGGGCTGCCTCTGCGGGAGGATCTTTGGGCTGCGTTGGCCCGACTGCATGCAAAAATGCTTCACAGCAACACCGTGAGGCTTCCTGAGCACTCCTTCCTGAATCAGTGCAGGAATTTCGCCGCGGCGCCCCCGAAACGTCGTGAAAAGGGGGCATGCAGAGTGTTGGATCTGCAGCAGCACGGAGGACTGGTTCGCACGTGGTTTCGCGCAAGCGGCTTGCAGACCTACTGCTAACTCCCGTGGCCAGTGGTCAGCAATTGGTGTCGCCGCCACCTGCGCACTAGCAACTTTGCTGACCCGACAGCGTTTTTGATGTTGCGTGAATCGCCCGTGGTAGTACATTTTGTGTTCAGTCACTTGATCAGGGGTTCCCGCAGCGTGGAATTGTGTTTACCAGACAGCCCAAGACGATCGCACATGTGCCCCAACAGCAGCCAGTTCAGCGTCCTGTCCAAGACTGCGGTACTGCGAACGTCTCACGTGCACGCTGAAATCACTCATCGTACAACCTGCTGGACGATCTGTACGCCAAGGCAGGGTTCGCATCAAAGTTTGCACCTGGACGAAATCGAGGCAGTGCCGAGCGTCGGGTGGGATCCCATGTAGTCTTTCGCGCCGCCCGCGACTGTCAGCATGTTGGCCCACGCAGCGCAGTATGCAGCCGTCCGCACTAGCTCCGCACAGCGCAGCCCGAAGTCGGCGAATAGGGCAGGCGGGAAAGATAGAGAGCGCTGCCGCAACTCATCCCTCGCCGTTTGCGTAGTGGGCATCCGGCAGTCCGGTACACGTGCCACGTGCGTGCCAAGGTTGCCACTACTCCAACGCGTGCCTCCACGATTTCAGTGACGTTGTCAAGGTGGCTCGGGCGCGAAGCGGGTCGTGACGAGGTAGAGGTCATCCAAAAAGGCAAAAAAAGAAGAATGGCGGTTAAGAACTCGCCCACCTGGAGGCGACCCTGTGCCTCGTGCAAGGAATCATGCAGTGCCAGAGCAAGCAGTATCAAGCAATTCCGGTGCCAACGTGTCGCCTTGGTCGCAGCCTTCTCCTTGTGGCACGTCGTGCCACTGCCCATCGGCATCCCACAACACATAAGTAGAGACGGCACCGCTAGAGACGGCACCGCACCAGGCGCGTACATACGGCACCATCGGAGGAACAACCTCGCGCTTTTTTTTGTAATTTTTATTTGTCGCGGACCCTTTTCCACCGTCAGACGTCGTCAGAGAGCCCGCAGCCCACCCCATTGCGAGGGCGGGCTGCGGCCCGTTTTGCCATCGGGCGTCCGCAAGGAGCTCGTGCACAGCCGGGGCTGGTCCAGCAGCACAGTGTTCTCTCTCTCTCTCTTTCTTTCTCTCTCTCTCTCTCTCTCTCTCTCTTTTTCTTTCTTTGCAGTGGCAGCTCCAGGAACGTCGCACTCGCTGCGCGGCAACGGTGATGAGGCCACTCCACCTGAGCACCCGCGCGGCCTGTGCGGCGGGGAGGAGCGCGGCAGGCGTGGCGGAGGACCGCGCGCGCGAGAGGAGGCGAAGGAAGGAGGCCACTTCCACGACCAACCTCGAGCGCATGCACCATGAAGCGGCATCTCGTGCCGCAGTCAAGCTCAAAGCGTGGCCGCAACGCGCACAGCGAGGCCTAGTTGGGTTTCATGCCAGTGTGCGGTTTTCTGTCAACAGCGGTGGGCCGTTGCAGACGACCTCCGGGCATCATGGTTGCCCCTATGGCATATAATGGCCCTCGTTACGGCTCGCTCACCCGGAAAAAGCGCGGGAGGCGAGCAAACCGACGTGGCACACGCAGCACGGTACTTATCCAGCGCTCCAGTTCTGTCAGGAGTATATACCACAGCCGCAATTCGCGGCGGCGCGGGCATTGTAGTTGCGCGGCGCCATAAAATCGCGCGATGTGTCGCGCGGTATACCTCCACCGCCTCCGGCCCGCCTCCGGCGCTGCGGGTGGGGATCCCTGAGCGCGCATTAGCCGTGCCGGCGCAGCCGGGCAGCGATGGGTTGTCGAGGTGGCCGAGCCAATGCTGGCTTGTGTTCTGCCACTCCGCGCCATGCAAGCGCGGGCAGACTGGGGCACCCCGGCAAGTGTGCGGCTCAATGGCTCAGTGAAGCATGCCTGTTTGTTTGAATTGTTTTTTCCAGCTTGTGACATACAACTCCCAGACCCTCCGCTGACGGTGTGCGCAGTCTGCTTTTTGGCAGTGGTGACCGATTTTCGGCTGGTGCAGCTCTGCGAGTCGCCGAATGTGCCAAAGCCCGGACATTCCCGGAATTTGTTTCTGGTCGCCGCTGCCAGTTTGTCGTGTTTGGCATTGAGGTTGTTAGGTGCTGGAACCCTCAGGCCGCTGAATTTGTCCGACTCCTTGCTTGTTCCCTTTGCACAACGGGCTGCGTGCCTGGCCGCACGCTGGTCTGTGCGATCCTTTGCAGGCAGCCTCCGTTCCCTTCCCCTGTCCTGCACAGCCAACGTGTATGGAGACACGCCGCTGCTCAGCGACGTGTTTGCTGACTTTTCCGAGCAGCCTCCCCGCCACATGCCGCAGTCTGCGTTGCCGCCTTGGCGTTGGGCGCATGCACTGGACCGCGATGTGGACGGACGCAAAAAAGGAGCGCCAAAAAACAACAGATCCGCGTTCAAGGCAGCAACATCAAATGTGGTGTTTGACTTTAACCAAATTGCGGCTGCCAAGATGCCACGATAAACCGCGAGCTCGTTGGCAATCAGGCGATCCTGAATTTGTTTCCAGCGTTTTCTGCTGAGCTGTGCGCTTTGTACCTGCATGGAATATGCTTGCTGATCGCTCATGATACTAAAGCAACCGTTCACATTGGATTCACCCGTTCATTCAACACCTCGGCTTTCCTGCCCTCCTTGCCCGCGTGCTCGCGCTCGCCACGCTGGCGTGTTTCACCCTAACTTGTACAGCAAGAGCTTTCGCTCTCGTTCTTGCGCAGGCTCACGCAAACATTGCGCCACAGCATTGACGAGGTTTTTGCCACGGGAGTTCGGTTTCACCATATGTTGCCAACTTTGGTCTGACTTTGCAAGGCTTCATGTTCATGATTGCCATCGCACCTGCAGTTCAAGTGTAGTGCCGCGACAGAACAGTTGGTAAGGAATACAGTGGTTTGTTTATGTGTGCGCCTACTCGTCGGCTCTAACAGCTGCTGCGACTCTGTTTCCAGCTAGCGGTCAGGTGAGGGTGTTCGATAACGAAGTAGTTCCCTAGAGCGACTTGTTTTTTTGCAACGAGTTGCACTGCGAAGTGCAAAAGAACCTTTGCCTCAGCTATCTCTCGTTCAGTTGGCTTCCCTTTCTTGCGTTGCTGCCCTGTGGAGATTGGTTTACACGGACGGCAAACGATAAAAACACGTAGCCTTGCTGTTGCGAGCATTCTTCCTAGAGAAAGTCCCAGAAGGTCTGAGCATCATAAAATTAACCGTGACCCATTTAATCCCTGATTGTGCGCAACCGGAACGGTTCTGGGCATGGAGAAAAGCTCGGCTACATCTTCAGAACTGTTCCTACACACAGGGAAGATACACAGGGAAGACGGATATAGTTTCATTTAAAAAAAGGTTTAACTTTCCCCTGGTTCGCATGAGGGAATCTGTTACACAGGCCCCCTTTCCACAGCCTCACACGGCGCTTTTCGCAGCTTCGCCTAGTCTTTGTTCACGCGGCACGAGCTGCTTTCAGCACCGTTTTGACAAGGCCCAGGCCTCGGCGAGTGAATTTATTATCCAATGAAACAAAATATGCTATGTTGACACTATGTTGACTCGCTCGGTTGGCGGTCACCCTGTGTGTGCCTGGTGGATTCCATCGTCATCATCTGTTGAACAAAGGCGGCACACGCATTGAGGATTCTGTCGTTGTCTACTGGGAGTCATTGCTTTGCATCCTCCATGGCATCTCCCACCAGATAGTTCACCTCGCTGGCAGCCGATCTCTTCATCGGGGAACGTCGATCTCGAAATTCTCTCTTCCGTGTGGTGCCCCGTGCTCGGTGGCTTCTTTTCTTCGGGCACCAAACCAGCCAAGCGACTGTGCTTTTGGCATCTGGAAGCTTTACGTAGGCCTTGAAGTGCTGCAGCGGTTCCATCAGGTGGTCCTCCTTGCCACGACATCAGGCAAGGCTTGTTTTGCATGTAAGTTTCCGCGTGCGTGGCCATACGTGGCCGTCTTCTTGTGCTTGCCGATGGTCATCGCGGCCCTTCCATCGATGTCCATTTCCAGGTCATCCATTGTGCAGGCCCTTGACTCCCCCCCACCAGCTCTTCGGCAGTCAACGTCTGAGCACTCAGAGCGATGGCATGGCCATTGTCTCGGCGTCGACGACTGTTGACAGCGCTGAACTGGAGAGGGGGTGGTGACACTGCTTTCTCCTGAAGTTCAGCCGAAGATTCTGCACGCAGACTCAAACTTGTCAGTGTCATACACCGTGGCACTGGTCTGCCCGCGTGTGCGTTAAGCCCCACGCTGACAGACGCGACAACTGCCTAGCAGACTATCAGGCAATCAATGATTCAATGATTCAATGATTCAATGATTCAATGATTCAATGATTCAATGATTCAATGATTCAATGATTCAATGATTCAATGATTCAATGATTCAATGATTCAATGATTCACACTTTGTCAAAGCGCCCGCCAGATAGCACAGTTGCATGCTGAACCAGTGCGAGTGTTGTCTCGGGGGTCACGGTCTTGCCGCAGCTTGCGTCCTGTGTCGTGAATCCAGTTACTTGCTTTTAGTTTTGGTGTTGGATTCAAGACCAGGCATCAAACACAAGGCGCATGCTCTGCACTTGCCAGCATGAAGGAAAGTGGATCGCTTTACACAAATTTGTTTTTGGGCTTGCCGACGTCTGGTTGATGATCACGTTCGCTACTGTTGGCTTTTAGTCACCAAGGATGTCGGCCCTACTCTCATGCGCTTGTTTTCCCACCCTTGTCTGCGCAAGCTTGACGTTGATTGAGTTTGTTCTAGCATGGCCCCATAACAGCAGAACAATATATGAAACTGAGTGAGTTTTTTGTTTGTGGTTCCGTGCAAGAAGCCGGACGCATGGTCCGGGTTCAACAGGAAGGAATAGCGCGGCAGCACACTTTTGCAAAGTCATGTTGCATACATGGACACTCGGTTCAGATGCTGACAAAGAAAGTGAAGCAACCAGCAATATCCAGCATGTTTGTCGTGGCTGGCGCTCATGCGTTCTTCCTCCTTGCCTCCACCAATCAGGCTTGTGATGGTCAGACTTTTGGATTGGCATCGATTGGGCGCGTGTTCATGATGCAGGCCTGGCCAGCCGTGTGGCGGCGCACGGTTTCCTCCGCCATCAAGGCCGTTTGTTCCACGGCTACAGCAACCTAGTGTGGAAAATCGAAGGTAGCACCGGTTCTGTTGAAGCCATGAAGGCCTCTGAGTGCCGCGCGTGGACATCGCACGCCAGCTCGCCGGCACCTTTGTGGGCAAAGGGTGTTTCGCACTTGTTTCGCCAGCGACATGGAGTTGAAAGTCGGAGAGGGCAGCTTTTCCACAGGATTGCCGCAGGGACCGTCACAAGGACCGTTGCGTGGTGCAGGCTCGGAAGGTTTGAAATCATTGTTGCGAGCAGCAGTTGATCTTTTAGCCTGCTGGCATGTTCCCGCAGGCTTGGTCGAATCGAGGCTGGCAAGAGCGTTGCGGTGATGTTCAGGGTGAAAGCTGATAGGGCCCCTTCAGAGCGCCTTTGCCGTCACGAGGCCGCAACTTCCGCAAGAAGGCCGGCGCCGCATGTGACATGGCGGAGGGCCGGGCTGGAAACTTCGCAGCTTCTCTAGCGTTTGGGTGGCGGTTTTCTGCGCTTGAATATGGGAAACCAGTAGGGGGGGGGGTTTCGGCTCGAAAGGTTCAGGTTTGGCATATCACCTTCCTGTCGTTCTTCTCAGGAATGTAGGAAAAAAAAAAGTTTGGGGTTTTGGGTTTAGGGTTTCGCGCGCACAGAGCCCGAATGCAAGGGTTTAGGGCTTAGGGTTTAGTGTAAAGGGTAACATCCCTGGCAAACGTATAACCTTGAACATCCAAAAGAACCCCCAACCCACAGCAATTGAGAAAGTTGGGACTTTGCGAACGAAGGATGTTCAAAAGCTGGTCGAATAGATGTGCGTTTTTTTGCCGGGCCTGTTCCTTAACACAAGCCGTTTGGAGCTGTGTGTTTGTGTGATCCAAAATCTGCTGCGCGCCCCGTAGCTGTTTCGCCGCGCCGGGTGCAGCACGGGAAAGTAGCAAGATTTCGTGTGGATTATTCAACATAGGGGTCCCCTCAATAATCCCCAAAATGCTTGAACCCTCATCATAGGAACGCGTGTTTAAGCAGGATACCGGTCAAACAGGATACCCTGACATGTGCCAAGCCTCCGCATGATGATATAGCTGGCGCTAGAGCCGGCCAACGGAGAGGACACAAGGTGCGACTCCAAGAGGGTGCAGAAAAGTAGAGGTTTGAGGTTTGGCTTCCAGGATTATCAGCGTTCTCTTTCAACAAGGGTCTAGGGCTTTTGGCAGCAACGAGGTGAAGTAGTAGAAGGCGCTTAGTAGGGCTTTGAAGAGCCCACTGAGCCCAAGAGCCGACGCTGCCAAGCTGTGCAGCTTCGAGCTCATCGATATGACTTGTGTAGGGCACCCCCACGAGCTGGCACTTTTTAATGTAAGTTGCTTCTCTCTGTGCGATGCTTTGTGGGTGGCCTGCTTCTAGTGCGCCGCTGCTTGCTGCTTGGGATGCTGCTGGGCCTCACACTGCTACAAATAGTGCTTGTGGTGCGACGTTTGCGCCTTGCTTTTGTTTTGCTGAACCAGAGTGTTTGATGCTCTTCAAACTGGCCATCGCGACCTACCAGCGCCTGGGGTGCTCTACCAGCCTGAAGTCCAAGCGGAGGGCGACGGAGCCCCTGAGATGCCCCGAGGGATGGGGCCTTAGGCACGGCATTGCCACGAGCAGGTGCCAACACTCACTCACTCGCGTACGCGCGCACTCATTCACTCAAGAAGGGTGCACCCCAAAACTTTGATAGGGGTCGCCGGATGACCACCAAGCGCTTGGCGCCGAGGACCTGACAGCCCGAGCAGCCATATGGAAAGAGCCGGATGTGAAGAGCCTTCATGTGTCTTCGCAGAAGTATCAAGATTAGGCACATGAAAAACAACAACGCTGACAAGCGACACGAGTGTGCGCGGCCACTTCACACCCCAGTGCCCGTGCATGACGCACCCTAACCAAAACACTCCGAGACCATGCCGAAAATCTTCGAGACCATCCCAAGATCACTCCCCGGGGCCAAAACTGACAGGAGAAGGCACACCCTGCACCGAGGCGAGAGTACTTCCTTGTAAGATTGTGAAGTGCAAGTCCCTCTTTAGACAGGACGCGACTCAAGCAGTCCAAGCGCCGGAAGCCGCGAAGCTTCAAGGTTGACATTCCACATGATGTTCGCACGCTTGGTTTGGGAAGCAAGCCCCAAACACTAAGATTCCATGCGATTCTACTAGGGTTCAGGACCAGGATCTTTTTGTGCCAGCCGGGCTATCCGGACAAGCTGCCTTCATCACTCACATCAGGTGCCACTGGAAATCTGAAAACTTGAGCTGGCAGAAGCTGAAACTTGCATTGCCAGAAGCAGTGCAATATTTCCTGCTAAGTTTTGTGGCAATTGATTTGAGGGTAGCTTGTTCCGATAGTTCTGTGCAGCGTGTCCGAGAGGTCAGCGAGTTGGGTGGATTCTTCCCGAACCCCAGAACCTCTTCGTGCCCTCGAGTTCTGACACCCCAAGTGTGCGAGTCTTTCGAGAAACCTGATCCCGTTCCCAGGTTCGCCCGACATGAACCGGAGCATCTCTGGACCTTCCTTGTCAACAGGCCACGGTGTTGGGGGGTGGGGTTTGGGGTTTGGGGTTTGGGGTGTTGAAGGTTTCGGGTGGAAGGCAGGGAGCTCCCAACCCTTCCAGGCACAGACAGGAGAAGTGCAGCTAATTGAGGTTCCTACCAAAGAAGGCTGTGAGGTGGCCCTGGCCCTATGCGGGTCTGCTGTACGTGGCAGTAAGGCTGGACCGGTGGCGTAAGCAGGTAAGGTTAGGGCGGAGTGCTCTTGTGGTTGGAACACCTGTCTGTTGTGCTGCGCCTCGGTCATAGTGTGTGAGCGGCACGCGTGATGCTTGATAGATCAGGTATTGCCGAACGTGTTAGTTCACATTTCATGTTCTGCCTGCCCGGCTGATGGAGTGTGTTGGCCACTGCAAAAGCAGGCAAATCCAATCTGGGAAGCACGTTGTCCCAGAATGCTTCCACGTGTGTGCCTCAGGCCTGATGCTGCTTTCGTATGTTTGTAAAGAATCTGGGAAGGAACCGTCCACAGGCTTTGGCCAGTCCTCAACCCAAAACCTTAAACCCTAAACTAAGCCCTAAGCCCTAAAAACTAAAACCCGAAACCTCAAGTTCCCCCCGTCACCGTGTGGAAGCCAGAGGAGGAACTTAAGGAGTCATGGGCCCAGCATCAGTCATCGAGGGTTTGGGGTTTAGGGTGCAGCTCCTTTATCTGCTATGCCTACAGGGTTCTTTGCAGGGAATGAGGGAACTAGGAGGCACCTTATGCAGATCCACCTGTAAAGACAGGTACCCACATTTCCTCCTTTCCCTTTTTTTGCAGAATCAGTATGATGTGCGGCCCTAAGCCCTAAGCCCCAAGACCGAGGCCCTAAGCCCTAAGACCGAGGCTCGACCTCTCCACGGTGGATCGAGAGAGCCTTCCGCTGGGAGTTACCCGGGTCTTTGGCAAGCGCATGAAGCTGGATGCCAGGTGAGGGCTTCTCAGGGTTTAGGGTTTGGGGTTTAGGGGGCTTCCTCTTGGGCTTCCTCTTGGGCTTCCTCTTGGGCTTCCTCTTTTGGGTTCCAGGAATGTCGAGGATTGGGTGGACTCCGGGACTTCGGGAAGCTTTTTTGGGAGCGGAAAAGATGACACAAGGGTCGAGTGCTGGTGTGCTGCAGATCTCGCTTCTGTGTCCCAGTGGAGAGCTCATTCTGAAAGTGGGTGCTCAGCAGACTCGCCCGGTAGTACGTGCCTCGCGCATTCCCAGCGCGATGGGGAGCTTTTTTTTGGGATCCGTTTGAGAACAGCTAGCTGCGCCAGGTCCGCGCCGGCCATGATCGACCTGCGGATGAATTATCGGAACCTCTTGAACGAGTTCAAGGCCGGTACAAAGACAAATCTAACAGCTGGAGCTGGCATGATTGAACTCCGGAGCAACCGTGTAGTTGTAGTTGTTGGTTGTGTCTGTGGAACAGGCTGTATCGATCACCTGTGTGGTGCGTAGATCTTGGAGTTGCGCAGGTCAGTCGTGACTATAACAAAGTCCTTGCCGCGAAACTGCTGCCAACACCGCCATGGACACGCAAACATCAAAAAGAGCCGAAAAACCTCTAAAAAAGCCGTTTCATGTTGGAAGCTTACGAGAAGTGTCCGCATGTCTGAACGTGCTGCGCGGACTCGGGCGCAGAGCGCCCTCGCAGACCTTCCCTGCCACCATTTTCAGGCCACAAAGCCCTCATTCCGACATTGAAATTCCCTTGCGCCTGCAGTTTGAGAGCATCTGCTCTTGGCTGCTTTGCAGGGCCAAGGGCATCAAAGGAGTTCCCAAACCCGAGAAGGAGATTTCGTGGCAGTTGACGTGGCCAGGTCCACAACGGCAAGATTGTGTCCAACCAGCGAAAGCCTCAGAGACAACCCCCCCATGTTTTTCTCGAGAGCTGCGTGTGTTCCACGGGGCCAAAGCCTCGGCTGTCCCATGAGCATACGGCAAGCCTCTTACAAGACTTCTTTCATGTGTACATGCGGTACGTGCGTTCGTTGCAGCTGCCCCTTGCTGGAACGCGTGAGAGTGGCCGCACAGACAGGACAGTAGTATTGCGAGGAACCTGGTTCTACGATGTATGCTCTTGTTGCTGCTTCCTCACTTTCCCGATTGTGTGTGCAACCCGACAGAAACAAGTCCGGCTGGCATACCTTCTTGAAGCTCTTGTGACTACAAATTCTGTAGCCCTGGATTTGAACTCTGCAACCGTAAGAATCATCAGTGATTTCAACCCCCAAGTCCGTAATGGAGCAAGTCGGTGTGGGCGTGGTGATGGTCTCCAGCTGAGGTTCGCCTTGATGAAACCAAGACCGAAAGCGTCCTTGAACAAACCGAAGGCGCGGATACAGGGAGACCCCAAGATACTTCTGCAGACGCTTGAGAACGGTGCTCCATATGATGTTCCACGGTGTTTCTGTGGTCAGGCGCTGGAGTACCCAGATGGTGTCGATAAGGCAGTCGGCTTAGACATAGCTGTGTTGCCGCTTTTGGCTGGCCGCACCCTCGCCTCAAGAGCTGCGAGCGGCCTTTGTTTGGATGTTTTCAGTGCTCATCCCCCGAGAGCCCGATTTGGAAGGAGCCTCAAGCCTCCACGCCCCCCACACCCTCTAAACTTTCAAGAGTGTGCTGAGTCTTGAAGCCGGGGTTGGCCTTCTCCTTTGTGACGCGTCTCGCCAGCCGCAGCCCCTGAGCCCCAAAAGGCGCCAAGAGACGCCAAGACACACAAAGCAGGGCGTCATAAACAAGCATCAAGGGCCAGCGTGCCGGACAGGAAAAGCGCCGAGCACCGCAAAAAAGTCGACCCCAACATCCATATCCCCACCAAGCCCCTCAGCCCTCAAGCCTCAGCCCTCTCAACCCTGAGCCCTCCCTGTGCGACCAAGAGCAGCACCTTTCGCCCGCGAATGCGGCGAAATGGGTGCGCCATGGGCGTGCTACTGCCTGCTGGGCTTTTCCGGTGGCTCTTCTGGCTCCTCTGCTTGCTCTTCACAGCGCAGGGAGAGCCTCTGACTGGCTCCCCCCGGAGTTGCGTGGCTGGCGAGCTTTGTGTCCTCACTGGCATTGCAGGCACCGGGCTATCAGATGGGGACCTCGTCGCGATGATGAGTGTGTGCGGCACTGGGACTCCGTTGAGTGGAGCTCCTGGAGCATTCGGAGAGACGCTGCCCGGCACCATGGGCGGCACACAGTTCATGTGGCCCGGTGTGCTCCATGTCGATGGGGGTGAGTACCGGCTTTGCTGGTGCAGCGTCGTCAACAGCTGCACCAACCCGGCAGAGTTCAACATAGATATCGGCGCCCTGATCGTCACAGGGCCCGTCTCTGGCCTAGCTGCGACCTGCGTTAGTGGCCGCCGGTGCGCGATCGCGGACATCAGTGGTGTTTACCTTCAGGATGGCGACTCGGTGATGGTGCTGACGGCCTGCGGTGGGGGTCTGCCCATCGACGGCTTCCCAAACGGGGCAAGGACCACAACTGGTGCCATCCAGGGCCGGGAGCACAGCTGGGGGGAGGCAAAGATCTTCCCCGTGGGCGGGGACTACGTGCTGTGCTGGTGCGCAAAAGGAGCCACCTGCCTGCAGGCATCCGACCACCGCAAGCAGCTGGGCCTCCTGCGGGTGCCAGGGCCCGCAGGGCAGTTTGTGAAGGTGTGCAGCACCTTCGAGGCCTGCACCTGGACCGGCTTTACGGGCACTGACCTACAGGATGGAGACCGGATCATGCTGCTTAAGACTTGTGGCGAGGGCCCGGCAGTTTCAGGCTTCCCCAATGCCGGCATCGCCTTGGCCAGTGGAGGTGGTGGAGACTACACGTTCGGCAGCACCGACAACATCATCCGCGCTGGTGGTGCTGAGTATGCTATGTGCTGGTGCCAGGTGGATGCCGAGCATGTTTGCTCTGGCCCCGCGAATTTCGTCACAAACGCTGGCCTTCTGATCGTGTCCGGCGCGGCCAACGATCACGACATCGCCTGTGTTCAGGGCTTCCCCTGCAAGCTGATGGGCTTCCGAGGAATTGGCCTCACAGACGGAGACAAGATCAAGGTCCTTTTCGAGTGCGGCACTGGGATGATTCCCAGTAACTGGCCCAATTCAGCGGTGGCTGTGGCCTCCGATGGTGGTGCCTCCTATCTCACATGGCAGGCGGACCCGCTGCAAGTTCAGTATGGTAACTACCGGATTTGCTGGTGCAAGAACGGCTGGACCTGTCCAGACAGTACGGCTGATGGCTTCGTCATGGATGCTGGTGCTCTGCGCGTTGTCGGCATTAATCCGGGCCAGGAGAAGTCTTGCCACTCCCAAGCTCCCTGCAAAATCGAGGGCCTTGTGGGCAACAATCTTAGAAGTGGCGATCTCATGAAGATCCTCACAGCTTGTGGCACTGGTCAGGAGGTGGACGGCTTTCCGAACAATGGTACTTCCCTGCCCGCCACGAGCTCTGGGACGACGTTTTCGTGGGGTGTCGTGGACACGGTTCAGGCGGCCGTGGGTACCTACAGAATGTGCTGGTGCCCTTTTGGCAACGCCGATGGCTGCAGTGACGCCACGCACTTCGTGTCTGAGGCTGGCTTGCTGACGATCCGTGGGCCACAGACGCTGGGCTTCAACGCCACTTGCGTCGCGAATCAGCAGCCAAGCTGTGTGATCGGCCCCATTGAGGGAGGCATCGGCCTGAGCTACGGCAGCGATCGGGTGATCCTGGTGAGCTCTGATGGCACTTGTGGTGCGACTGCTGCTGATCCTGCAGTCGCGGGCGGAACGGCTGGGAAGCAGGCGGGCTCAGCTTTGCTTGGGTTTTTCGGTCCTTGTTTTTTTTTTGGATTGCGCCTGCAACACTCCCAGGCTCCACCTTTTGTAGCCACCCCGCAACAGCGACCCCGCGCCTGCCCTGAACAAGCCCAGGTGGGCGTGGACAAGTTTCTTCAGTTTATGCCTGAGGAGCTTCCCTATGGAGGCTCTTGGAAGTTGTGCTACTGCGCAGGCTTCGACTCCCCCTTGGACCAGGAGACCCAGAACTGCCAGTCCGAAGAGGACTTTACGGCAACGGCTGGGTACCTGACCGTTGCGGGAGCCTTCCCAGGGCAAGTCATCAATTGCACGCGAAACGAGGCCTGTGCCTTCAACCTGCCAGGCTACGGCCTCAACAGTGGGGTGCACAGGATCGCCATCCGTGACGAGAGCAGTGGCAGTTGCGGCGACTTCTTGACCATCGACACGGCCACGAGACGCCGGCGGGACGTCGCAGCCAACCCGTACATTCCGACGGGCGTAACGCAAGATGGAGACCTGGCTTTCGCAATCGATCCCATTCAGGCTCTGGACGCCTTTGTGATTTGCTTCTGCGTGCCCTCGCCAGGGGGTGGCCTCTGCAGCAGCACAAGCCTGTCCACCTACCATCAGACAATTGGTGTTCTGGACGTCCGCGGCGCCACGCCCAATCAGCAGTTCAGCTGCGGAAGGGGCGGGCGGTGCACCCTGGAAATCACCGGCCGTGGATTAGGCGTCTCGGACCGGGTGAAGATCGTGAACTCCACGACGCCCTGCTCGGGGGAGCCTGAAGAGACA
The DNA here is from genome assembly GCA_905221605.1 of Symbiodinium natans. Lineage (NCBI taxonomy): Eukaryota > Dinophyceae > Suessiales > Symbiodiniaceae > Symbiodinium > Symbiodinium natans. The sequence continues at coordinate 457,682 of CAJNDS010002125.1, read as the reverse complement.
GGGTTCTTCAAGTCCTTGCTCCTCGCAGACCCTGTGCCTGCCACATCAGACACTTTGGCCAGGTTCTCCCTGGGGCAAGTCACGGCCGGAGGCATCTTCAAGGTCTGCTACTGTGCCAACCTTGACTCCTGCAACTCTTTGGAGGCCTTCAACCACCAAGCCGGCGAACTGGAGATCATGGACCCCCTGTCCGATGTGGTGTTCGAGTCCGCGACCGTGGCATCTCTCACAGTTCAGGTCCAGTCGAGCTTGGATAGCACCTCCTCCTACATCCGCTGTGCCATCTCGGAGTACGAGCCCTCCTACCTCCCGAACGGCGCCGACATCGCCAATGGCCTCAGCCCGATCGGCCTTGGCCAGGGGCAGGCCACGACACCTACACAGCCAGGTGCCAACAAGGTCGAGATGTTCTTCAAGACCTTCGTCAAGCCTCTGCAGCAGTACCGTGTCTGGTGCGTGGAGGGATCCGCGCTGTCCTTCATCCTTCCCCAGACGCCTGGCGGCCTCCTCATCTACACGCCCGCAAGCGTCGAGGCTCCGAGGTTGCAGGTCTTCCCAAGCTTCCTCTGGCCTCAGGCCTCCTTCTATGCGGAGCTGTACAATGTCGATTCCGGGGTCATCGCTAGTGGTCGGCGGCTGGCAACCACCGACGTGCGTGTTCAAACGAGTGCCAGCCCCTTCATGTGCAATAGCATGACCTACGACGCGGCCATCGCGACACAGGTCGTGGACCCTGGCACCGCTGGGCAGAACGATGCCCGGATACGTTCCATCCAGACGCTGGAGGCCTCAGCGGTCCGCCGGTACCTTTGCTTCTTTGCCGAGCCCCGTGCCACTGGCATCGCGCTGGTGGGGGATGACCGGCTGGTGGTCCAGTCACAGGTCCCAGGATTCACTGTGCAGCGCCTGGATGGCCTGGTACTTCAACGGTTCTATCGTGGGCTCCTGCTGCGCGTGAACCTCGAGAATGCCGGCTCCTCTGATGGTCTTCTCCACTGGGCGACGCAGGCAGACTTCGACGCCACGGGCTGTGCCACAGCAAGCCGTGCACCGCCTGTGGCACAGGGTGCGTCTCAGGGTCAGACCGGCTACTTCACAACTCAGGCCTCTGCTGGGTTCTATGCCCTTTGCTTCCTCGGGGTGGTCTCTGAAAGTGGCACGAATGCGCCCATGAACAGCATCGGCTCCTTTGAGCTGGCGACGGTCATCAGCAGCGTCGGCCCTGCCACAGACCCGCCTTCAAGCCGAAGCCTCTTGCGGCTGAAGCTGGAGGTGCGAATGCCAGGCACCGTCACTTGCATCGCCAGGAAGCAGGAGGGAACAGTGGTGCCGGGCGACTTCAGCACAGGAATCCTCTACGAAGGCCGTGGCTCGATAGTGATTCCGGCAGTCCTTCCTGGCATGGATCCCGAGTTCCCCCGGGAGTTCACCTTGGAAGTTCCCCTGGTGGAGTACCAGCGAGACACCTCGTCCTTGAGGGTCTGGTGCCTGCATTCCCTGGCAGAGTCCGCGCCCTTTCCCGACAGCTCCCAAGGTTCCGAGATCCAGCTGCTGGCCCAGGACTCCCAGGTAGGAAAGGGGGACCCTTGCAAGGGAACCCTTCTTAACCCTCTCTTCAAACAGGGACCTTATATATCCCCAAAGGGTCCCCAAAAAATCCTCTGCCCCTCAAGGACATATCTGTGACGCCCGAGCCTGCCTTCCTTTGGACGGGCGCCAGCTTTCGGCTCGCCCTGGCAAACACCCCGGCGGTGTCGGGGAAGCTCCTGGCTTTGCACAGCCCAGCTTTGCCCTTCGGCTGGCGCTCCGAGGTGGCGGTCGTGGACGGGCTGATTCTTGGGGGATGTGTTTTTTTTTTGGAGGAAGGCTTTGATGGGGTTTTACGTTTTAGGGGAAGTTATGGCGCATCATTGCCTTGCTAGGGTTTGCAAGGCTTGAAGAGCTTCAAGGGTTCTAAGAGCATCCTCCCCAAGGAAGACCCTCCGCTACGTCGCCCCCAGTGGCAACAGCCAGCTCGAGCATCCCCGTCACCTGGACTTGGGTTTGGGAACTTTTTTTTGGGTTTTTTTTGCCCTTGTAATCTCTGTATGACTGCATAATCAATTGACATTCTTATAAAGACGTAAACACACCAATGTTTTAGGGCCTCCAATCCTACGCCAGGTTACTTGGAGTGGCTCGATGGAGTGGCAGGGGTGGACCTGTGCCTTGGCGCCAACGCCTCCGCGGCGAAGCCGGTGGACGCCCAGTCCTTCACGGAGACCTCCGAGTGGTTTGCGGCGGACGCGGAAGGCAGCTTCGTGTGCTTCTGGGCGGCGCCCACCGGCTTCCCGCACTTCGCAGGAAAGCTGGCGATCCGTGCCCAGCCCCCGGAACGCCTCTTGCAGGTGGTGGGGCAGTTCCAGTCCTTCGTCTACCGTGGCGCGGCCCTGACGCTGCAGTTGAGGCACGGCTCCGACACGGGCGGCCGGCTTTTAGTGCTCAAGAAGGAGATCTTCAACAGCTTCGGGGGCCACTGCCAGGACATGACGGCCCTGAGGAGGCTGAGCACGGAGAGTCCTCAGAATCTGAGCAACGAGACCTGGACCTGGCCCCGGGTCCGGGCCCTTCAGGTGGATCCCATCGCCTCCTCGGAGAACTGCACCAGCACGCCGCGGAAGACGACCGACCTGAAGTTGGTGGATGCGAATCTTTGTCATAGTTGGGTAACATCTTACATATTTAAGGGTACTTAAACCCTCTAAGGAATAAGATTGTAAAAATTTGAATACTATCCCAACCCTGAACTAGGAATACGGTCTTCCCCACGGCCGTGTGGGGCGTCCCGGGCACGGCGGGCTCCAACTGCAGCAGGGACTACCGGATCTACTGGTCCCCGGATCTGGAGATGACGGCCATCCTGGGAGACAAGGCGAGCGGCCGCTACCTGCTGGTCACCTCCAACTCCAGCGTCCTGACGTTCTTCGTGCCGAAAATCCGGCTGTTGAGCGTCAGCAACGAGCTGCCTCAGAGCAATGAAGTGGTGGTGCACAGGGACTTCACCACCATCGATGCCAGCTTGGCCCAGCACTTTGTGGCCTCAACGGCCGACTGCTCTGCCAAGATCTTGCTCGATCCGGCGAGCCCGATGTATGAGGAAGGGGCTGAAAACCTGCCCATTTCGCAGTACCTCCAAGCAGCGCTTTACCTGGAAGGCTTCAACTTTCAGGCCGTCGCGTACATGCCGGACGTCAGCTCCGTGATTTCGGGGGAGGCCGTGTGCGGCGTGCTTCAGCCACCCGCGCCGCCTCCGCCGCGGATGGAGACCGCCTTCGACATCGACAAGCCGGGACTTGGACGGACGGTCACAAATGGCCAGGTCTTTGTTCCTGGGTTGAGAGTCCATCATATTTGGTAATTTATATTCCTCTCTCCCCCTCGCTCTCTGTCTCTTTCTCTGCTTCTTCCCTAAGACATACTAAAGACGATAGGGCTTGAGCCAGGCCATCATGCTCAGGAGATTCTTTGTTCTCGGAGGGCCGTTTGTTCAAGGGCCAACCTAGGTTCCGGCCATTGCCAACGGCACTGGTAGCTTCCTGCATACGGAGCCTTTGGGCGAGTACGTTGCGTGCTACGCCGGTGACGAGCAGGACGCCACCCCCATCTTCAACCCCATCGGGGATGTCTTTCCGTCGATCGATGTGCTGACCAACCTCTTTGCAGCTGAGACCCAGGTGTCCACCTCGCTGGCCGCCTACCTCAACGTCACCTCGCAGATCCGGGGCATCGTCCGCTGCGTGGCCCTCCTAACCAAGCTGAATGCCCCGCAGGAGCCCCAAGCGGTCTTCGTGCCCGATCAGGACTCCTCGAGCTACGTGGGCGCATCTGATCTGATCCAGTTCCTGGGCTGTTGTTACAGAACTTGACATTTCATCATAGTATTCGACATACAAAACACTTTTTGAGGGTGTTTTTTTGTGTTTTTTTTTGTTTTTTGTGCGTGTGTGCGATCCTTTCAAGCAAAGAACGGGCACAGGTTCGACTTGCCAGGAAGCCACCAGCTCATTGAAATGCAGCTCCAGCAAAGTAAAGTCGGGTTCCTGGCACCCGCTCTTCAGTTCCCTGGCGCTGCGCCCAGCCTCTTCGTTTGGTGCGGCCATGATGGCTCCACTGTGGTGTACCCTTCAAGCACAACACCCATCCAACTAGACATCCAGGCAAGACAGCCGCCACCCTTCATCTACAAGCAGTTCAATGCCAGCATCACATCTGTGGCCCTCACCCTGCAGTTGGAGTTCTCACCCCTGGTGGCAGAGTTCTCGGAGCTCGATTTCCCCAGGAATTACTACGACCAAGCGGAGTTTCGGGCACGACCCTCCTTACCAGCCGGGCTGAGTATCGATGTGAACACCGGCGAGATATCCGGCATCCCGATCCTGGCAGGGCTCTTCTATCGGACTATCGTCGCCATCTCCCGCAACCCACCTCGTGCCAGCGCGAGCTTTGACCTCGAGATTCAGGTCAAGGATGTCCTGGGACTGCGATTTACAAGTGCTAGTGCCGACAATATGCTCCTGAGCATCCAGCCGCGATCGACCAACATCTTTCGGCCACAGAAGGCCTTCCTCCTGGCCCGGAGGAGGACGTCACCGTTTACGGATACACCCGATGAGTTCTTCTGCATCAACGCCTTGCGAGATATCCCCTTCCGGAACATTTCCGAAACCGAGTGTTCCATCCAAGACGAGGTCTGCTGCTGTGCCAGCTACATCCTCCTCCACATGCCCGTGCAGGACATTCGGATACGGACCGCCGACTGCGGCTTCGAAGCGACGGAGCGTTACCACATCGCTGGGCTCACGGAGGGCTTGCTGCAGACCAGCGACGGCGTCCTCCGCCCTGCGCGGCTGCACTCCTCGCTCAAGGCCTATGCCACCATGCCGCCCGAGGTCACTGCGCAGGACTTGCTGTTGGCTAGCAGGGAATGGGGAATAAGGTACCACATCTCTCCTATATACCCTTTGAAAGAACTATGTAATAAGGTACCATCTATCCCCTATATCCCCTATATACCCTTGAAGGAAATTATGTATTGGTACCATACATCCCCTATATCCCCTATATGCCCTTACAGGAAATTATGTATTGGTACCACAAATCCCCTATATACCCGCTATACCCTTTAAGGGAATTATGTCATAAGGTACCTGATTCCCCCCTTCCCCTATGAAGCAACAGTAAGAGAGGACAAAAAGCCCGTGCGGTTCGACCTGGTGGTGCTGATGCCCTTTGCGGAGTACTCGGCCCAGAAGGAGAACTTTGACAAGGAGCGCTAGGTTTAGGGTTTAGGGTTTAGGGTTTAGGGTTTAGGGTTTTAGGGTTTAGGGTTTTTGGGTTTAAGGGTTTTAGGGTTTTAGGGGGTTTAGGGGAGAGCTTTGACAAGGAGCTGATCCGGGAGCTCTCCGAGGCCGTCTTCATCCCCGAGGACCTCGTGGACATCTTGGACGTGAAGGATGAGAAGGGATAGAAGATGATAGAAGTTATGTACCCCAGAAAGTCCCTATAGAACCCCTCTATAAACCCTATAGAATAGTCCCAAAGAAACACATCAAAAAAGGCCTCAACCCTGAACCCTAAACCCTAAAGTCGAAACCCTAAATTCGGGTTTGCTTTGATCTGGTTGCGTTTGTTGACACCTCCTTCAAGGATTGAGGTTTCTTCCCCCAAGAACCACAGACTTCTAGCTTCAAACCCTGCTTCGCGGTTCGGCCAGCTATGCGGCAGCTAAACAAAGACCTTAAACCCTAAACCCTAAACCCTAAACCCTAAACCCTAAACCCTAAACCCTAAACCCTAAACCCTAAACCCTACACCCTACACATCCCTAAACCTGTTCCCTAAACCCTGTCCCCTTTCTCAGGAGGAGCGAGCGGGCGCCATTGAGTTTACCATGAGCTTCTCGGTGGAGCCGCGCTGCCTCCAAGAGTTGGGCCCTGAGGTGGGGACGTGCTCTGTAGGGTTTAGGGTTTAGGGTTGAGGGTTTAGGGTTTAGGGTTTAGGGTGATTCTCCAGAAGAAGCCGTATCAAGCCCTGTCAAAACCCTTTGGTAAGTTCCTTTCGAACCCCATTCTTAAACCCCTTGTTAACCCGATTAAGCCCTTTTAGAGACCCTGCTAAGCACGCTTACAAACCCCGATGAAGCCCCCCAAGCCCAATCGTCGGAAACCCTCCCTTGAGGTGGACTTGCTGTCCTTCGGCATCGACACCAAGGAAGGCTGCAACCTCGTGGCCCCCGTCGAGTACATGAGCCTTCTTTCGCCTCCTTAGGAATGATGTTCCATTTGAAAGTTTACGAAAATAAGGGACCCCAAATATAGACCCCCAAATAGTAGGATTCCCTTAACATAAGGGCCCCACAAGGTACCCCTAATTTTGGAAACCCCCCATTTCTTCTTTGTTTTCTCGTAGGGAGGTTCGGGGTTTGGGTTTGGGGCTCAGAAGGGGATCTAAAGTCTGGTGGCAACAAAACGAAATGAAGGCACAAAAGGTCCAAACCCCCAACCCCGAAACCCTAAACCCTAAACCCTAAACCCTAAACCCTAAACCCTAAACCCTAAATCCTAAACTCTCTTGTACATGGGTTTCCAAAAGGGGGGGGGGCAGTGTAGGAACGAGCTCAAGACGCAGCTCTCCAACCCGGACTCCGCTTTGTTCTACCAGAGCGACCTGGTGATGTTGAACAAGGTGGTTTCCGAGAGGTGGGTGCAGGGTTTAAGGTTGGGATGTTCCCCCTTATACTAACAGTCCTTACTCGGGATGATAGTACCCCCTTATTCAAGCTTAGGGTTTAGGGTTTTAGGGGGTGCTCGGGTTTTGAGTGAAGGGGCAGAACTTTGGCCCCCGTGATGCTGGGGGGCACCTTTGTGGGGACATGTTCTGATATGCCAGCTTTTTGCGCTTTTGCTCCTTTCGTCTTTGCTCGCTTGTGCTCCGACTGTCTCATGCTAACCCTTGGTTGATGTCCAGCCATGCCATGTGAACCCTTGAAAACCGCAAGCTGAACCTGACACCCGCTTGACTCCCTGTGTGGCAGGTGTCGAAATCTCCACCCCCCTTCTGCCCGCTTGAGTGTACAGTGTTTTCGCCTCGCAGGCTTTCGAAGGAAGGTTTCTTAGTGTGACAGCCCTGCGAAAGCATGGATAACGTATGCGGGAAATTGTCCTGCATACATAGATGCGCAAAGCGACCTGGGAAGAGCAACAGTTGCTGCGATAACCGGAGCTTGTCCTGAAGAGTGATCCAAGCGCCAGGTCATTTGGCTTCTCCCAGCAGTTTTTCTGCAGCAAGGAGCCCTTCTGGCAGTTTGCCGCCGTGGTGCTCACAGAGAGCGACTGCCCCTTCGATTTGGTGAAGCTCGGCGGCTTTGCGCTGGTGGGCGGCACCGTGGCTGTGACGCTGCTCCTCGCCGGGGTGGCCCGCCTGGCGCGCGAGTGTGGCGGCTGCATCCGCCTCGCCAAGGTCCGGCTTTTCGACGTCCTCACGCCCTTGATGGGCCTTTACACCACAACCGCAGACTATGCCTGGCTGATCTACTTGCAGGCCGAGAATGCGCACCCCCTGCATGGGACGCTCTTCCTGGGTGGCCTGTGCACACTGCTGCTTTGTTTCGTCGTAAATGCTGCCGCGCTTCGGATGACCATCACCACGTACATCATCGACACGCCATGGTGGCGCAAGAATCGGAAAAGGCTTCGGCTCATTCTGCTGCTTTCGGTACTTTCGCCCCGCTTCTTCCGCATCACGTATTCACACATCGGCTCCATCGACCGCACCCACATCCACTTCGGCACTCCGTCGAAGATGGCGGTCGTGTTCGCCAAGCTGGGCCTGGCAACCTTGCTCCAGGACATTCCGCTGCTCCTGGTCCAGCTTTATGTTTGGCTCATCTGGCGCAACCTCGCGCCCAAGGTGAGCCTTCTTTGCTTCGTGCTGAAAGCACAGAGCCTCTTCACCACCGTCCTGCACCACGCCTTCTCGCGCTCGCAGCGCGCGGCGTACGAGCGGGTCGTAAAGCTGCTGGGCCTGCGCCGGCTCACCGCGGGCTTCTTCGATGTCAGCGCCGGCGTTGGCACTCAGGCTGGGAAGGGCACCGATGGCATGCGGTCGGGCGGAGGGAAGCGGACGGACGACTTTGGTGAGACCTTCAACGCGGAGGGGGTGCTGGACCCAACCAAGTTGGATCCCATACAGGCTGCCATGTACGTGGCTCAGATGTACGACAAGAAGCAACACCCACAGGAGAAAGAGGAGGAGCTCTCCTCTGACAGCCAAGGGAGCGAGAGCTCCGGAAGCGAGGACGCCCCGCCGGACTCCCCCCAAGAGGGGAAGGGCCGAGCGAATGTGGCTAAGACCCTCTATCCCCCGGGCCTCTACGAGAAGATGCAGAAGTTCTACTCCTTGCATGACCCAACGAAACTCTCGACGATCGCGCGGGGCAACTCGCCCGTCGATGAAGAGGCTCTGGACGCCGAACTGAAGAGCAAGTTCGGCGTGGGCTTGGACTCCATCCAGTGAGGCTAATGAGCTAGTGAGCGGTGGCCCTGTGTAGTGAAGCTTCGCGTTGTGTAGCGTGTAGTGTTGTGTAGTCGGAGGGGACGCGCAGCTAGTGGTGCTTTTTCTGTTGATTGGGGTCAGGAGATCGCTTTGCACAGACGGGTTGATGTTGTAGTTGTGCCTGTGGTTGGCTCGCGTCCTGTTGTGAGCTCCCAGTTGTGTGGACGCGAAAGAGCCTTTCCTGGATTGTGCAAGAGTTCTGAACTCACCTTAGGGTCCCTTGCCAACTCTCTTTCTGAGCAGAATGCCTAGGTGCTCTTCCAAAAGGTCGCGCGGTTGCGAGCCCGTGCCAAGGAGGACGGTGGGCCACTGCTCCGGCCCCAGGATTTGATGGTTTTTTTCTCCGTGGGGCACTGTCGCCAGCCACATCCGAAACCCCGTGAAGGCCCCAAGCAGAGCTGCCCTGAACAAGAAGTGTTGCTCCGACCGAGATCCTTTTTTTTTTTTTTTTTGCTCAGGGCCTTGCTTTCAGCTTTCGGAGTATTCCATGATCACCAAAGCGACTGCCACGGTGGTCTTGGGGGCGCCTAGATTGTTTGAGGGAGAAGGTGGCAGTGTAGGGTTACGAAGAAATTCCGGTTCGTCTGGTCCCGCAGAGGTCGCCGAAGAGTGCCCGCGGCGGTGACGATGACATTGTTCCGGTCGAGGCCGGTCCTGAAGCTTCGCGGCTGCCTCTGGCAGCAGCAACGAGCCAGCCATGGATGACAACAACGCTTCAATCCTGCTCGTAGCCGTCCTGAATCGTTGTGGGCACCCCACTGCCCCTAAAGGCCATCATTCAGGGCTTAGGGCTTGCAACAGCTGCCCTCCTTAAGCCCGAAGTCGCCGGAATACTCGCACGTGCCAGGAGGATCTCGACGAGGATGGCAGTCCTCGGAGCAAGCCGGATCCGACGCTTCAGAAGGAGGTGTGCTTCCTTTTGTGTTTAGGACTTGGGGGTCTTCGAAGAGAGGGAGGTTGGGGTTTGAGATGCTTCAGGTCTTCTCAGAGATTGGGTCAACATGTGGATCTTCGGCTTCTCCCCGAATACTTCTGCCCAGGTGCGGGAGATTGCGAGGAATGCGAAAGTTCAGGCCACGCACGCTTCCATGGAGTACCCCCCGAACAGCGGCAACGGCGCCTCCGGCTTGGTTGCACCAGGGTGGCGTAACGGTTACGGCGTAACGGTGTTGCTGATAGGATGTTGGGGCCAGGTAAGGTGCATCCGGGAAGCGTGGTTATATATATATATACATATTACATTATAAAGAATTTTGGATATCATATCTGTTATATATATATATATATATACGTACGAAATCAGCTTGGTACTTGCGAGCCTGGGGCGAATCCGAGTTGGCTCAAGCTCGACGCGACTCTGTGGCCGCCACTTCTCTCCCCGCCTGAACAATGGCCAAGCGCAGCGCCAACCTCCTGGTGGTGGCCCTGGTGGCCTGCGCCCTGCACCTTGGGCCGGAGGGAGAGCGAGGTTGTTAGTTTAAGTTATAACCCACGGCAAGGATGTTTTTCCTTGGTAATAGAAGCTCGGGCAAAGAAGGCCAAACCCCAAAGAAAGGCACGAGTCGACCCCTTACTCAGCCAGCTTACTCGCTTCTTTGAGGTATGTCCTCCTGCCCGTGGAGAGCTTCGTGGCCCCCCAGCCGCTTCGGAACGCCGGCCCTCAGGCAGCCGGAGCCTTGGCCCAGGCACCCAGCTTCCAGGCACAGGGCTCTTCCCCTGGCCCGAAACCCCAAGCAAGAAATCCCTCAACCCTGAACCCTGAATCCTCAATTTTAAGCCCTAAACTGCAAGACCCGTGAAGATGGCACGGCAGACCCTAAGCCCTGCCGACCTTGGGTGTGCAGTAAGACCCTCCAACCCACCCGTGCCCCACTCCCCGCACCTCCCCGCCCGAGAGGCAGAGGGCCGTTCCCTCGGAGTGAGCATGGCCGCGACTGGTGGCGAGCCGACCCGGTTCCCTCTGGTCTTCTTGGGCTTCCTGGCCCGCAGAGGATGCAACCCCAACCTACATCGGTCTGTCTACATATTTTGAACAAGTAACTGTAGACATAAGATATAAATGCCAACAAGAAACAGATAACTGTACATGTGTATTTGTGGGAGCAATACCAAAAAAACATCGACGGTTGGACGGAGAAGTGTTTAGTGTGTGGGGTTTGTTATCTCGAGTCTGGCGCCGAGCAATGAAGGACAGCTATTGGGACAGCCGCCCCACAAGCCCCACATTGGACTAATCTATATGAAGAATCTCCCAAGGGCGATAAGAAGAGGACACTTGTTTCGGTTTAGATTTTTTGTGTTTCTCCAGGCAGATTGAGCTTTTTTAGGCCAAGAGTGTTTCGTCCAGGCAAAACTGCGCTCTTTCAGTACAAATAGTGGTATTTAACATAGGATTCATGAAAAATCATGGCCTACTAATGAAGTACTCACTATAGGCAAGTTGAATAAATTAATCGATACGACCAATATTGAGTAACAATTAAAACTTAGTTAGACATTCGAAACTTATCTACGGAGAGAAGGCTAGGAGCATCCACAAATCCACAAAAGCCTAAAAGCCTAAGCTTCTCGGGAAAATTGTCGGGGAAGTTTAGATTTTGGGTTTTCGGGTTTCCCTAGGCAAGTAGGCCCAATATTCATTGAGTTGTAAATTTGAATTGCAAGGCTAAGTGAATGCAAGCAGAATCTGAACGAAACACGAATTAACCACTCCTCCACAAGCAGTTTAATCACATATTGGTTGTATACGAACGAAACTCTATGCATAGCAAAACACAACTTGCACAGAAAAGCCTGGAAGAGCACATCTTCTCAGAAGTGCATAGTGCTACGAAATCTACAATTCCGAAGCATCCAAAAGACTTGCGCCCCGACATGCGAGACGCCATGGAGGCTCAAGTGCTACTATGCCTGCAAGGCTTCCGAGCCGTCGGGGATTCGCTAAAAACTATAGACTCTCTTCCATGAATCCGATGTTCTTTTTCCTATGTTAGAGGAGCTTTGTTTGTACTTGACTAGAAAAGCTAAAACATAACATCAAACACACACACACACATGCGCAAGAGACCAAAAAGCCACAACCAAGAACAACAAAAATGCCAAAACTCTAGACACAAAGCAACAGCCCAAAAAAATAGTTGCCGGGGTTTATTCCTTACTTAACTGCTCCAAGAGTTCTGGAACTCTACCGGAATTCTTCTTGTTTCTGTGTTTGCTTTCTTTTTGTGTATTCTTGGTTCCGCTTACTTGGTTTTGGTGTTTTTTGCTTTCATGTTGCTGAACCTGGTAGTGCAGCTGCATGACCTCAGACAACGCAAGCCCAGGCAGGTCACTCTGGGGGGGGGGGGGGGGTTACCCTTATAGAACTAGTTTCGTATATACGTGCACATAACGTATAAAGATATGTATATACATATACATATATATATATATGTATACACATAGATAAAACTATCTCACGGGGCTTCTCTTGATGGGTGCAGAGCCCTGATTCTCAGAGACCCCAACCGAGGCTTGTTGGCGGGCACAGCGGCCGTGGGCCTGCTGGCCGTCTTCTTCTACGGCTCCTTGGGGCTTCTGTTATTGGCTTTTTGTGAGGGCTTAGGGTTTAGGGTTTAGGTTTTAGGGTTTAGGGGGCCTGGGTTGAAAAAGGGTTTAGGTAACCCACTCGTCCTCATTGCCTTGTCCCGGTTGGGAACTGAGGCTCCTATTCCGGTGCGGGCAGCGGCTTGTGAGACTCTGATCTCTTGGAGCCCTTCTTCAGTGAGTAAAAGGCGTTTTTGTGCGAGAGCCGAACGGAGGCTTCAAGGTATCAATAGCGAGGACACGGACGAACTGCGGTGCCTCTCGTAAAAAAAGCGATTCTTTGACTCCACTGAGAAACCCAGGAGCCGGATTGCTTCAACGGACACAGCCATCAACGGGAGTTGAACAAAACCGCCTCGCAAGACCTCCCAAAGAACTGCCCTCAACCCAAGCCCGGACAAGAGCGCCTCTCGACCCTCAAATCGGCCCTAAACCCAGTTGCACTTGGGCCATGCGCGCCCATGAACCACACGCCAGGCCTGCCCATCGACCGCCTGCCCCGCGCGCTAGAGGCCCCGGAGCCGACACGGGGAGGAGGGCAGCGTTAGTGTCAGAGGGGGGGGATCTGCGCTGTGCCCAGAGAACCGAAAACCCTTCAGGCCGCAAAACCTCAATCAAAATCCCGGAGGCCCTAAACATCCCTCATCCCAAAGACCCCCCCCCCCCCCTATAACCCCCCAAGCGCAAAGGGATCCCGAAGCCCAACGTCGCCCCGCAGGCGCTGAGCTACCTCAGTCCGGACCCAAAGCGCATCGAGGCACCCGGCGTGTGGGGTTGGGGGTTCAGGGTTTAGGGTTTAGGGTTTAGGGTTCAGGTTTAGGGTTTCGGGTTTAGGGTTTAGAAAGTTTCGGGGAGGGGTGGGCTTCAAGCCTAAGCCCGAGCCGCATGGTGGGCCCTCTTGCGCCCATTGTTTCATGCTCTTCCTTTGGGTTCCAAGAGAGCTCCTGCAGCTTGACTTGATAACTCTTAAGGGATGCTGTTTAGACAGTCAGCCAGAACAAAGTTGAACTTGAGGGGCCCAAGTTTAAGCCCTCAACCCTCACCCGAAAAGGAATCCTGACGAGTGGTGAGCCTTGCGTTCCAGGACTCATTGCTCACGCTGCTGTACCGAAGTTCCATGGATCAGCCGCTGGCGCTGGATGAGTTCGCGGTGGCTCCCTGCATGCTCTGCGTGGGCTTGGGAACGTGTTCCAGAGCACCAGCGACCCTTTAGTTTCAAAAAATAGGACCCCTGCTGGCAGATCTGAAGCCAGATCGCACACATGCCACCACCAGCCCATTGACCCTTAAGCTTCCTCTCCTAGCCCGTAGCCTTCTACCTTCGAATGAAGACCAGCTGCAGGTTGAATGGCAGCTAAAGATGGAGACCCTTACATCAGAAGTTCCCTCAACTCCTGTCCCAAAGTTGCGCCCTGAACCCTAAACCCTGGTGTGTCAACCACATCCTGAGCTCCTCGCAAGGGCCCCCGCTCAAAAGAAACACCCTAAACCCTAAACCCTAAACCCTAAACCCTAAACCCTAAACCCTAAACCCTAAACCCTAAACCCTAAACCCTAAAAACCCTCCACCCTAAACCCTAAACCCCAAACCCCAAACCCTAAACCCTAAACCCTAGACCGCCAAGGTCATCCATCACTTCGAGGTGCACCGCGCGCAGCAGATCAAGGCCCCTACTCGAAGCCCCAAAACCCCTAACACCCTCAACCCCTGCGAGCTTGAACTCGCCTTCCTCCCTCCCCTTACTCGCCCCAACAAAACGCCCTAAATCCCGGAAGGAAAAAGTCAACCCACCCCCCCCCCCTCAAAAAACAAGCCCTGAACCCGACCCCCCCCCCCCCCCCCCGACTTAACAAAACGAGGGGAAAACGGAGCCTCTCTTTTTTTTTGCATCTCCAGGCGCAGTTCGAGCAGCTGGACGAAGATAGCTCAGGCCCAAAGGGGGGGGGAGGCTTCCTTGTATTTCAATGGCGGGTGCTGCTGAGGGTAGTCCCTTCTCCTTTAAGCTTAGGGGTGCTTTTTTGCCGACGTCCTGGTCGAGTTGGCGACGAGTCGGGGGTGTATTCAACTGTTATGCCCTCAGACATCTAGGCAACGCGGCTTCGGGGAGACGAGCCTCTGGCACCGCGTCTAAAGCCCTTTTTGTTCTTCCCCCCTAACCTTAAACACCTTCTGTTTATACACATCTGGTAATAACGACCCTAGACGGTTGCGCGTTGAGGTATTCAAGGCCACCCAAAACCGCTCCTACACCCTGAACCCTTAAACCCTTAAAACAGCCTTCGCAGACACTGCCAGGGTCCATCGATAAGTCAGAGCTGCGCCGGCTTCTCTGGGACACCGGCTACTCCGTGAACAGGCTGGTCTAGGGTTCTGGGGATCTTGAAGAAGTTTGATGACAAGCCCTAAACATGCCCAAGCCCTAAACCCCTGCAGGGAGGGACACAAACCCAAACCCTGAACCCTAAACCCTAAACCCAACAATGGACCGAGCAAGAGCCAGCAATGACCACTCCCTAAACCCTAAACCCTAAACCCCATACCCCAAACCCAAAACCCTAAACCCTAAACCCTAAACCCGGAGGTTGGAGGCCTAGGGTCCCCAGAGCTTGGTCGCAGGGAGACGTTGGATGAGATCTTCGAGGAGGTGGATCGCGACAGGCGCGGGAGAGCTGCAACCCGCGAAGCTGAGCTGTGTAGAATCGCTCGAGCCCCTCTTAGGGTTTAGGGTTTAGGGTTTGGGGTTTAGGGTTTCGGGATCCTCACAAAATGCCCCCCCTAAGAGGGGCCCCCCCTAGAGAACCCCTTGAAATGTTTCACAGCCGAAAGCCCACAAAGCCCCCCCCTTGCGCAGAACCTGCCCTCCTCCAGGTCCGGGACCGTGGAGCTGAAGGAGCACGGGGCCCCTGTGCAACACTCCGACACTAAGGCAGCCTGAACCCCAAGCCCCTTTAGTTGCGCATCGACAAGGTGCGCGATTCCAGCTTAGAGAACACAACGCCACCCCCCCCAAAAAAAGAACCGTAGTGCTTGCGGGTTGGGGGGAAGCAGTGTAGGCGCCGGCATGTCGTGTGCGCCGTGCTCCTCCTCCCTGCGCTCCAAGGTTTGAGCTGGTGCTGAAGATCGTGCCAGCCCCAGCTGAAGCGCCAGGGTGCCGTACTGCTCGCCACCGAAGGCGGAGCATTGCCAGGAACATGCATGCGCATGTCAGCCACCTTCAGATGAGCTAAACAAGTTAGACAGCGTCGTTCAGGCTCCAGACGTGGGTCTATACGTGGGTCTATCGAAGCTGCATCTTGAACTTAGGTCTACGACCGGTTTGGTTTCTCCCGGTCAGAGGCGGTGCGTCATGAGCATGCAATGCCTGCCTTCTGAAGTTGTTGTTCTAGATTCAGGGGCGCTTTGGTGAACTGCTCAATCTTTCGCGCCTCATGCTGCAGGAATCGCTCTCAAAGTGCCAGCTGTCTGAATGCCTCCCGAAGCTGCCCGTCGCAGGTCAAGGCCTTCTACACACTCTTTGACCGCTACGACGCGGACCTCTCAGGCGATGTGTCCGTGTGGGGGGAGGGAAGGTGGGTTGGGCTGGCGGGGGATTCTGCCCCTACTTTGAGGTTCATGGGTGCTACGCAAGTGTAAAGCATAGGGAGCCTGTATTGGGTTCTACAGTGCAGTGTTCCTGAACCTCCAAGTCAATGCTAACCGCGGAGGCGAGCTCTCAGCCGATGAGCTTGCGGGTGCACTGGGCTGGTGCTGGGCTTAGAGTCGACAGGCTTTGTCTCTCAGGTTTTCCGATGATTTTTGTGGGTTTATAGGGTTTTAGGGTTTTTTGTGGGACACCAGGAAGGCACCCACTCAACGGCCGCGCAGAGCCAGAAACGCCCCCTGGGCTCCGGTCCGACGCAGGTGCGGCCATCCCACGAGCATTGCGGAGGCGCGGGACATCATCGAGCGGTACCTGGAGAAGGCCTTCGAAAGGGTGTTGAGGGCTAAGGCAAAGAGACGTCTCGGATGATGAAAGCCTTGAGTTAAGGGAAGGGCTTAGCAGAATCAATGGGCTCTGTCTCTTCAGGGAAGCAGCTGATGCCCCTCAGATCTGAAGCTGCCGTTCGCTGCAGGAACCACCATCCATGACAAGTGCATATTGAAGCGGCTGAAGTTTGATTCGATGGGTTTCGGACTTGGCCCGTTCGATGCCCTGCTGAATGACCACCCGAATTTTGCCATCAGTTGGCACCACATAACCTTGGGAAGGGATGCCCACAGAGGAGTTCAAGAGCAGAGGGCAGCATTCACGACCTCATGGCACTGCCGTGCAGTCCATCCAAAGCATCAGCCGGCCGGAGTTCCTCCGCATCATGAGGCAGCGCCGGGTGTGGTTGAGGGTTTAGGGTTAGGCGGAGACATAGAAGAAGCTAATCTCCTGTAAGTTCCATTCCTCTTAGGTCCAAGCAACAGGTTCCCAAGGACCAGTCACACGGTGGTGTCTGTTGGGCTTGAGACCTTGAGACGGGAAGACCACGGGAATTTGACTTGGAATGGATGAAACGGGCCCACTCAGACGACATCATTCATGGGACAGTGTACTTTAGGGTGTTCGATTCCCAGTTGTCGGCGGCCGGCAACTCACCCCTGCAATCCTGTTGGTTGGAATATGTCTTATCAACAGATATGGGCCCGGCTGCAAGTTCACTGGGGCCCTACCCTGAACCCTAAACCCTAAACCCTAAAACCGTGTTTTGGGGTCGACAACGCCCGGCCTTTCACCCGTTCGAGGTGCGTGGCAGAAGAGGAGATCGAAGAGCTCCGGGGCTGAACTTTAGTCAATACGTACATGGGAATTTATGAGAATAAGGGACAGCCAATGTAGACCACCCAAAAAATGGATTCCCTAAAAATACAGGACTTCTCATCGTTTCGATCAGCCCCGGCATCAGATCTCGAAAAGCCTACAGAACCCCCCCAAAACTCGCACAGCAGCGTAGCCCATCACCAGACCAGCGTGCCGACCTCCCCCCCCTCCCCAACCACCACAACGAGATTCAGGGTTTAGGGTTTAGGGTGTAGGGGGTTTGGGGTTTCGGGTTTAGGGGGTTCAGGGTTTAGGGGGTTGAGGGGGTTTAGGGTTTAGGATTCAGGGTTTAGGGTTTAGGATTAGGGTTTAGGGTTTAGGGTTTAGGATTTAGGGTTTTGGGTCCCAGAGGTTTTAGGGCTCAGGGAACCCCGGGAAGCCGAAGCCCAGGTTCCGGGCGCTCTTTGCCGCCATGGACGACGACGACTCGGGCTTCCTCGACATGCACGGGGGCCCAAAGCAGGGTTTGTTGGGGCCGTTTCGGGGTTTAGGGTTTAGGCTTTGGGGGTTTAGGGTTAAAAAAAGGGTTTAGGGTTTAGGGTTTAGGGTTAGGGGGCAGGACATCATAGCCCGGATGCAAAACGGGTAAGGGGGGCCGTTGACGGGTTTAGGGCCCGGCATTTCAGCTCAGCCTCGGCGTTGTTGCTTCCTTTTTTTGGGGTTGTCTTGTCAGCATCGTGTAAGCCGTGGCCAGCCCTCAACCTGGCATCCCCACCCCAAAGAGCACGCGCGGAAAGCGAGGAGCTCGTAATTAAAATCCTAAGCCCGAAACCCGAACACACAAAGACCAACCTAAACACCAAACTCCCCAACCGCAAAAACTCCCCAAGAGACCACATTGCAGCAGGCAAGAGCTGTCGGAGCTCTTCTTCAAGTTGGGGGGCCCAGGAGTTGAGCCAGCTGGGCCCGGCAACTGGATCGCAGGGCTTTAAGGTCCTAGGAAAAGTTTCTAGGGCTTCCGGGGGCTGTTTGAGGGCTGTGGGGTCTTAGGGTTTTACGCTTTTTTTTTCTCTCTCTCTCTCTCTCTCTCTGTCTCTCTCTCTCTGTCTCTCTCTCTCTCTCTCTCTCTCTCTCTCTCTCTCTCTCTCTTAAGAAAAACAAACTGGGTTTAGATTAGAGACACAGGCTGCAGGGTGCTGCAGGAGCTCCGGAGCTCCAACCCAAGGGTTGGCTGTAGGAAGGGTTCCAGGGAGCGAACGAAGGGTGCAAGGGGCTTAGGAAACGAGAGTCCAGGTTTGGAGCTTCCTTGTTTTGTGTTCGTGGGCTTGTTGGGGCCTGCGCCTGGCGCAGCGCGGCTGAGCCCGGCTCTGCTAGGACAGTCTGGGTTGCTGTGGGGCTGCTGGGCGCAGGCTGGGCTACACCATCCACTCCTCAGCCGGGCGCTTGGCTTGCGCGGAAGTCTGTGCTTTCCTTTATTTGTGACGTCCCTTTTGCGGTACCTTATTGTGTGTATATATATGGATGTGTATCTATGAATATGCAAGTACGTACCTCCTTATACAGAGAAGAGATATATAAATAACTAAATAAATATAAATATGAATATATATATATACATATGTATGTATATACATCTATTTATGAATATACACATAGGATCACATAGGTAGGTATAAGAACAACAGCATGCGCGAGTCCATATCTTCGCCAGGGTCCCCAAGAAGGGACCGGGGTGCGGAGAGCTGGCGGAACCTCAAGTTGGAGCGTCTCGGGCACATCGGGATCAGGAAATCAGGAACAGCTAGACCAAGAGTCCTCCGAAGTGCCAAGTAAAAGAAGGTCTTCCGAGGCACACCGGAGACAGCTCGAAAGTCCCCGAGCCCCGGATGCACTCGGGACACATATCCCAAACCCCAACCCCTGCCTATGTAAGAACACAGCGCAGGTCATTGAGGAGGCTGTGGAGAGCCTCTTCCCCTCCGGGGTGGAGGATGGTATCATCTTCGAGGATCGCCTTCGGGCTCGGCTTTTAGCAGCTTCCGTGTGGCTTTCAGATGGGTTTTTGAGTCGCGCTCCAACCCAAAACCCTGAAACCCTGAAACCCTAAAACCCTACAACCCTAAAACCCTAAAACCCTAAACCCTAAAACCCTAAAACCCTAAGCCCGAAACCCAGAGCCTCAAGAGGACTGCGTGCATGTCTTGGCCTACATCCGTGCCAACGAGGGCTTCTCCAAGGATGAGGCCCGGAGTGGATGCGGAAGCCCTATGAGAAAGAAGTTCCGATGACCCCAAACCCCAGCGTGCTGAGAAAAGCCCTGCAGTAGTTCCCCCCCCCAAGAAAGTGCCCAAGGTTTAGAAGTGTAGCCGCAACAAAAGGGGGCTCATCAGGCTCCGGGTGGGCTCCTGAGGCGCAGGAGCTGAAGTCCGTGTTCCGGAAGTTCACCTCCAAGGCCAGGGTCTCAACGCTGGACCCTGAAGAAAGGCCACTGTTTGAAGCCCGTCTGGCAGTATGTGTCAGCTCTTTAAGTCTTTAAGTCTTACACGCTGCGGAGGAACAGGTCTGGCTCAAGCAAGCTTGGCTCAGCCCTGCCCGGTTTTCATCTCCTCTCCTCTGCTTGACATCGATCATGTCGCTGTTCGCCGTCTTGTGCCTGGGGCTCGTGGCCCGCGCTTCCGCCTGGGCCCGCGCCTCCGTGACGGTGACTGGAGAGGAGCTCGCAGAGAAGTCCATCAAGGACTACGTTGAGGACGTGAAAACTATGAGTCCAAACTTGGGTTCGCTCCAGTTGATGGGGAGCTGCTGTGACGAGAACCGGGGTTCCGCCTTGGAGATTCAGACCGGCATCAACACGAACACCTTCTACGGACCCACGGATGAGCTGGCCAAGACAATCTTCAAGGATCATGGTTGCCGTCCGGTGGCAGAGAAGAACATGAACAAGATGGGCACGGCAGGCTGCACCTACTTCAGCATCTTCCAGAACTCTGCCCATGCTGACAACGAGTTCGCCGCGAATTGCGTGCCGGGTTTGGTCTGCAGCGCGGACGTTGTGGGCATGACCAAGGGAAAGATTGCATTCTACGGCGTGGTCATGCAGATCTTGCAGCCCAACCTTGGCACGCTGGCCAACATCTACTCGGGACCCATCGACAAGTGCTATGCGGGCATGAACCTGCTCAATTCGGGGGATCTGAAGGATTCCTTCGTCAAGGAGCCGATCATGGGCCCGTTTAACATCAAGCTCGGCGAGACGACGAAGCTGGTGGTCGACGGCATGAGCCACGTGGGCGCTCTCGATTCCCTTCAGAGTTGCCAGAACACGTCGGACATTGGCTACCTCTTCGTCCACAAGAACCTCTACTGGTCCAGCCAGAAAGATACCGTCGACCTCGGAGCCTTCACGGAGTACAAGGCTTCGAAGGCCGCGGCCAAGGACGCCGAGGCGAAGCAGAAGCAACTGGAACAGATGTCGAGTGCCATGGGCAAGGGTGACGCCAAGGCTGCAGAGAAGACGCTGGAGGAGGCCCACGCCGATGTTCCCCCGCCTAAGGCGGAGGTGGACAGGAGTGCCGTCACTTCTGCAAAGAATGCTGGGAAGCTCTCAGTGCCCGTGGGTGGCAAGATTGACATCAAGGGCGTGCCCAAAGAGGACTCCGCCGCCGTGGTGAAAGCGCTCGGGCTCGGCGACAAAGTCCACATCGATCGCCGCCTGTCCGAGCCCGAGAGGCTCATCTGAAGCGGACGGTGTGCAGGTGTGTGCAGCTGTGTCTAGGTTTCACCGAGCAAAGCCTCACCAATTCTCAGAAACGAGCTCCGAGCACGGACTACATCCTAAGGGACAGACTCCGTCTCAGAACGCAGCGCGGTTGTTTGTCTCGGATTCCACGCCGCAAATGCCGCAGGGCAAATGCCGCAGGCTCGTTGAACTCCTTGCCGCACTACTGCTGTCATTGGGTGCCATTTGATGTCCGGCCACTCCGGCGTGAGAGTTGCAGTGGCCAGGAAAGATAGTTTTTTCCATTTGAGCGTGACGCAGAAGGGACACAGAAGGGATGCAGAAGGGAGCAAAAGGAAGCCAGGCTGTGACCATGAGATTGCTACAAACGCCATCCCCAAATCGCAAGCCGCGAGCCGGCAACCGAGCCGAGAAATCTCAACGCTGGACCCTGAAGAAAGGCCACTGTTTGAAGCCCGTCTGGCAGTATGTGTCAGCTCTTTAAGTCTTTAAGTCTTACACGCTGCGGAGGAACAGGTCTGGCTCAAGCAAGCTTGGCTCAGCCCTGCCCGGTTTTCATCTCCTCTCCTCTGCTTGACATCGATCATGTCGCTGTTCGCCGTCTTGTGCCTGGGGCTCGTGGCCCGCGCTTCCGCCTGGGCCCGCGCCTCCGTGACGGTGACTGGGGAGGAGCTCGCGGAGAAGTCCATCAAGGACTACGTTGAGGACGTGAAAACTATGAGTCCAAACTTGGGTTCGCTCCAGTTGATGGGGAGCTGCTGTGACGAGAACCGGGGTTCCGCCTTGGAGATTCAGACCGGCATCAACACGAACACCTTCTACGGACCCACGGATGAGCTGGCCAAGACAATCTTCAAGGATCATGGTTGCCGTCCGGTGGCAGAGAAGAACATGAACAAGATGGGCACGGCAGGGTGCACCTACTTCAGCATCTTCCAGAACTCTGCCCATGCTGACAACGAGTTCGCCGCGAATTGCGTGCCGGGTTTGGTCTGCAGCGCGGACGTTGTGGGCATGACCAAGGGAAAGATTGCATTCTACGGCGTGGTCATGCAGATCTTGCAGCCCAACCTTGGCACGCTGGCCAACATCTACTCGGGACCCATCGACAAGTGCTATGCGGGCATGAACCTGCTCAATTCGGGGGATCTGAAGGATTCCTTCGTCAAGGAGCCGATCATGGGCCCGTTTAACATCAAGCTCGGCGAGACGACGAAGCTGGTGGTCGACGGCATGAGCCACGTGGGCGCTCTCGATTCCCTTCAGAGTTGCCAGAACACGTCGGACATTGGCTACCTCTTCGTCCACAAGAACCTCTACTGGTCCAGCCAGAAAGATACCGTCGACCTCGGAGCCTTCACGGAGTACAAGGCTTCGAAGGCCGCGGCCAAGGACGCCGAGGCGAAGCAGAAGCAACTGGAACAGATGTCGAGTGCCATGGGCAAGGGTGACGCCAAGGCTGCAGAGAAGACGCTGGAGGAGGCCCACGCCGATGTTCCCCCGCCTAAGGCGGAGGTGGACAGGAGTGCCGTCACTTCTGCAAAGAATGCTGGGAAGCTCTCAGTGCCCGTGGGTGGCAAGATTGACATCAAGGGCGTGCCCAAAGAGGACTCCGCCGCCGTGGTGAAAGCGCTCGGGCTCGGCGACAAAGTCCACATCGATCGCCGCCTGTCCGAGCCCGAGAGGCTCATCTGAAGCGGACGGTGTGCAGGTGTGTGCAGCTGTGTCTAGGTTTCACCGAGCAAAGCCTCACCAATTCTCAGAAACGAGCTCCGAGCACGGACTACATCCTAAGGGACAGACTCCGTCTCAGAACGCAGCGCGGTTGTTTGTCTCGGATTCCACGCCGCAAATGCCGCAGGGCAAATGCCGCAGGCTCGTTGAACTCCTTGCCGCACTACTGCTGTCATTGGGTGCCATTTGATGTCCGGCCACTCCGGCGTGAGAGTTGCAGTGGCCAGGAAAGATAGTTTTTTCCATTTGAGCGTGACGCAGAAGGGACACAGAAGGGATGCAGAAGGGAGCAAAAGGAAGCCAGGCTGTGACCATGAGATTGCTACAAACGCCATCCCCAAATCGCAAGCCGCGAGCCGGCAACCGAGCCGAGAAATCTCAACGCTGGACCCTGAAGAAAGGCCACTGTTTGAAGCCCGTCTGGCAGTATGTGTCAGCTCTTTAAGTCTTTAAGTCTTACACGCTGCGGAGGAACAGGTCTGGCTCAAGCAAGCTTGGCTCAGCCCTGCCCGGTTTTCATCTCCTCTCCTCTGCTTGACATCGATCATGTCGCTGTTCGCCGTCTTGTGCCTGGGGCTCGTGGCCCGCGCTTCCGCCTGGGCCCGCGCCTCCGTGACGGTGACTGGGGAGGAGCTCGCGGAGAAGTCCATCAAGGACTACGTTGAGGACGTGAAAACTATGAGTCCAAACTTGGGTTCGCTCCAGTTGATGGGGAGCTGCTGTGACGAGAACCGGGGTTCCGCCTTGGAGATTCAGACCGGCATCAACACGAACACCTTCTACGGACCCACGGATGAGCTGGCCAAGACAATCTTCAAGGATCATGGTTGCCGTCCGGTGGCAGAGAAGAACATGAACAAGATGGGCACGGCAGGCTGCACCTACTTCAGCATCTTCCAGAACTCTGCCCATGCTGACAACGAGTTCGCCGCGAATTGCGTGCCGGGTTTGGTCTGCAGCGCGGACGTTGTGGGCATGACCAAGGGAAAGATTGCATTCTACGGCGTGGTCATGCAGATCTTGCAGCCCAACCTTGGCACGCTGGCCAACATCTACTCGGGACCCATCGACAAGTGCTATGCGGGCATGAACCTGCTCAATTCGGGGGATCTGAAGGATTCCTTCGTCAAGGAGCCGATCATGGGCCCGTTTAACATCAAGCTCGGCGAGACGACGAAGCTGGTGGTCGACGGCATGAGCCACGTGGGCGCTCTCGATTCCCTTCAGAGTTGCCAGAACACGTCGGACATTGGCTACCTCTTCGTCCACAAGAACCTCTACTGGTCCAGCCAGAAAGATACCGTCGACCTCGGAGCCTTCACGGAGTACAAGGCTTCGAAGGCCGCGGCCAAGGACGCCGAGGCGAAGCAGAAGCAACTGGAACAGATGTCGAGTGCCATGGGCAAGGGTGACGCCAAGGCTGCAGAGGAGACGCTGGAGGAGGCCCACGCCGATGTCCCCCCGCCTAAGGCGGAGGTGGACAAGAGTGCCGTCACTTCTGCAAAGAATGCTGGGAAGCTCTCAGTGCCCGTGGGTGGCAAGATTGACATCAAGGGCGTGCCCAAAGAAGACTCCGCCGCCGTGGTGAAAGCGCTCGGGCTCGGCGACAAAGTCCACATCGATCGCCGCTTGTCCGAGCCCGAGAGGCTCATCTGAAGCGGACGGTGTGCAGGTGTGTGCAGCTGTGTCTAGGTTTCACCGAGCAAAGCCTCACCAATTCTCAGAAACGAGCTCCGAGCACGGACTACATCCTAAGGGACAGACTCCGTCTCAGAACGCAGCGCGGTTGTTTGTCTCGGATTCCACGCCGCAAATGCCGCAGGGCAAATGCCGCAGGCTCGTTGAACTCCTTGCCGCATTTCTGCTGTCATTGGTGCCATTTGATGTCCGGCCACTCCGGCGTGAGAGTTGCAGTGGCCAGGAAAGATAGTTTTTTCCCATTTGAGCGTGACGCAGAAGGGACACAGAAGGGATGCAGATCGGAACAAAAGGAAGCCAGGCTGTGACCATGAGATTGCTACATGGGTGTTCCGGAGCCCATGCAAAGCACCCTAACCCCTAGACTCCTAAACCCTGCACTTACACCCTAGACTCTAAACCCTAAACCCCAAGCCTAGAAACCCTAAGCCCTTAACCTTTGGTACTTTAAACCCTAAACCCTAAACCCTAAACCCTAAACCCTAAACCCTAAACCCTAAACCCTAAACCCTAAACCCTAAACCCTGAGCCCTCCACCCTAAACCCCACTTGAGCCGTCGGCACTGGCAAGGGGCGGGATGAGCTCCGCGAGTTCGAGCTGACGCGTGCACTCAGCTGGCCAGGGGGGCCTGGTCTGTGATTCACTTAGGGAGTTTTAGCTACCTTATCTCCCCACCATGCGAATAGTTAGGGAGCTAGGTACCTTATATATCCCTACCATGTGAATACTTAGGGGAGTTAGCTGCCTTACATCCCTACCATGTGGAGTTAGCTACCTTATCTCTCTGCCGTGTGAATAGTTAGGGAGTTAGTTGCCTAGTATCCCTACCATTCTTGGTGTGGTTGTAGAGGGACCGCTGGAGTCCGAGTCAAGCGCTTTACTCAGGGACCTTAAGTCCTCTCAAGAGGGCCCCTAAACAGAAGGTACCTCTAAGTCCCGACTTCCTTCGTCCAGAACCCTAAACCCTAACCCTCAACCCTAAACCCTGAACCCTAAACCCTAAACCCTAAACCCCAAACCCTAAACCCTAAACCGGTTCAAAAAACGGTTGGTCTGGTGCTGGATGAGACTGAGGCTCGGTTACCCTCTGTCCACGCAGCGGCGCCGGCAGTTGTGGTGCCGGGTGGACTTGGACAAGAGCGGCCCCGGGCTCGGGGTGTTTGAACTTCTTCTTCTTCTTCTTCCTCCGATCATTCGTATTCTCATTCTCATTACTATTAATATTATTACTTTTCTTCTTATTATTAGTGTTGTTTTTTTTGGGTGGGGCGGGGGACAGGTGTTGAGGTTTCGGGCTGTGCTCTCGTGGTCGTACGCGAACCGTTCTGTGGGCTCTCAGTAGTGCTGTCCTGAGCTCTACACCCTAAATCCTAAAGTCGAAATCCTAAACCCTAGAAAAACACTGCCCTCAAGTCAAATCCTAAACCCTAATCCGCTGTTGAGCCTGTTCTGGCGGCTTTGCTGGGTGAGGTATAGCAAGGAAAACAAGCCGGGCCGACGTTAGGAACACAAAACACCTCCGCCTGCTGGGTGGGCCAAACGGGCCACGAATGATTGAACTAACTTGGGCCCCGCCGCTCATGCCCTGCTGCATGCAGGAACAGTTGTTGCGGGTAACGCGGACTCACATGTCAAGCACCCGCCGGAAGAGACCACCTCGCCAGTCAGAACCTTCGCTTTCCAGCACAGGTGCCATCCACGAGGCGCGGGCTCCCGCTGCCGAATTTTGGGACCCTAGGCCCCGAAGCCCTAAACCCTACCTAGGCGCAGGGCTTTAAACCCTAAGCCCGAAGCCTTTAGGGTGGTCTTCAGCCCCAAGCTCGGGCTAATGAAGCCCTCGCAACTTACTTCGACCGGGTGCTGGCTTTTGAAGTCGAAGTCCAGGCTCCTTAGCAACCCTCTGAGCCCGAAGCCGGCAGCCTCAAAATGGCTGAGGGTTAAGATCCAGATTCGCCTTCAAGCTCCTCGAATGCAATTGTCGGCGCCACAAACCCTAGACCCCAAACCGCAAAAAACCCTGTAGACTCCAACCCAGAATGCAGGGCGAGTTCCTGAAGCTCGTGCGGCACTTGCGTGAGGAGGAGACTCTGATGTTAAGGCAGTCTTCTCGGGGCGTTGTGCGGTTGGCATGATGCAACCCTAAACCTACCCATCCGAAGCCCACCCTGAAACCCACCCTAAACTGCTTGGGAGTGTACCATAGTCCTCGGTGTCTGGTTCTCATGGGGCCCTCGATGTCGAAGAACCCCCTTCCGCCATGGGGAATGAGGTGTGCTGGCAATTGCAGACGTTGCAATCAACCCCCCCCCCCATCATTCCCTACGAACGAAGAGAAGTTCCTACTCTTTGTTTGGTCTGGCTCAAAGCTTTGCCGCAGATTGCAGGCGGCACTTTAACAAATGGATACCTTTGCTCGGGTTTTATGGAGTCGTTTGGAGTCCTGGGGGTCTCAAGTTAGCTGCATCCTCCTTGGTCATGATCGGCATAGGTCAGCTCGAAGATGGGTGTAGCAGGTTTAGGGTTTAGGGTTTAGGGTTTAGGGCCCGGAGAATGAAAGCACACTCTTGTAGACGAGAGGCCCAGCTTTCCCACGACGGCCTTCGAGGCTTCATCCGCCCATTTTGGGGTCCCAACGCGCCGCCCCAAGATAGAAAACACGGCAGCTCCAAGTTTAGGGTTTAGGGTTTAGGGCAACAACTTCTTCCCCCCATGGCCCGCGCGCTGGCCGCAGTGCTCCTGGCCTCGGCGGAGGCCGACATCCGTGGCCCGGCGCAGCGTGGATAGGGTTTAGGGTTTAGAGGGTTTTTAGGGTTTTTAGGGCTTTTAGGGCTTTTAGGGTTTTTAGGGTTTTTAGGGTTTTTAGGGTTTTTAGGGTTTTTAGGGTTTTTTAGGGTTTCTCGGGTTTAGGGTTTAGGGTTTAGAGTTAGTTTAAGGTTGAGGAAAATAAGGGACCCCTAATATAGACCCCAAATAGTAGGATTCACAATAAGGACCCCTAATTCCGTTGTTGGGGGTTTGGGCGTAGCATGGTTTCAGGAGAGAGGGCAAAAAGGCCAAGCTACCAAGAAAAGGGTTTGAGGGTGGTAAACTGAGGGTTCCAGGGTCTGAGGGTTCAGCGGTTGCAGAGAGAGGCTTGGTTGCCTTGAGCCCCAGAGGGTTCCATGTGAAGGCTGCGGTCTCTTAAGGGGGTCGAACCCCAAACCCCAACACAGACCCCTGCAATGTGGACGTTGAGATCAGCTAGGCGGGCGGCAACAAAAAACCCTAAACCCTAAGAAATGGACTCTGGGCCTAAACCGCCCAAGGCGGCGTCGCGCCGGCGGACCAAGCCGCCTCGGAGCAGTTTGGGGGGGCTGGGGTGGGTGGGTGTTCCTTTTTTGGGAATTCCACGGTTAAGGGTGCTTTTTTTGGGAAAGGGTTTAGGGTTTAGGGTTTAGGGTTTCGGGTTTCGGGTTTAGGGTTTAGGGTTTAGGGTTTAGGGTAAGCTCAGAGCTCGGGGAGCCGACTCTCAGCGTGCAGGAATCGCCACGTGAGTTTGTGAGCCCCGCGTCACAGTGAAGAGCTCCCGAATTAATTAGGGTTTAGGGTTTAGGGTTGAGGGTTTAGGGTTTAGGGTTTAGGGTTTAGGGTTTAAGGTTTAGGTTTAGGCTTTCGGAAACCCTAAGCCCCAAAACGTCGAGCAACCTTGGGGCGTAGGGTCTGGGATCCAAGCCTGCGGCCAAACGGATTCAGACTGGTACCCCTAAGGTTTTACCCCTAAAGGTTCCCCTTAAGAGACTACTATGCAGACTGGTACCCCTAAGGTTGTACCCCTAAAGGTTCCCCTTAAAGAGGCTCCTAAGATGACCCTGATACTACTTTAAGTATGCTTTAAGACCCAAGGGTACAGCCTTAAGGGCCCAAGGTACAACCCCTAGAACCAGGCCCAAACCTGCTGTTTCTTAGGCCCAGTATGCTGCCGGGGCTTTCGCCTGCCATGGCCTCGGATGGTGCAGCAGGCTTCGGTTCGCCCACCCCACAGCCTCAAGTTCAACACGAACCCACGACCACAAGGGACCCGACATTCTTTCAGGGGATTCGCCACTGGTAGTCATGACCGAAGTCGAACCACTTTTCGGGTGTTTTTTTGGGAGTCATTAGCTGGTCTCCAACATCCGCTAAGCCTCCAACCAAAGCCTGATCCCTAAAGTAGATGCAGACACCTCCAAGTTTTTTTAGTCGAGAAATGAGCAACATAGCTAGTAGCTACACCTGCATCACCCTTTACGTGCATCAAACTTAAAAACGGCCTTTCGTGGACCGTCGTTGGGCCTACCTCCTTTGCGCAGACATGCCATGCTCAGCCCGAGCCTCCTCAGCCCAACAGCTCAACCTAAAAAAACCCTCAGCCCTGAGACCCTAAACCCTAAACCCTAAACCCTAAACCCTAAACCCTAAACCCCAAACCCTAAACCCTAAGCTCCTCAGCCCTAAGCTCTCCAAGGCAGCGGCCGCCAGCTACCACCGGACGCGGTAAATGACAACTTCTGCGACTGCGAGGCACCTTCGGCTAAAGCTGAAAGGCTTACGGTTGAAGGTTCTTAGGTTTGAGAGACCTGCCGAACCCTAATGCAGGGCTCTGTTTTATGACTGCGAAGAAAGGGACACCTAACGTTGCGAACAACACACTTTCCTCAACTCACATTCTGAAAGTTCTGGCGCCTAGAGATTCGTCCCGCCGGACCTCGGAATACCCGCCCGGATCTGAATCGACCCCTTTGAAAAATACGGCGCAGGAACGTTCGGATTTAAACCCTCCGACGAACATAGCCCCCATATAGGCATAGAACCCATACTGTAAAGGACACGTAAGTCCACCCCAGTTCAAAACCACAGAAACATCAACGCCGGGTAAGTTATGGCTTTTCGGCCCATGGGGGGGAGTACAACCTAGCCTTAGCTGGTGTGCTATGAAGATGGAGGGAGCTGCAGTCAAAGTGCGTCAGATGCGTCGAAGCGCAGGGCATCATACGATTTCGGAACGGTACGAGGATTTCTGACGACATGTGCTGTCTTTTTGGGGGTTGAAGCCGCAGATTACAAGAAGCACCATGGACATCCAGAGTGGGTGTTTTGTTTTTAATCTTTGTTGTGTTGTGCGCCCTAGCTACAAGCGGGTAGGTTAAGGCGCATCTTCTTGTGCAAAGTCGTATCCCGGGAGCGTGCACACTGGGGTTCGCGAACTCCAAGATTGGTCAGAACCCACGTGCACCCCCAAGCAGAAATCCCATTCACGCTGACAAAAGTGCGCTCCCTTCCCAGGCATGTGGTGACAAGTGCGTATTTTGCTGGTGTGTCGAGAACATGCGCGTGCGGCGCGTGCACATTGGGGGAAAGGCTTCAGCATATGTCTCTGTGATGCGACTTCACGCGGGGGAGATGTGACTTCACACGCAAAGATGTGACTTAACCTACCCGCTTGGACTGTGCGAGTGTGCGAGTCTAAGGCTAGTTCTTTCAAAGGGTCTCTGAAGTATGGGTCCTTGGATTTGTTTATGGGGTATATAAGTTGGGATGTTCCCCCCTGATACTGACAGTCCGGGATTATATTCATCCCTATTAAGGACTGCAGGTTTAAGGGGGAACATCCTAGGGCCCGTCTCTGCTTGTTGCTGAGGATGGCAGTGACGAGCCCGGAACTGAACCTTGGTGAAGTTGTGATTGTAGGGGGCTTCGGGTTTAGGAACTTCGGGTTTCGGAATTTCGGGTTTAAGGTTTAGGGTTTGGGGTTTGGGGTGTAGGGGTTGGGGTTTAGGGGTTTGGGGTTTTGGGTTACAGGGTGTAGGGTTTAGGGCTTGGGGAGCCATCGCTGTTTCGGCGAAGCCTGCAAATGCCAACCTTTGGGAGCCTTCGTTTATTGAGCTTTCAGGTTTCAAACAGGGTTTGAAGTCGTGGCGTTTAGGGTGCGCGCGGCAGACTCGCCTGTGTGGACATTGTGGACTCCTGTGTGGTTGGCTGGTTAAAGCAAGCAAGACATACCTGTGCAGGGGATGGCCCCATTAAATGGGACTCGGCTTGTAAATACAGCCCAGGGAGGGATCCGGCTACAGCCGCTTGCTTGTTAGCGTCAAGGGCGGCAGTATACAGAGAAGCCGCCCAAGCGTTCCATTTCAGAAGTCATGATTGCTGCATTTTTTGAATGCGTGCGTTTTCATCCTTAAGCTCCAGAGAACGCACGGGCTTTTGCACTTAAACCGAAGCCTTAAAAGGAAGCCTGCGCTGGCATGGGCAGCACGCTGTACTACTGCCAGGGCCCTAGCAGCCGCCAGTCTGCGAGAACGTGGTGCCGGGGGCGGTCGTGTGAGTGATGCGCTGCTTCCGTGCCGAGGCGCAAACGAGCAGAGTGATCCGCTCTACATCTATGCCTCGCGAGTCAACGACGGCGTCTGCGATTGCTGTGACGGCAGCGATGAGTGGCAGGCCAGCAAAAGGCTCCAAAAGAAACACGCGATACCCTGACAGGGAAAGCCACAACATGTGACCCCAAACTCTAACCCTTGAACCCATCAACAAAGCCGCGCGTTGCGAGTTCCGAAAGATGGTTCAGGAACTCTTACGAATTTGGCGTGGACAGCCTGCGTCTGCAGCCTCGTAGACCCGCACACATACGAAGCGTTTGGCCGGAGTTTTGTGATCTTGCAGAGTATCTTAAGACGTATTTGAGAAGAGTATGCTTGGATATATGCTCAAGTGTACTTGTGGGCATTTACCTGAGTGAGAGATTGGACCTCGTACTTTTTCATTTCTAGTCTCGCCATGTCTTCTTTCGAGAGATCACTAGGAATTCGCCTTTTTCCACGACTGACCTCTGAGTAGCTACAAAGAGCTCTGGCGTGAACTCCCAATGGTTACAAGTGATGGACAGCCTTTGCCTGCCCACCCGGTAACCATGACAATGGCTTTCAACCACCATCATCATTTCTGAGTCAGCTAGGTTTTTGAGGCTTTGGAGCCTAGCAGCCCAGCAGACCAGACTAAACGCTCAACGCAGCTGACAACACAGAGATTCAGGTTTCGGGTTCAGGGTCTTGTTTGAAAAGTCGTTTCTACTATTGACGTAGTGCTTGTCACCCCTCACCCGGGCGGAAGAAGTGGGAGTGAGCGCCGTAGGGCCAGTCAGCAGCACGGCCGCATCGCTCGGCAGGCTGAGCGGCGACAGACCGCCTGTCCCAACACTTGCGTCGAGGAGCGGGTGCCCTCTTATGAAAAAGCAAAACACCCACCCTGATCCTCCGAAGTCCCAGATCCTGTAACTCCGAAGTCCGAAGCACTTTCATAGACAACACGAAGCTCCCCAAAGCCATAAACTATCCCTAACCCCCACTGAGCACCACTCACCTTCCACTTGTCTGTGTGGCGGTGATACGGCCCGCCCTAAAATGGACCCCAAATAGTAGGATTCCCTTATGGGGACCCGCATAAGGTACCCCTAATGTCACATGTCGGAAACCACCATGTGGGAGAGAAGTCTTCGTACCGAAGCTGTCGCCCATGGCAGGAAGGCCGCAGCATCCGCAAAGAGCGGAGCCGGAAGATTGCCGATCTCCATTCCGGAATCAAGCAGCTCTTGGCATCCTTATACCCTTTCCTTACCCATCCTTACTACACCCGGGTAGTTCTTACCCCGCCCCAAGCTGCCACCAGCAAGTCGTGCGCATGGACATGTGAAGGGCCTCTGCGTGTTTGAGAGTTGGGCCTCAAAGACCTCCAGCACGAGCCTTTTGCATCTCTTGTTGCCTTTAGCCCAGTATCGAAGGCAGCGGGAGACCCTCATAGCCAATGCCAAGGCCCAGGGGGGGCTTTTTTTCGGGTCCGAGTACACCATACATGTTTTCTGTCCCAAGTATACCAGTAGTATGCCTCTACGAGTTCTTATGCTCTCCCTACGTAAACCCTAAATAAATACAACTAAGGGAGCCCGGATGAGAGTGCGTTTTCGGGTCACATGAGGATTGTACCTTTTGCTTTGTTTAGGACAATTCCTTCTTGATGGGCTATGAAGCCTGTAGGTGTGCATTTTCGTATGCGTATGAGCATAAATGTATTTGTCTATGTATAAACATACAAACATACATACATACATACATACATACATACATGTTTGTATATATATATATATATATACGTACATACATATATATATATATACACATATATATCTATGCACCTGTGAAGGGGGTGAGGCTTCCTGCCAGCATTTGTGGGGTGAGGACATGGGATTGCCTGGATGCTTCAACTTCCCCCATGACCTAAGCCGCCTTTGACCAAGGAATCTTCCTTAAGTCGTATCAGGATCCTAGCTATGTTTAGAGGAATCTCCCTTGTTTTATGTATTTGAGGAGTCTGGGGGCTCTCCTTGAGGAAAGCCTGTGCAGCCCTAGCCCAGATCCGAGGCGGCGAGGGTCAAGTCCGACCAGGAGCTGCAGAAGCTGAAGGCCGAGAGTAAAGGTACAAGGGGGTTAAGGGTCTTAGGATTTAGGGTTTAGGGTTTAGGGTTTAGGGCTTAAGGTTTAGGGTTTAGGGTTTAGGGGCGCTGCAATTCCCTCCCCAAAAAGTTCGGGGAATGCCTGGCTTACGGGTACATTGCTTCCGAAGTGTTGCGAGCAGTTGCAAACATGGCGCTGCCCTCAGTCCATGCATCAAAGAATGGGGTACCTTCCAGGCTCAGGCCCAGAAGCACGTACATGCTCTTCTACAGAGGGAGGCTTCCCAGACATGAGAGTATGGGGCAGGTCTTTGCCGCAAGGTTGCTCCAGGTAGCAGAATGTCTCTAACCCAAAGCCCCCTAACCCTCAAACCCCTGAACCCCTAACCCTAAACCCTAACCCTTAAACCTTAAACCCTAAATCCTAAACCCTCAAACCCCTCAAAGCCCTAAGCCCAGGCCGAGCTCCCGCAGCTCGAGGCCGCGCTAGAGGACCGCCAAGGTTTGCTGAGACTCTTCTGTGTGAAATTTGCGGGCGCCCCCAGAGACCTAGAGGAGGTCCTGGCAGCTGCCTTTTGAGACTCCCCCTCGAATTCGGGTGAGAGTTGGGGCTTTTGGTGCGGAGTCAAAGGGTCTTAAGGGAGGGCCTGCAACCCAAGGCCCAAACCCTCAATCCCTCCTAAAGCCCCCGAAAAAGGCCCCAAGTGCGGATTCTGACCT
This sequence comes from Symbiodinium natans, assembly GCA_905221605.1. NCBI lineage: Eukaryota > Dinophyceae > Suessiales > Symbiodiniaceae > Symbiodinium > Symbiodinium natans. The sequence goes on along the minus strand of CAJNDS010002125.1, from coordinate 424,362 downwards.
TCCAGGAGGCCAAGTCCCAGCTGGATGCGGCGCAGAGTGCTGTGGCTGCCGAGGCCGCGGCCGCCAAAAACTTGCGTCTTTGGCACTATTTGGGGCTCCTAAACCCTGCGCCTGCTGCTGTGAGGCGTTTATAGGGTTTCGGGTGGTTTGGGTTGGTTGCTGGTAGGTTGGGGTTTGTTGGGGGTTTGTCGCTTTGGTGGCCCACTTGGGGAACTTTGTGAAGGATCGTGTGGTTGGTGTTGCGTTGGCTCGGATACAAAACGTGCTAGCACCCTTGTGTCCAACGGTGCCAAGCCAGTAACCGCTCCTAGCGCAACCGTCTCACAACTGGTCTGAAAGTGGGACGAGCGCACCAATCACGTCCCGGCAACGGAACCCAGGACTGGACAGGACAACACCTCGGCAGCCTCCGTCCCAGCAGATGGCGTGAAGGAGCGGCAGTCATTGTCAGATGTTGTTTTTCAGTTGGCTTGGCATGTGGAGCTCGTTTCAGTCGGCAGGGAGGTGCCTTTCTTTCAGCCATCTCTGAAGGGTGATGTTCTACATTCTTCACAGAAGGAGCACGCTATGGCGTGGAAGGGCATCCATCAACGAGTAGTATGCTTGGTGATCAGGCAGTTGTTGGCAGCTGGTGTTGGTGACTCTGGACGTGCAGTAGCTTCGGCCTGAACCCGAAACCCTAAAACCCCGCAGGGGTGGTCTAGTCTGCTTGGTGGCAACAAAATCCTACTCCCTGAGCCCTAAACCCTCCTCCTCCAACCCGCATACCCCCGCACAGTGGGGATAGATAGGCCGTTCTTAGGGCGGAGCTGGAACTCCGCACTGCTGTTCCTTTAACGTTGAACGCGAAAGCCCCCTTGCACAGGAGGTCGCTGAGGCCCCGCCTGCAGCGGAGGAGGGCTCTGGCCAGGAGGCCGCTTTTGCTACCCTTCGAGAGCAACAGAGTGCAGAACAAGGGCCAATGCGACTCAAGTAGATCTTGGAATGCTTCCCCTGGTACTCACAGTCCTTCATGAAAATTATTATAGTATGATTAGAGTGGTTATCCCCCCATAGAGCCCTCCAGCCGGGCAGCCCAAACCCTCCAAGTCGGACGTGAAGGCGAAGGAAGCGGAGGCCAAGCCGGTGGTGTCCGAATACAGCCCCTTGGTGCTTTCGTTGCCGGGTCTTTCGCCTGTTTCGTCGGGTTTCCTGGTGCGGCTGCAAGAGATTTCAGCTCTTCGAGTTTGCCAAGCTGTGCCCAACAGCTCGGACCCCTGATGCCCGGAAAGACACCCAAAGGCAAGTGGATGGACGGTGCGGAGAAGGTGCTCGAGGAGGGGTCGCTCGGGGGGCCCTTCCAACGTGCTTTTCTTTTGTCCCCAGCAGTGTAAGGGATACTGAGGGGTGATCCGAAAATAGCAGAATATCAGAATCACATAGAGAAAACCCTACTGTAAACCCTAAACCCTAAGACTAATAGATAACGGCCGAACAAACTAAGAGGATAAAAGAAGACAAGAAGAATGGAATAATGGAAAAAGGAATAATGAGTAATGGGAATACTGTGATTATGGCATAATGGAATAATAGAATAATGGAAGAATGGAAGAATGGAAGAATGGAAGAATGGAAGAATGGAAGAGTGGAAGAGTGGAAGAATGGAAGACTGGAAGACTGGAAGAATGGTAATGGAATCATGGAAGAATGGAATAACGGATTGACGGAAGAAATGACAATAGGATAACAGAATAACAGAATACTGCAGTAATGAAAGAATGACAGAAAAGAGAGCCAGAACAATGTCACATCATCGCTTAAAGATAAACATTGTACAATAGTACAAGACTGTCACTGGAACGGAGGGCCCTCAACCCTAAGCCATTGTGTTCGGGCTCAAGGCGAGTCAGCTGTCGATTTCGAGCATTGCGCATGTGGGTGCTTGCATCCCCTGAAGTGTGGTGCGAGGCTGCTAGGCAGGTGGCAAGAGCCGCAAACCCTAAACCCAGCCCCCCTCCGCAACAAGAAACCCTAAACCCTAAACCCTGAACCCTAACCCTTTGCAAAACACAGCTCTGCCCACCTCCCCCCGCCACCCACCCGGGCAAGTCGGCCCCCAACGGCAACGCCTCCCAGCCGGCGAAGGAGGCGGCGGAGGTCAAGCCGGAGGTTTCGGAGTACAGCCGCCTGGCATGGATGAGAGCTGCAAGGCTTGCTATATGCTGATAACAGGTGTAGTGTTTCAGGCTTGGAGGCCAGTAAGTATATGTATCTGTGCATTTGTAGATAACATCAAGTTACTCAAAAACATATCCATTATACTTGAATTAGGCCCTGGATTACATGTTTTGAGCGAACTGCCTGGCGTTCAAGGCAAGTGGATGGACGGGGCCGAGAAGGTACTGGGGGAGGCGATTCTTGAGGGGCTTCCTTGGTTCTCTACTATGCGCTTAAGAACCTCCAAGAAAACACAAAGCAGGGCAACATAGGGATTATTCTCTTGCATTTTTCTGCGGTCTCAAGTAAACAGTAGATCTTGTCCAATCCAGCGGGTCCCAAAGTCAAGAAAGAGGCTCCAACAGAACTGCTGGTGCCCCACAGCCTTCCACGAAGACAGGCGTAGGCACAATGATGTCCCGAGCATTCAAAGTCTTTTGGCTGTAGGGCAACCTCATCTTCATTGCCTTGATCTGTGAGAACGGCACCTGCGTAATGTTTTGCAATTTTCAACACAAGTTCTGAGTGGGGAGGGCTTGATGGTGTGGGGGGTAGGGGGAGGAAGCTTCAACTCCAACGACGAGAGGCCTCTGTTGACGAGGACGACGCCTTCGAGGAAGCCTTGAAGGACCTGCAAAGCCCTCCCAGGTTTCGGGAGGTCACTGTTCTTGGGGGGAAGTTTGGGGGCGCTAAGCCAGAAGTCACTTCCCCAAACCCTAAATTATTAGGGTTTAAGGGTTTCAGGCTTTCGGGCCCTAGATCCCCAACCCTCAGCCCCCAACCCTCAATGCCGCAGGATGCGCCCGACTTTCCTGACGATGACTCCCCGAGCCCAGCACCGCCTCTTGGTCTGAGGTTTTGGCTCCAAGCGCTTGGGGTTTGTGGGGTTGAACAAGAACGGGATTTTCAGGCAGGGTTTCGGGTTCTAGGGGTTTGTTGTTTTTTTTGCACGGATTCGGGGTCTCAGGCTTCGGGTATTTGTGTGTGTGCTTTGTCTTGGATTGCGTCAAGTGGTGCCGGTACGAATGCCATGCATGGGCTGGGCCCCATGTATGAAGCTTCTACAGTTTTGCTGCCGTCGGCTGGCTCGACGGGAATATTGGTTTTAGGGTTCAAGAGGTTTTAGGGTTCCTGCAGTTGGGCCAGCTTCCCTGTCTAGGAGAGTTTTTGTTTGACGGGGTAAGGGTTCGGATCTGGACGCAGGATTTGCTGCTCAGGAATCCCCTCCACCCGCGTGCGAGTGTGAAGTCGAAACCGTGCTCAAACCCACTCTTTGATCCAGGAAGTTGAAACCCGAAAGCTTAAACCCTAAACCTCGCAGTGCGTGGCTAGGTGGGTGGCATTGAACGCCCCCCCCAAATCCGACTTCGAAACCCTAACCTTCAACCCTAAGCAAAAGAACCCCAAATCCTAAACCCTACACCCCTTGGCGGGCTGCACCTGAGGAGCTCCCCCTCGCCTTCGGCTGCGGGCAAAGGTCTCTGGGACCGAGTGGTCGAGAAGTGGAGTCAGAAGTGGCAGAACCTCCGGATCCCCGGCTCGGAGCCCCATTGGTACTTCTAGGTGGGGTTTGTAGGGTTTAGGGTTTAGGGTTTGTAGGGTTTAGGGTTTACAGTAGGGTTTAGGGTTTAGGGGACTTATAAGTAGAGCGATGAGGGTAGTTGTACTTGCAGTTGGTTGTGTCCCTTATTTCGGCTACTTATCACCCCACCTTCAGGGGGATGTACGTGGGGGTTCTAAGTCGCCGTAATGAGGGTTATAACCAATTACAATCATAATTGCTCTGACCCTTATAAGTTTCCATGACCCTTCAAACGGAGTCCAGGAACCAGAGAGCCCAATGCCCCTCCGGGAAGCTTAAACTTCACTGAGGCAACACATAGGGTGTGCAATGAGACGTGATGACGACATCAAGTAGGTGGATGCGCTGCTCTCGACGGTGCTCATAGGTCGTTACCTTGTCACCGCAGGGCCTGTGCACACGAACGCCCTCTGACCCGATGTAATCGCTGCAGCCCTCTGGGCTCCTCGGACAGACATAAGGAACTGGGTCTTTGGCAGGAAGACGCCCGCGGAGCGTGCCCTTCAAAAGGCAGGGGGGGGGGGGCTGACACTTCCAGCTTTAGACAACAACCGTGGAGCCACCAGGCCGAGAATCAGCACGAGGCGGCCGAGAAGGAGCTGAGAACTGCGAAAGTGCGCATGGAGGAGTTGGCCTCGTGGTACTGAACACGATTCGCTTTGGATTTTTTTGATGGGCTTTGGGCCGTGGCAAAGAGTTCCGGGGTTAGCAGCTTTGCGTCCTTGCTCTCATAGCTGACACTCCTTTGGCCGGGGAGTACATCTGAAGTGTTCGGTTCGAAGCTCACAATTGCTGCTGATGCCCGAGGCGATGGTTGCGAATTAGGCCCCTTTCCTTCGGCAGCCGAGGAGAAGAAGCTGACCTCCATGGAGGAATGGGAACTGCCCTATTCCGGCCTGGACGGCCGCTGCATTGAGAAGAGCATCGGCGAGTACAAGTACAAGATCTGACCCGGCCTTAGCTACTTTGGGGGCCGCGTCTTGGGGGGCCTGAAGGGGTTTTCGGCTTCGGCGATCTTGTGTTAAGGGGGCGCGCGCGCGTAGTATGAACCCACCACAACACAAAGAAGGCCACAAGAGTGAGAAGCGTGCTCAAACCCGGATACACCCACCCCAAATAATGTAGCATCCCGTTCAGGGTTTGACCATGTTTTTTGCATGTCTCTGTTTTAGCGTTTTTTTGCGGCTCTGCAGCATTCCCTTTCACAGCGATTGTCGAGACGCACCAACTGTAAATGTATCAGGTAGAAAATTCGCAAGTGCAGTTGGAAGTCCAAACAACTCCACCAAAAGAAGCGCTGGCATCTGGAAGCTGCTTCGAAGGCTTCTTTGACAACGCCAAGCAGGTCGCGTGGGACTTCTTTGGGCGATTGTTGGCACCCCAAACCACAAGGGGCCAAACCCTAAACCCCAATGAAACCCTAAACCCTAAACCATTTGGCTCAAGGTGCAGGGCTCTTCAGAATTTGCGCTCCTTGTGTGAGCTGCCTCGAAGGCAGCGGTTTGTCTTGGCGGACTCGGAAGCAGATTTCGAGGTGGGTGGGTGCTCGAGACGGTGCAACGTCGCGGGGTACAGGGAGGACCTGTGGAATGTGGACATCACCGGCATTTCCAGCTTGCCCCGAGGACAAGCTGGCAGCGCTCATGTTGCCCGATGACCTGCACCACCTGGAGCAGAGGCTTCTCGAGCACGAAGGCAGGTGGATGGTGAGGATGGGGCGATGGCGGCCAGACCTGAGCCCGCAGCGCTGCCCAGGGCGAACGGGGAATCCAAAGTGCAGGAGCAGGTCCAGATGCCGGCAGCCAATGACTCCGATCTGAGCATGTGGGCCGAGTGGCTTGGCGGTGTGCTTTGCTGCTGCTTCCAACGTGAAGGGCACTGAGCCGCGTAGACCGCAGCTTGCTATAAGACTCCAGCCATACCTTGTCCAGATCGCTCCCGAATTGTTCCTCAAGCTTTCATGACAGGTGGAGGTCCCTGACGACGACTGCGACGAGAATTGTGTAACCTGGTCGCCGCTCGGCTTTGGCGTTAGTGGAGATGCTCTGGGTCGCTGTGGACAGCGGGGGCCTCCTGAGATGCTCCTGGGCCCATTGTGGCAGCTGGGGGTCTTCCAAGACGACGACGATGATGGGCAATGCCCTGATTCACTGCGGTGGCAGCTGGGGCCTCCCGGACGCTCCTGGGCCTTTCATGGCAGCTGGGGGTCTCTGACGACGATTATGACGACGATACTAAGAATTTCCAAGGTCGGTGCTGGAGGAGGAGGGCCTATGGCAGTGACGGGCCTATGGCGGAGGATTCGCGGGCCATGTGAAAAACTAGGACTTGCCCTCTTCGGAGGGTGGAAGCCCTGATTCTAAGCTAAGGGTTCTTGGAGGACTTGACTGCCGTTGAGCGCTTGAGCTCATTTCATGCAGGGGGGTCATTATCAGGACGTCAGTTACAGGAGCATGCAGATGGACCCTCCCAGGAGGGTGTGTGTGTGTGTGGAAGCCCTGATTCTAAGCTAAGGGTCCGTGGATGTCGATTAATTTTGCTTTCATAATTCCAGATTTATCCTCGATTTGCAGGGGGCCAGGAACCAATATCATCTGTGCTGGCCAACGAAGACCAGGTGATATTCGGGTGCAAACGTACCTGCAGATTTACAGAGTTGCGCCTGGATCCAAGTTGGGTAGCTGGTGGACTCACAAGAAAGTCGGGCAGTTTTCCTTCCCTGCAAGCGAGGTTTTCATGCTGGAAGCCATTCGTGTGCATATATGTGAGCGGTTCGCATTCCTCGCAGGCTTACATTCGCTCATGGCCTGTTCAGGTTCCTAGGGCCACCGAAAGCTCGACTCCCCCAATACCATGTTATGTTCGTCAGTGTGTGTGTGTGTGTGTGTGTGGAAACAGGTTCTTTCATCCTGGAAAGGCTTCACAGCCAAGTTCAAGTAAGTGCGGGGGACCGGGAGGGAGGGGAGGGGGTCCCGGTCAACGAAGACCCCCCTCCCCAACCCGTGTAAACGTACCTGCCATGGCAGTGCCTGGACATCTGAGGATGTAGCTGGCGTGCTATAACAACAAAAGTCGGGCCCTTTTCGTTTTTGACTAAACCAGGTTTCCATTTTCAGACCGGTTGCGCCATTTGTCGTCGTGTTCCATGAGGGTTAAAAATCAGGTTGTAGGCAGTGAAGAGCGTGAGGGCATACGCGTCGGCTTTGCATCGTGTGCATCTGTCATGAGTGAGCACATGTGCACCCGTCATGAGTGAGTGCATGTGCGTCCGACATGAGTGCATTTACAACTTTCGAATGCATTCTTGCATGTGTGTGTGTGTGTGTAAGTGCTTGCATTGCAAGCTCTAGCCGTGCTTCGTTTTCGCCTTGGCCTTCGTCTTCGCCTTCGCGTTCGCGCAGCTGTGTCTGCAGCCATGGACCGTGGAGTGGAAGAGCGGGCAAGGCTGCAAGACATGATTGCTCGCATGAGCGCGAGCGACGTTGTCCTGCTGCGTGAAACCTTCCGTGTTGCAGATGGCGGCTTCGACGATCGCTTTCGTCGTCTACTGCGCTGCCTGAGACTGCGGATCGAAGCAGACCTGCCCACGGCCACGGCCTCGACATCGTCTTCATCCTCGTCATTGTCTTCGACTTCGACTTTGACTAGGACGTCGACATCACCTTCGAGAGAGTCTCAGGTCGGCCGCTACATGACCGTACGGTCGCGGTCACTGCGCCTTCACCTTCACCTTCTGATCATGACCGACGCTCCAAGCATTCCCGCGCGTGAGGAAGTGGTGCGCGCGCTCGGCTTCGGCCGCCGCTTTAGCTTCACAGCAGATGCAGCTTGTTCAGTTTCAATCAATGCAGTGTGCCATTGTCTCGTCTACCGCTTGCACAGGTCGAACACCTTCACTCCTTCAACGATCACATGTAAAGACCACATGGGACAGGTGATTCTGGAGATGGAAAGGAAGGAGCAAACAAGATTACCTCAAGCTTTCGGGAGGCACAATGGCGCTTCATTGTGAGGTAGTAGCATTGTGTTCCAGAAACACCGGCTTGCTTGGCAGGCTGCTCGGGACCACTGCCACAGTGCAGTTTCGACACTGCAGTGCATCAAAGTACAAAAACCCTAAACCCTAAACCCTAAACCTTAAACCTTAAGCCCTAAACCCTAAACTCCCTAAACCCTGAACCCTGAACCCGGAACCTTGAACCCTGAACCGTGAACCCTGAACCCTGGACCCCAAACCCTGAACCCTAAACCCTAAACCCTGAACCCTACCCTAAACACTATCTTTTTTATTTTCTGTCTCCGGCAGCCTAGCTGTTTGGGCTCTTGGCTGGTGTAGTGAAACACTACACTGTAGTGTTGAGGATACGGGCCATAACTTAGAACACGGCCCTGAACCCGACTTCCGACTTTTTCTGCTTATGGCGAGGACAGCACCTCGATCGGCAGATGGAAGGGCTTTGAAGCACCAGGGGTTGCCAGCTTCACTGCTGGGCAGTACTGCCCTCTCAGCTGCACTTGGGCCAGCTTAGGGCTCAGGTTTCTCCAAAAGCAGAGTTTAGGGTGTAGGCTGGATGAAAAAAGGGTTTAGAGTTTGAATCTTGTGTTCCGGATCGGGATGTTTGGAAAGGGCCGTGGCTTCCGCCATTGCTGCTGATCTTGAGAAGGTTGAAGTGGGTTCTTCTCGCTGGAGGTTTGGGTTCGACAGCACTTGTGATGGAGCTTCCGCCTTGAGATTTCACGTAAGGGCATGCGGGTCACGTTGTAATGTGGCCGACGCTTTGTCTGGGTTCCACTGGGCCTATGCTCATAAGATTGAAAGGAGATAGTCTTCGTAATCATCTAGAACCAAACGAAGCGGCAGTGAGAGAGTGTAGGCATTGCGCCTTACTCTTAAAGCAGCTGGCTGCCTCCGGTAGATTCTGCGATCCTCCTGACGCGAAAAATGAGCCGAGGCCCGGGCGGTCCAGACTCTCGGACAGTGTTTGGCCATGTGTGGGGGCTGATCTGCATTAGGCACCTTGCAACAAGCGTATGAAAAGGAATCCTACGAAAGCAAACAGTGAAGGGGCCATGAGAAAAACCGAAGTAGTCCGTTCTCGTGGTTTTTCGGCGATGTTGTCAAACCACCCCAAAACCCTAGCACAACCGCCCCCCCCAAAAAACCCCAAAAACTCCCAAATCCCCTGCCCAAAACAGATCTGAAGCGTCCAAACCCGAGGAGCGGAGCCTGAAGGTGAAGTTCCAGTGCGGCTCCAAGGTGCCTCCTGGGTTCAGGGCCGTGCAAGGCCGCGCAGGGCCGTTTAAGGTTTAGGGTTTCGGGTTTAGGGCTTAGGGCTTAGGGCTTAGGGCTTAGGGTTTAGGGTTTAGGGTTGAGGGTTTGTGCGAGCGGTCCTGCAGGCGGTCCTGAAGGGTTCAGGGTTCAGGGTTTTAGGGGTTTAGGGTGTAGAGTTGAGGGTTTGACCTGCTGCAGAAGAGTTTAGGAGCCAACAAACTTGTTGTCCTCATGAGATTCCCTCTGTTGCGGTGAATGCCTGCACACCAGTTTGCAACCTCGACATCCCTATGCTCCGTCTTAGGATGGAAACTCAAAAAGCCACTCCAGATCGAGAGAAGCCTCGCTATGTTGCGATACAGTATGCTGCCCACAGATGCGCACCCTCAACCCTCAGACGTGGGCTTGGTGGCTTTACTTCGCTGCTTAGATCATCTTTGCTTAGATGGGGGAGCATGGTAGGCTGGATCGTGGCCCTAAAGCCCACGATCCTCTGCCAAGCACAGCTTCCCTAAACCCCAAACCCTAAACCCCCAAATCCTGAACTTTTGTATTCTTGTGCTCTGCACCAGGAGGAGCTCTTGGACATCGCAGAGCCCAGCCGCTGCGCTTACGAGGCTCCGCGCCATGTTCGGCTTTTGAGAACATGACCCTCCAGCAAAGGGACGGTATCCAACAGTGACACCGTGCACCGCGTCTGCAGGACCTGTGCCTGCAATGAAGGGCCTCCGGCCCTCAAGAAATGAACCGAAACCCTGCTCCCCTCAACCCCCCACCCAAAACCCAAAACCCCTTACTTAAACCCTAAACCCTAAAACCCTAAAACCCTAAAACCCTAAAACCCTAAAACCCTAAAACCCTAAAACCCTAAAACCCTAAACCCTAAACCCTAAACTCTCAACCCCCAAGCCCTCAACCCTCAAGTGCCTCGCAGGCACAGCTGAAGCACCCGGCCGCCTGCACCGCGGAGCTGCTGCGGGCACTGGAGGACTTCTCCCGTTTTTTGAACGCCGGAAGTCGGCCCGAGCAGTTTTGAATGCCATTACTTGAGGGTTCATGGAGGTGCTTAAAACATACAAATATGTCAGAAAGTAGGCGAAGGATAGTGATAACATTCGTTGGATTTTCTTCAGAACTTCTAAGTACGCGAATGATCCTGTTCTTTTTTGCAACAGAAGAAGCCTTTTCTCCAACCCCAAAATCACCCCCCCCCCCCCCCAAACCCTAAACCCTAAACCCTAAGCCCTAGCCCTAAGCCTAAGCCTTAAAAAACCCCTAAACCCTAAACCCTAAACCCTAAACCCTAAACCCTAAACCCTAAACCCTAAACCCTAAACCCTAAACCCTAAAAACCCTAAACCTAACCCTAAAACCTAAACCTAAACCCTAAACCCTAAACCCTAAACCCTAAACCCTAAACCCTAAACCCTAAACCCTAAACCCTAAACCCTAAACCCTAAACCCTAAACCCTAAACCCTAAACCCCCCTTCCACGGAGGCCGTCGGCCCGCGCCGGCCGCTGGATGAACTGTGAGCTGCCCTCCTACTTGGAGGTTCATGGGGGTGCTTGTAAGTAGGGTTGTTAGAAGCAGGGTTTAGGGTTTTTGGTTTAGGGTTTAGGGTTTAGGGTTAGGGTTCATGGGGGTACTTGTACGTATGGTGATTAGAAGTATGGTAAGTATAGTTCTAAGTTTGTTTGGGGTACTTACAACCCCACTTGTGAGTACCCTACTGGACCTCCAAGTACGTCACGTGCTCTCCGCGCGATGGGATTTTCTTGGGGTTTCTGATGGCTCCCGGGGGGTTTCCGGATCCTTTGAGGCACAGTGACGTAGCCATGTGTATGTAGTTTGGATGCGAAGTATGCTCAGCTGGCAAAAGAGTCTCTCGATGTTTTCAGCGTGTTACGGGGGGCTGGTCGGCTCTTCGTTCGGGAGTGTCTAGCCTCGTCTCGAAGCCCCGAAATCCTCAACACCAAAAACCCACAGCAAGCTTGCACTTTCTTTAGCCCTCGTGGCTTTCTTGATATCCCTACAGCAAGCTTGCATTTTTTTAGACTTTCGTGGCTTTCGGGATCCCTGCAAGAAGTGGTTCGTCCAGCTCTAGAAACTCCCATGTCCGGAGAGCACGCCCACCTCGCATGGGTGCAGAAACTCGGATCTTTTGAGCTTCCCGGCTTTGAAAAAAAGAAGGCGCGTGGCAGGCGCGGGAGCTCTTTGGGATTGAGGAACAGAGATTTTGGGGCTTAGGGATTAGGGGTGAGGGGTTTGTATAGGGCCTCGAACCGGGGTTTGTGGGGGGATTCTTGGGGTCTGAGTCTCGTGTTCAGAGAGGGTCCGCAAGGCTTGGAGCACAGAGCCCAGGTTGCGCGAGAGCAGCTCTGTTTTTTCAGGATGTTCCAGTTCCTTTCAGGAAGCACGGGAAGCGGCGTGTCTTGGAGGTCGTGCTCTGTTATGGGGTTCAAAAGGGAGGGGGGTTCACACAGAAGCTTAGGGAGCCTTGGGGAGTAGTAGGGAACCCTGATTCTCAAATTTCGGGGTCGGAACAATTACGAATAGTATTCCCTTTGTAACTATACTTTTATACCCCCCCAAAACCTTATTGAAATTATCAAACCCTACTTTACTCCACTTGAAACCCCCCTCCCTCAAGAACCTTGTAAATCTGCCGGGTTTTATACCTGAGTTTCCTTCGGGCGAGAGAGGAGACCTCAGCATCACAGATCCTCGTGGCGAAGCTCCAGCACGCCCATGCCGGCCCGGGATCCCCAGTCAGAAGTGCGCCTGGGAGGGTATTTGGGGTTCAGGGTTTAGGGATTCGTGATTAGGGTTTAGGGTTTAGGGTGCCAACGTCCTGGTTCAAAAACAGGGTTGAGGGTTTAGGGTTTCGGGGGCTTTGAACTTCCCCTGCCCGGTTGTACATGCAGTTGTGATGATTGACACCATGCGTGCGGGCCCGTGTCTCGGATGGGGGGGGAGCTACATCCAACATGCAGAATTGATGTTCAGAATGCATACCAGACATGTTGTTTCAAGCCCGAAGCCCAAAGCCCACAACCCCTGACCCCTGACCGAAGAACCCGACGCCTACCTTTTCTGTCGGTTGGAGCGTTAACTCCTGGAATCTAAGGTGACCTACCAAACAAGAAACGGTTCCAGAGGGTTTAGGGTTTAGGGTCTAGGGTCTAGGGTTTAGGGTTTAGGGTTTAGGTAAGCCCGAAACCCACGGCTTCCTTCCGAAACTCGAAGGTCCCGAGATCCCGGAGGCCGACTTCAAGCAGATGCTCAACAAGCGGCCCGACTTGATCTTTAACCCTTGGAGGAGGGTTTAGGGTTTAGGGTTTAGGGTTTAGGGTTTAGGGTTTGGGGTTTCGGGTTTAGGGGTTTAGGGGTTTAGGGGTTTAGGGCGTTTAGGGTTGAGGGTTCGGGGTTTAGGGTTTAGGGAAAGACCTACTTGAGGTATATTGCGACCTCGACACCCAACCAAGCCTACCTTTGTTGGGTAGGTCGATGACTTCCGAAAAAAGGGAGATCAGCAACCATGCCATTAGTGACTTGTGTAGGGTCCGGGTAAGGCTCCTGAACCCTAAACCCTGATTTGCCCATCGGTGGCCGTGGGGTTTTAGGTTTCTGGGTCTCTGGAAGTTTCAAAGCGGAGAGCCCCAAAAACACCCCTAAACGATGGAATAGGTCGTATTTGACGTCGTCGGTGAATTTTCAATATTCCTTCGTTGAAAAGTGAAGGTCTGAGAGGCGATCTTATACGGAATGTTCCTTAGTTGAGGGTGCATGGAAGCCCATGTGTACCTCTAACATAAATTCAACCTAGCATGGTGGCAGTTTGGTAAAAACACAAACGCTGTTTCTGCTTGGGTTGCAAGTGCCTGAGAAGCGCCTGTGCCCGAGCCCCCTGATGCATTCTTGACACCCTCGTCTCTTCACCCTCGTCTCTTCACCCTCCCAAGCTGCACACTCCCCTTGCAAGACCTGAACCCAACGCCCTGAGGCCCTAACCCTGCAACCCTCAACCCCAAACCCTAGACCCTAAACCCTAAACCCTAAACCCTAAATTCACCTTCCGAGGCTTGGCTACTCTCCATCCCCGGCCATCCTCGGGGAGGCCTCTCTTAGGTTGTTCGGAGGGGCTTGAGGGTTTCAGGGTTTAGGGTTTAGGGTTGAGGGTTTAGGGTTTAGGGTTTAGGGTTTGAGGGTGAGGGTTGAGGGTTTAGGGTTCAGGGTCTCGGCGCGACAGGCAACTGAGGGTTCAGGGTCTGGGGGTTAGGGTCCAAAAGGAGGCTCGTGGGTATCTACGCGGAATGACCGTGCGGAGCACTCAAGACGGGAACTTAAAGCAAACAACTCGCACATGCACAGTGCTTGCAACCCAGCTGTGTTAGTCTGAGGGTCAAAGGGCACACCCATCAGCGAGCCCAGATGCAAGAGGGTTTTGGGGCTTCGGGTTGTAAGACTGATGCTAGTCATAACAAGTGGAGGTTTGGGAGCTCTTTGTGGGCGCGGGGCCGGCCTTGGAAGGGCTACGGGGTGCTTGGCATTCGGCTGTGCGTGAGTTGTAGTTGAGAAGGCCACGCTGAACCACCCAAACCCGACACCCCTCAACACCCTCTCAAACACTCCAGAGACAACCCTCCTTGTGCCAGGCGTTGCAGCTCCCCAGCGATTCTACAGGCAGGTTATACAGGGGCCGTGTGGTATGAGTGTGGTGTTCCAGAGTCTGAGATGTCTTGATGTTGAGGGCAGCCAGCCGCGCCAGGTGATGGCCAAAGCGACATCTACGGCATCTTGTCCATCCTTCGTTACCTTAGAGCCTCTTGGCTGCCCTAAACCCTAAACCCTAAACCCTGAACCCTAAACCCTGAACCCTGAAGCCTGAAGCCCTAAACCCTAAACCCTGAAGCCCTAAACCCTAAACCCTAAACCCTGAACCCTAAATTCTAAAGGAGGCCAAGTCTCTTGTGCCTCGTGTTCACTTCGAGCCTTCACAAGGTGATGCACCTCACGGGGATTTCCACGCATGTTCAGCCGTGCTCATCTGTCAAACCTCAAATTGGCACAGGCAGTGGCCGCCCCAATCCAAAGATCTTCTGGGGTCAGGGGGCGTCTTCTTTTGTTTTGCCAGAATGATCCATGGAAGCCACGTGAAGCCAACCTTTAGCTATCCTAGGCATAACCGATACTTACAGTCACCCGAACGAACCTCCAAAGTGGCCAAGGAGAGTCAGGTGGGGGGCCTCGGAACTGGGCCCATTTCGTCCTGGAGGGGTTGCTCTTCGAGGGTTTTCTTTCCGGTAAGGGGGGGGTGTTACGGGTTTTTTAGGGCGCCAGCATATGACAAAACAAGGAATAATGTGTGCTGAACAAGATATTAGGGCGGACTTCGTCGGTTGAAGTATGGGGTCGCCAAAGGATGTCAGATGGAGACGAGAGAACAAGGCACCTTGTTCTTAAGGTTCCTTACATTCCAGTTTCGAGTTTAGGGTTTCGGGTTCACGCGTGCAAAAGTTCAAGACTCTTGCCATCGTTCGTATTGCGCTCTATACGAACTCCATGACCATCATATTTCGAACTTAGGCAAATCCTGACAACCCAATACCCTTTGTTACGGAATCTTCCTTTAACTTGTTACATGTCATAGTGCCCCTTATGTGATTTTTGGAGCATTCTTCCGCTTTAAGGGGTTGTGGGAACGCTGTCGCGAGGTGAAGAAGCTGCGGCAATCCGCAGGCTTATCTGATCAGCAGGCCTCTGTCTCTCTGTCTCTCTGTCTCTCTGTCTCTCTGTCTCTCTGTCTCTCTGTCTCTCTGTCTCTCTGTCTCTCTGTCTCTCTGTCTCTCTGTCTCTCTGTCTCTCTGTCTCTCTGTCTCTCTGTCTCTCTGTCTCTCTGTCTCTCTGTCTCTCTGTCTCTCTGTCTCTCTGTCTCTCTGTCTCTCTGTCTCTCTGTCTCTCTGTCTCTCTGTCTCTCTGTCTCTCTGTCTCTCTGCCTTTTTGGGTGAGGAGCTTTAGGACAGGGCCGTCAATCAGGAAGAGTCGGTGTTGGGGTCCGAGCTTTCACATTTCTTCTTTTGCTCTCTCCTTCTCTTTCCCTCTCTATCTCTCTATGTCAATCTCTCTCTGCACAGCATGGCTGCATTTTGATCTCAAGCTTGCGGCAATGTCATTTGCTTTGTTGGCGCCGGAGGTTTTGGTTCTTGAGTAGCGCTGCTGCTATGCTTCGTGTTTGACACAAGCTGGGCATGTTTTCGTCTGCTCTTGAGGGCTGGCGGTGAGGGGTGAAGTAGGAGGGCACCTTTCCAATCGAGATTTTATCAAAGGAGCAACGAAGCAAGCGCGAGGATACGGACTCTGCAAGCTTTATCCCAACCCCTCGAACCTCCAAGTCCCTACTTGGTATGAAGGTACCACGATAGCCATAAACACCGAAACCCTAGAACCCTACATCCCAAAACCTCCGCCTTCGGAGGTGGCGAAGAT
The DNA here is from genome assembly GCA_905221605.1 of Symbiodinium natans. Lineage (NCBI taxonomy): Eukaryota > Dinophyceae > Suessiales > Symbiodiniaceae > Symbiodinium > Symbiodinium natans. Next base: position 408,824 of record CAJNDS010002125.1, on the reverse strand, counting down.
CCGATCCAAGTTCGGCCTCAAGCTCGAGGCCGCCGCTTTGAATGTGCGATTTTGTGCTTCCACTTGGGCTTTCGGGGCTCTTGGGGGTCTTGGGGCTCTTGGGGAGTCCAACCGCGTGTTGTTGTCGGAACGTATTCTTCTAAATAGACAAGAAAAGCTATATATGCATATATCTCTCTTTCTTTCTCTGTCTCTCTGGTTTGATTTGCCTCTCTCCCTCTCTCTCTCTCTCTCTCTCTCTCTCTCTCTCTCTCTCTCTCTCTCTCTCTTTCGCCCCATAGATATGTATGTAAAAGTGAGCTTACACGCACCAGAAACACTTCACATACATACGTATACATATGTGTATACACACATATATATATACATATATATATAAATGTATGTATATATATATATACATACATACATACATACATACATACACACATATATATATATATATATGTGTGTGTGTGTGTGATATATATATATATATATGTGTGTGTGTGTGTGTGTGTGTGTGTGTGTCTGTGTGTGTGTGTGTGTTGTGTGTGTGTGTGTGTGCGTGTGTGTGTCTGTGTGTGTGTGTGTGTGTGTCTGTCTGTCTGTCTGTGTGTGTGTGTGTGTGTGTGTCTGTGTGTCTGTGTGTCTGTGTGTCTGTGTGTCTGCGTGTCTGCGTGTCTGTGTGTCTGTGTGTCTGTCTGCGTGTCTGCGTGTCTGCGTGTCTGCGTGTCTCTGTGTGTGCTTAAATGTATGTATTCGTGCCCCAATTGTGGGAGGCTGGAAAGCGCGTTGAGCCGCAGGAGTTCGAGCGCCGGCCTCAGGGGAGAGAATTCTGACTTAAGCCTTAGGATTTAGGGTTTAGGGTTTTTGTTTAGGGTTGAGGGTTGAGGGTTTAGGGTTCGGTGCGCGGATTTCGGAGGGCTTGAGGATTGCTTGATGCTTGCGCCGGCCGCAGGCGCTTCATGTACGATCTCTTCAAGTCTGCGAAGCACACGCAGGCGTGCAGAAGCAAAGTGGGGGAATGAGGTGCCTTATATAATCCCTTAAAGCGTATCTATGGGGCCCTAACTCCCTCATTCCTTCCTAGCCAACAGTTAGATGACTCGGCTTGCGTAGGGAGGGGGGTTCTGGTGAGGCGGCGCAGCAGAAGATCCAGGAGCTCATCCAGGCTCCTCCAACACCCGCTGTTTTGAGAATCCAGGATGTCGGCTCTTTTCGTTTTCGACGCTTTGAAGGTTGAGAGTTGCAACCTAAACCCGAGCTGCAACCCCAAACCCCTGAACTCCTAAAACCTGAAAGGCCCATATGAGAAGCCCTGAACCCTAAACCCCAAACCCCCAAACCTCTGAACCCCTAAAACAGAGTTTAGGGAATTGAGGAATTAGGTGCGCCCTATCTAATCCCTTAGAGTGCTACATAAAAGGGTACACTAAACCCTAAACCCTAAACCCCAAACCCCATACCCTAAACCCTAAACCCTCTAAACCCTAAACCCTAAACCCTAAACCCCAAAGCCTGCCTTAGTCCTTTTGCGTCCTTTTGTTTTGGGGGGGAGGAGAATCTGGTGGATGGCAGCCTCGGCCTGGCGGAGATGTTCTGGGTGGTGCGGCTGCCGGGGCCCCAGGAGGGGGAGGTATGGGGGTTTGGGGTTGAGGGTTGAGGTTCAAAAGGTGCTCATCATGGGGTTCGTTTGAGGTTTAGGGCTCGGGATTGCACAAGTCTGATGCAAAAAACAGGTGTCCATGTTGTGCATGACGTGGCCTGGGGTGCAGACGGTCGGGAATAGGATCAGTCTCCATGCGCTTGCGGACCTACATACGTGCTTCAAACCCTGGCCCAGGTACGATGATGCGCGATCTGAGGACTTATGCTACCCTCACCCCCCTTCCCTCCCCCCCGCCCTCCTTGCAGGTTAGGGCTCAGGGCTCCTGAGCAAAGGCTGAGGACTGCCTAAAAGCCACCAGACGTGCTTCTCTGCACCCAACGAGTCAACGCCACCCCCCCCCCCCCCCCCCTCTAAGAACATCGGCACGCCCGCCGCGAGGAAGCCTGGGCCAAGGAGGACCACATCGTCAAGGAGGCCCTTGGGGCGTTTTGAGCGGGGGAAAAGGGGGGGTGTTTGAGGACTTGTGGAGTCCTTCGGAGCTCTTGGGGCCTTAGAGATGCGTTGGGCGCCGAAAGCCCCAAACCCCAAACCCCAAACCCCAATGGCTACGGCTACGGCGGCAAGCTTTGGCTCAAAGTCACACGATCCCCTTAACTACCATCCGTGAACGAAGCAATGGCAGCTGTGACGGAGAGCCTGAGCTCGTCCTCTGCTGCCTGGTGTGCGTTCTACGGTGCCGGAATCATTTGCACCCTGGTCGTCTATGGCATCCTCCAGGAAGGCATCATGACTGTGGCTTATGACGGAAGCCTCTTCAGATACTCCGTTTTCATGGTGCTGTGCAATCGGCTGGCGGCGGTGGTCTTCGCGGTGTCCATGGCAGCCGCAAAGGGCGAGTCCATGAGAAACGAGGCGCCCCTATGGAAATACCTCATCGTCTCTCTTTCCAATGTCTACGCCAGCTCGTGCCAGTACGAGGCCTTGAAGTACGTGTCCTTTGCAGTGCAGATGCTGGGGAAGAGCTTCAAGATGATGCCTGTCATGATCTGGGGCATGATCATCTCCGGAAAGTCCTACAGTGTAAGGGACTGGGTCGTGGCCCTTTCCGTCACGCTGGGCTGCACGGAGTTCCTGATGACAGGTCCAACACACTCCAGGGTGGATGCCAACAACAGCTTCAAGGGCTTCGTGTTGCTAGGCGGCTTCCTTGCCCTCGACGGCCTCACGTCAACATTTCAAGAGAAGCTCTTCAAGGAGCACAAGACCACCAAGTACAACCAGATGTTGTACATCAACCTCCTGTCGGCCACCGTCTCTATGGTCACGCTCTTGGTGACTGGAGAGATGTGGCCAGCAGCCGCCTTTGGCTTTGCGCACCCGCGCTTTTGGCTGGACTGCGGCATGCTGAGCGCGTCGGCGGTGGCGAGCCAGTTCTTCATCTACTCGCAGATTAAGGAGTTTGGTGCCTTGGTCTTTGCGGCGACGATGAACGTCCGCCAGGTTGTGTCCATCTTGGTCTCCTACGTCAAGTATCACAATCCTGTGACGCACTTGCAGGTTCTGGGCCTGTGCGTCATCTTCTCCGCCCTCTTCTACAAGTCGATCGCCGCTATGCTGACGGCACCCAGCAAGGAGGAGAAGATGCCGATTCTCGCAGCGAAGGCCACGGAGCCTGCGGCGGACAATGATGCCAGCAAAGCCGTGTAAGTCTAACCGTTGAGTTGGCCAGGCTGCACGAGGTGGGCCGAGTTTCTTCTTAAGTGCTTTAGACGCCTCTGGCGGTTCAGGGCAGACTCCCTCAATCTTCTATGGGGGTGCCTGCCCCTGGAATCATTTTGGCAGCACGAGCTGCTAGTGCAATCAACGGTTGCCATAGGCAACTGCCTGCGCTATCGAGCTCCCCATTGCGCACTCCGTTCTTTAGCCGGGGAATGTTGCAATCCACACCTGGCATAGGAAGGTCCCTGTCGTGGCGACTGACACCAGCAAAGTGGTCCTGCAGCTGCTCGGATTTTCGTGCGGGGCGCATCGCTGCACACAAAAAGCTGCGTGGGCCCTCACAAGAACCATGGGACAGCCAAGGTTAGATCCTGCCACATGGGGACAGTTCCCTGCAAGGGCACCCCTGACCCCAGCATGTCTAGGGATTGTCGCAGAACTTGTCCCATTCCCCCACTTAGAGGTTTGAGCATGGGCACCTCTCTACGAAGAATTCAAAACTTACACTCGGAGCTGGTGCAGATGCAGGGCCCTCTATACTGGCCCAGCAGAACCCTACATGACCTCCGACGTAGCCCAGACAAACCCGATACAACCCAGAAGAAACCTAAACTCATCTAAACTCTAAACCCCAAACCCTAAACCCCAAACCCTAACCCCTAAACCCTAAAAACCCCAAACCCTAAACCGTGGAAGCTCGCAGTCACCAGCTCCTGTGTTGCCAGGCTGGCTTCACCTCTGCTCAGGCTCCTCCAGCTGGTTCCGGAAGGTTTCGGTTGGTGGGGGGCATGGGGCAGCTTTCGCCCCGGGAGTGAAGCTCTTTGAAGCAACAAGGGGAGTACTTGTGGGTGCCTGTGGTTATGCACACCCCGAACCTCCAAAGAATGCTTCTAAGGCCACCATTCACTGACTCAGCGGGCTGTGGGCACTGGGGGTGGCCGTGGCTCTGTGGCTCTGGTCTGTGTTCTTGACGTGTTTCCAGTGCCCGGCTCTGGTCCGCGAGGGTGGGGGGGGGGGGGGGTGGGAGAAAACTAAGCCCTAAGGGCCTAAACCCCACTCCTGAGCCCGACTGTGCAGCCTAAGTAGGTGTCCCACCCTCTCCTTGCAAAAGCCCACTGCGCCAGGTAGCACAGTTCCGCGAGCAGTTTGTGAAGGCTCGTGGGTCGAAGGGACCACACAAAAAAAGTAAAGAGAATAATGTTTTGGCCTTTTAAAGAAGAACCTTTTTCTATTTTTTGGATAATTATTCTTAAAAGTCGTTTAGGGTGTAGGAAGTTTGGCTGAAGGGACTTGGGGGAGCCGGTTGGTTGGTGCTTTGGCGGGGTCTGCCTGCCCTTCTGCCCTCAGCTCAGGCAGCAGTTGCGCAAAAAACACGAGACACGTTGTCTACCTACCCACCAGAAGGGACATCCCCGAAAGTTCCACCCCGAGATCCCTGCTGCTCGGGGCCTTAGCATCCATGGATTCAGGGGCGGGTGCCTTTTGTGGGAGAAGGTTTGGGGGGGGGGGGGGAAGCCCAGGAGCTGAAGTGCACGCGATCCACAACCTTTTCTTTTCTGCTGGCACCTTTGCAGCCTTGGCACACGGATTAAGGGTCTATGGTTAAACCCTAAACCCTGAACCTAAACCTAAACCCTTAAACCCTAAACCCTAAACCCTAAAACCCTAAACCCTAAACCCTAAGCCGGGATTCAGGGCCTCAAGTCCTGGCAGGCCGATGACGGGCACCGGCGTGATCGGCGAAAGTCAGGAGCGAGGGGCAGGGTTCAGAAGTTCCTGAACTTTCTCCCGCGTGCAATTTCCCATCGATGTGGGACATGATTCTGCCCTAAACCTAACCCTACCAACCTAAACCCTAAACCCTAAAACCCTAAACCCTAAACCCTAAACTTAAACCTAAACCCTAAACCTTGCCCACGGGCTGCCCTTGGCGTGCATGATCGCCTCTTAGGATTGGATTCCTCCGCCTCGGTAGATCGAGCCCCGCTCCTTCGCCACACTAACTACCCAGCTTCTCCGCAGAAAGAGCTGTGGCCCTAACCAGCTCGTCAAGACAACACAGAGAAGCAAACCCTACCCTGGATGAGGGAGAACATACTCCTACTATGGCCCGCATATTTCCTTAGGAAAGTTTTTAAACAAAAAGGGCCCCCCCCAAAACCCCAATTTTTTATCACTTAACAGGCCCCAAGGCCACGGCCCCCCCCTGATGTCAGAGAGCGCTCTCTCTTGAAAGGGCCAGGGACTCTTCAAGGCGATGAAGCTGTCCCTGGAGCAGACGACGGCCCTCAGGAGGCCCCCTGGAGCCGAGGAGTTTCTTTTTTTTTTGTTTCGAGGAAGAGGTTTAGGGTTTAGGGTTTAGGGTGGATTCGCCCAGCTGTGCAGGAGGGAACAAACAACCACGTGGACAGAAGAAGTCGAAGCCCCTAAACCCAAAGCGAGAGTCGAACAAAGCCTTGCTTTGGGGTTGTTTGGGGGGGCCTAAAGCCCTCAGGATCCCAAACCCCAGAATCCTGAATCCAGCCTCTCTTTGTGACCAACATCACCCCGTACATCCCCTAAATATACAGCCTCTTCTATTTATATTTATTTGTGTGTGTGTGTATATCATATATCTGTGTACATGCATATGATATATATATATATAAATATATAAATAAATAAATAGATAAATAAAAAAATAAATATAAATAAATAAATAAATGAATAAAAAATAATAAATAAAATAAATAAATATATAGAATATATATATTCATACACTCTGCCTCGCGAGCGAAGCCGCAGGCCTTGGAGACGTGCAGGCCAGCAAGGACCACCCCACAACAGCTGCTGCCAGTTGAAGAAAATTGAGCATCACTTCTATGACCAGTATGACTCTGAGCCGTTTCCTGCTAGTATGAATATTACTCATTGCTAATGTTATTGGGTGTATGATTACCAGTACTTTGAAAGTGGTACTTACTAGCATTCTTAGTACTACTCATACCACCCTGACAGCGAGGAGCGTGGAAGGGGCTCAGGATCGTCATAACAAGTCATACTTTTGTTGCTGTTTTGCTTTTTACTTAAATGCTTTTGTTGTTCTTGCAAGCTCTTTTGTTGTGACAGCTGTTGCTTTTGTTCTCGTGCTGGTTGTTGTTTACGAATGTTGCTGTCATAGTTGTGTGTGGTGATCATTGTTCTTGTTCCTAAAGCCCCCCCCCCCCCGGCCCCTCCAAATGCCCTAAACCCTAAACCCTAAACCCTAAACCCTAAACCCTAAACCCTAAACCCTACACCCTACACCCTACACCCTAACCCTCCAAATGCTGAGATCTCAACTCCGACGGCTCTCCCCCTCGGCTTTGTAGCGTCGAGCAGGCTCTTGATGTGCCTGGTGTTCCTTGCTTGGCATCCTGCGAAGTTCTTGAAAGAGAGCCCATGCTACCTACGGAGAGAGGCTTCGATACCTAAACCCTAAACCCTAAACCCTCAACCCTAAACCCTAAACCCTCAACCCTCAACCCTAAACCCTAAACCCTCCAGGACGCGATGGACTTCGCCACCTACCTCCGCGTCCTCGGGGCCATAGCGAGGAAGGCGCGCCCGCCCGCGCGCAGAGCTGTCATAGATGTCCTGAGTTTCCTGGCGTGACCTTGGCTCATCCTGAGCCTCCAAGCCCTACACCCCATAAAGCCTAAGCCCCATGCCTTGCCTGCCTCATGCGAGTCATGCGAGTGTGAGAGTTGAAGCCCTAGAGTTGAAGCCCTAAACCCTCTTTCAGAAGCACACGCTTCAGCAGCATGGTCGACGCTGGGAGGCAGGGCTTCAAAAGTAGGTTAGGGTTGTAGAAACATCCCAGCTAGAGACTATGTCCCCCTTGGGAATTATTTGTTATTTTTGTAAACCCAAGAGGATATTACAATATTATCTTTAGTAAGGTTGTAAGGGGAGTATAGGAGAAGCACGCACGCTCGTGGGGCAGGGCAAGCTGGTCCTCTGAGTCGAGGGAGCCGAAGCCGTCCAAGGACTCCACTTAGTGGTTCGTGGGTGCTGTACGTACTTCTCATGGGCATTGGCTATTGCTGTCTAAGGGCACTTTATCAGCCCATGTAGAAGTGCCTGAGAACCTCGAAGCACGAGAATGGCGACACTGCGGGATAGTGCAACAAATCGACAAATTGAAATAAACACATGTAGATATCAATAGAGAAAATAAATGAACATATATATATATATATATGTTTATATATATACACATATGTTTGCACCCACACATATATATCTATATACACATTCCCCTCTCTTTCTCTCTATGTATACACACACTCCTATAAATGAATTAATAAAACAATATATATATATATATATATAGATATGTATTGATAGAAAAAGTTGATAGACACTCACACACACATACATATATATATATATACATGTGTATAAATAGATAAATAAATATAAATAAATAAATAAATAAATATATATATATATATATACATATACATGTGCTCATACATATATAGACATCCGTATATACATATATATGTACACATACATATGTGTAGGGTAAAGATAACACTGGAAGAGTCCTCTGGCGCGGCTTGAGTTTCACCGAGAATGGCATGTCGGTCTAAGGTTGACATTGCTGATAGCCGAATTGAACCCTACCCGCAGTACGAAGAACCCCGAATAGGGTTCAGGGTTCAGGGTTCAGAGTGTAGGGTTTAGGGTTTAGGAAGACAGCAAGGAGTCTAGTTTGCAAAAACGGGCTTAGGAAGAACCCCAATCTCCACGAATATGGTTATACACTTGGGCTGAAGGTGTGGTTGCTCTTGGGCGACAAGTATGCGTGCAAACTGCCCACGGAGAAGACCCCAAAGCCCTCAACCCCAAACCCTAAACCCTAATAAAACCCACAGTCCGCAAGACCGCAGGCATAAACCCCAAACCCCAAACCCCAAACCCTCAAGTTTCGGTTTCACCGGGCGAGGGCAAGGCTGGGACCTGCGAGAGCCCCAGTGGTCCCGTGTGAGACTTACGCCAGCTGGGAAACCGGGACTCAACACTAGGGTTTAGGGTTTAGGGTTTAGGGTTTAGGGTTTAGGGTTGAGGGGAAAAGGGTTGAGGGTTGAGGGTTGAGGGTTTACGAGTCCATGGCAACGTGAGGCACGTAAGAAAGCCCTGCGGCAAAAGGATCTAGGGTTATTCTGCAGCTTGTGGCATGTAAGAGGGCATTCAGGTTCCTGTACGCAAGGGGAAGTCTCCATGTACTTTCTCGTCAGCTCCCGACATCAAGCGCCTGCATGCAGCCTCCAGTATCTTTCGGGTACCTAAATGCATAAGGGGCCGTGTAAGAAGCGCCAAGAACCAAAGAAGGGAGCATGAAATCGAAGTAGGCCAGGGGCGGGGTGTGAGCTCGGCCGAAAGCCCGTGCCTGAGGCAAAGGCGAGAAGCTCTGCAATTGCAGAGCTTGAACGCTGTAGGAGGGCTTCAAGAAAGTGTCACAAAAAAGGCGCGAGCAAGCTTGTGGATCTTGTTGTTGCCGTTGACAAGGAAGCAGCAACGCAGAAACCTGCAATTGACAACCCCCCAAGCCCTCAACCCCAAAGGGCCGCATTCTCGTAAGAGCCGACACAAGGAACCAGGAGAACTGCATAAATAGGGTCGAGGCTTGTGCATGAGGCGAGTTCTCGGCCCATGCACCCGCGCTCGTGGGTAGACGGGGACTAGGCGACTTCGTGAGCTTCACACTATGTGAAGGTATAGCTACAGCTAGAATTGGGTCATTGACTTTTACCTCACAACCCCCAACACCCCAAAACCCTCAACCCTCTGCCCCCTCTCAAACCCCCCGTAACCCTAAACCCTACACCCTACACCCTAAACCCTAAACCCCACACCCGCTGCGAAGGCCTTGTGGGCCTGCAGGGCGCACGGCTGCGTCGGCCGGCCTCGGCCGATGCAGGCCTGCAGGGTTTGGGTGGGTGGGGGCCGGGGGGAATAGTCTGAGATGGTACCACATAGTATAAACATATGGTATAGTCGGACAAACTAGTACCAATCTAGTCTAATGCATACTATCCTGCACTGTAGCATGATCTAGTATAGTATGGGCAGCTGGTTCGGGCGGCAATCGTCTCCTTAAGACCTGAGTCTTACAGTGCTTGCAGAAATGTCCTGTGCAGGGGCCCTAACGGAAGGGATTCGGTGGTTGGGGGGAACCAAAGAAGCAAATACCCCTCAGTTCTTACTGGGCTCTAATCATACTAGGGATAAAGTGTTTTCGGAATATTCGTCCATAAGAAGCGTATTGGTCTCTGCGACGGAGGTTGCTTGCCAAACTTGTTTGCTTCCCTCAGTCGTTATAAGACTGAGAGTACCAGTGCTAGTAGTAAGAACAATAACAGCAACAAATCATGACAGTAATGATATTCCTTCATAGTTGTCATATATCAGTTGAAAGGGCCGGAGCCCCCCCCCCCTTTCAAGGGGCATAGCACCTGTGTAGTCGGCTGATTTCCCGTAGCGTGTAGGGTGTCTGGGTAGTTCTAGTAAGAACAGGTCTCTTGATTTAGATCAGTGAAGCGGGTGGCAACAATTTCCCCATTAAGTGCAAGTGAGATTCCTTGCAAATCATCATGAGGCCGCGAACACGCGCGCACACACACACACACACACCCACACACAGACGTAGACATGTTGAGGCCGCGTGGGCGCTAAACCCTAACCCTGATTCCTCATGAGTGAACCTCGAATAGTCCCGGCGGAGTTGCACGTAGACGTGTGCAGTGCGGGTGGCAAGTAAAGCCCCTAAGCCCTCGACCCCAAACCCCATGGCCAGAGCTCGTTTTCACCCATGCCCCACTCTGCAGCTTTCGTGGCTCTTGTCTCGCACAACTTCTCTCTTTGCCTTCCAATAGGGATCGACGCTTGGCTTGGGAGCTCGGGAGTGGGGCACCTTCCGTTTCCCCGGCGTGATCCCTCCCTCCCCCCCCCCTTAAGGGCTGGACACTCAGAACTCGTGAGGCAGGGTGTTGGCTTTTGGCAGAGGGCATCTCGAGGGAGGGATCGGGGTGACGCTGAGTCGAAGCCAACGAGTTGTGTTCAGTGGAGAAGGCTCTCCCACTCCCAGCTACCGGCCCTCCTGTGGGCATCCTGCGCAGGTAGCCTCGTACTCGTGGCTTGTTGTAGTAGATACCCTAAACTAAACCCTAAACCCCAAATCCGAAACCCTAAGCCTAAACCCCAAATCCTAAACCCTAAGCTTAAACCCCAAACCCTAAACCCCAGAGCTTGGCGGAGCCCAGGAAGCGCTCTATCCATGATGGCTCGCTTTGCCGTGACCCTGGCCGTGTGCGTGGCGACCCTGGCTCGAGGCCGGCGTATAGGGTTTCAGGGCGCAGGGTGCAGGCCGCAGTGTGTAGGGGTTTAGGGTTTAGGGTTTTGTAGGGTTTAGGGTTTAGGGTCCAGGGTGTAGCGTTTAGGGTTTAGGGATAGGGTTCAATGAGGGTTGAGGGTTTAGGGTTGAGGACAGAAGCAAGCCTGATGCAAGAAGGGTTTAGGGGCGTTGAAGCTTTAGTTCCGAAAAGCCTTCTTGCGTTCTGCGGAGTCCAGCAACCCTAAGCCCTAAACCCTAAACCCTAAACCCTAAACCCTAGACCCAAAACCCGAAACCCGAAACCCGAAACTTCTTGCGTAGTCCCAAATCCCAAGCCGCCGAGGCGAAAACTGGCAGGATATCGCTGCCGCCTTTTTCTCCGACGATGCGCCCTGGCGCTGGCTAAAGCTCTTCAAAAAGGGGTCCGGGGCTCTTGGGCCCTAAGCCCCAAACCCCAAATCCCAGACCCCAAAACCCTAAACGCTCAAACTCTAAACCGCTAAACCCCTAAGGCAAAAAACGAACCCTAAACTCGAAGCCCTAAACCCCAAAACCCAGAACCCTGAATCCTGAGCCCGAAAGCCCCTAAAACCCGGAGGCCTGAACCCTAGGTGGGATAAGGGGGACCCATAAAAGGGAACCCCTTCTTAACCCTCTTCTGGCTCTCTTAAACGGGGACCTTATTCAGACTGTCTATATCCCCAAGGGTCCCCCTAATCCTATCCCCTAAACCCCAACGCCACGCTTGTTGCAGGATTGCCAGGCAGGCTCCACGGACGAGAGCTGCGCGCTGAACGCCCTCCAACTTGCCCGCTGCACAGGGGCGCCTCCGCAGAGATTTAGGGTTTAGGGTTTCGGGTTTCGGGTTTCGGGTTTGGGGTTGAGAGTTTGGAGCACAACTCGGGGGCGCAACATTCACGGCGGGTGCGCCCTAAACCCTGACCCCTTCGAAACGCCGAAGCCGGAACCCCTTCGCAGATCCAGGATTTCGAGACTGAAGTCCGCGCCCCTCTCATGGAGATGGTGAAGCAGCTCAAGGCATCTTTTTGTTTCAGGGCTTGAGGGTCTTCGGGTCTCTGGGTTTAAGGGTCCGGCTTAGGGTTCAGGAGTTTGGGTCTTTGCCAACGCCCGCCTTCCTTCTGATTTTGAGTGGGGGCCTTCAACCCAAGATCTCTACACCCCCATCTCCTCAACCCCGCGACCCTGGCTGCCCGTCTTAGGTTGTTGGTCACAGGGGCTTGTGCCACTCTTTTTGGGGTTCCTTATCTAGTAGGAGCAGTAAAGTCTAACCTCTGTGTCCCCTGGGTTTTTGGACAAGTAAGCCAAGGCCCCTAACCAAAGCCTCAAGTGCGAATTGCGGAAGCCAGCGATTGCCCCAGGACATCACCAACCAGCTGGTCGTCTCCCTGAACGAGGCCGACGAGACGTCCAAGGAGGACAACAACATGGGGCCCCTGCGTCTGAGCCATTGTGGGGGGGGGGAAGCCCCCCCCCCTCCCCAAAAGGAGTTCGTGTGTTCAATGCAGGAGGGCTTTGATCATCACCCGCCCTCAGCCCTAAACAGTCTTGGGTTTTGAAGCCGGGGAGCACCGGGGTGCTGAGAACCGACGATTAGATGTATGTCTTCAGGGCCGCTGAGTTGGGTTGCAAGTGCCCGGAGCTTCCAAGCAGGTCCCGTTCAGGGTTTAGGGTTTTGGGTTTAGGGTTTAGGGTTTAGGGTTTAGGGTTCAGGGTTTAGGGTTTAGGGTTTAATTAGGAGCTAAACGCCCTAAGACGTTCCGGAGCCCGAGGCTCCTGCCACTCACGACTGCCGCCAACAAGATCCTGCGAAAGGCCAGCGCAGATGGGTCTTAGGCCACAAAAGAGTGTAGGGTCCGGGTTGCAGAGGTTCATGGGGGTACACAGGAGTAGGGGCTTATACGTGCGATTTAGAGGTGCTGCCCCTAGTTACTAGTTTGGGGGTCCAGCGACCGTGTGACTGCCTACTGCCCGGAGGGCACACCACGCTGTAGACTGACGTGTGGCGTTGGACCGCATCACAGGAAGCCTCAGTGCGCACGTCGTGTTGCTCCCTCCAGCAAGCCATGAGTGCGTAGGCCCCTTCCGTTCTTTTGAGCTGCCCTCAGACGTGGGAGTTGGCTGTAGGGGCCACGGCGCGTCGGAGCGCTTCCGTTCTGCACCTGTGCGCGGTTTGTCGCGTGCGACGCTGGCAGTCGTGGCAAGGGGATGCCCCCCAGAAGGGGAGTGGGCAGATGATCAGAGTTCCAGCATTTGTAGCCCCAGGATGTGGCTCCCCTCAACCCTAAACCCTAAAGTCGAAACCCTAAACCCTAAACCCTAAACCCTGTTTTTCGGCCCCCAGATCATGCTGCGGAAGCCCGAAACCCTAAACCAAAAGGTGGGCCCAACGTTCTTGCTGATGCTGAACAACACGAATGCCGCCAAGCGCGACCCAGGCCAGGTTGTGATCCTCTGGTTCTTAGCAAGGAATGAGGGAATGAGGGCACTTTTTTCAATACCTTAAAGGGTATATATATGGTTCTTTTGGTAGGGAATGAGGGAATGAGGGCCCTGTATATACCTTAAAGGCTACTATACAGCACCCTCATTCCCTCATTCCCTCATTCCCTCATTCCCTCATTCCCTCATTCCCTCATTCCCTCATTCCCTCATTCCCTCATTCCCTCATTCCCTCATTCCCTCATTTCATTCCCTCATTCCCTCATTCCCTCATTCCCTCATTCCCTCATTCCCTCATTCCCTCATTTCCCTACCAAGCAGTTGATCGGAGGTGCCCACGAACTCTTGGAGCTCGGGGTTTGCCGGCGCCCACTGAAACCTAGCAAGCCCTGAGCCGGTACACCCCAAGGCCCTACGCCCTAAGCCCTAGACCCTAAACCCTAGACCCTAGACCCTAAACCCTAAACCCTAGAGCGAAACCCCCCTAAGCACAGGCCTTGAGCAGTACGGGGAGCACGCGGTCATGCAGCAGGACTGGGTCCCAGAGGAAGCTGTAGCATGGCTTGCCTGTGTGTTGCTGAGCGTGCTATTCGTGAGTCAGCTCTCATGAGTATGCATTCGAACAAGGCCTTTTGGCAGGGAGTGCGAAGCTCTGCTAGGGACGAAGCATGCTGCTGCAGCTTGACTCTTCAACTCTTCTTTGTCATAGTTGGGTAACATTTTACAATTTGAAGGGTACTGAAACCCAATCCTAGTAGTAGAGTAGGTAACCTTTAGCCTTTTTGGGGTAGTAGAATCCCCTTAGAATCCCAAAGGTTAACCTGTAATTCCCCCCAGGTTACTGGTCAACTAAGCAGTAAGGAGTAGAAACTTAAATTCTTCATAT
>CAJNDS010002125.1:79808-392308 GCA_905221605.1 Symbiodinium natans | reverse complement strand
CCATAATCAGGGACCCTAATTTAACCCCTCCCCCCCCCCCGCAAGAGTAGGATTCCCTTTTTAAAAGGACCCAAGAAGGCACCCCGAATATCGTAAAACCCCCAAATGAAGGAGAGGATCTTCCGTTTCTTGGTTTACATACGGCCAAACCCAACAACCTGAACCTTGAGGCCCAAACCCTACAAGCCCTAAGCCGCGTTGTGCTAGCCATGGTTTGCTCTACATCGCATGATATTGTTGTATATTGCTAGATGTTACTGATGATACTCCAGATGACTATGTGTTGTTATGTCTCGCTATATCTATATATATATATATATATATAAAATTTTTCATTTCTTCATAGATAGTATTGTGTATATATAGATATACGTTCTTGTAATGTAATTATCTAAATCCTTGTCATCATATAGAGATGGATATGTTATTGCAAGAACATGGTGCATGTGAGTTCAAATGTGTGTGTGTGTATATATATATATATCATTAAAACCCTGGAACTTCCGAGGATGGCGAAGCAGGTCGGGGGCCTCCGCATTTTGGTCTTGGGGGTTTCAAGGTTTCAGGCAGTCCCTCCTCCCGCAAAGGGTTTCGGGCGGGGTTCGTGAGTCCCGAAGTGGCCGCTTCTCAGAGCTCTACAAAGAGCGGATGACAGCATGAAGGGGCATTTTTTGGAGGGGCCCCGACATGAGGCTTGGGTGCAGCCCATCCTAACCCTACACCCTGAATCCCCCATACGGCCCATCCCAGCCCCCGAAAAACCGCCTTGAACCACGACCCCGGGTGAGGCGGCGTGCGCGTCCGACACCGCCACGGCAATCTCCAAGCTCCCCGCGCGCGTGTTTTTTTGTTGTGGGGCTTGTGGGGGTTTTGTCGGGTTTTGTGTGTTTAGTGAGTTTAAGAGTTTGGGGTTCGACCTTGGAGGGCTTGCGGGCGTTCTTGGCTTTGGGATCCTGAGGGACAGTTTCGAAGGTCGTCGAAGCTCCCAAGCTCAACAGACACTGGGGAAGCTCAACTGCCGCAGTTTTGGGATGCCTGAACCCGCGATGCGGTTTAGGGCCGCTTGAGGGTTCTAGGGTTTTATGTAGAGTCTAGGGTGTAGGGGTTGAAGGTTTAGGTTTAGGGTTTAGGGTTTAGGGTTTAGGGTTTAGGGTTGGGTCTAGGGTTGGAGTGTCAGTCCAGTCCTTAGGGTTTCAGTGGGGGTGTTGCTTGGCGGGCAGGCTCGAGCGGAGAGATCTGGAAAATTGATTGCGTAGTCCTTCGAGCCAACAAGCTGTCCAGAGTCATGACGGCACGTCCCAGCAGCATCGAGGAATGGGTCCACCTTGTCCCTCACTTGCTGGATGACGACGGCTGGCGGCCTATCCTGGCAGGCGCTTCGACCGCCCTGTTGCACTGCAGCTGCCCTTGGGGTGGAACTTTGGTGAAGATCTCCTTTCTGGAACATTCTGAGGATCTGTGGAGGGTTCTTGTCCGGCCAGAAGTGGCTTCATGGGAGACCGGCAAGCTTGGGGAATGGAGCCACGTGACCCTGGAGGAGCAGCTTGCGCTGGGGGATGCTGTGGTTCACATGGAGGCGCCCTGCGCCGCTGTGCGGCTCCTGGCGGCGCTGTTTGGTGCGACAGGCATGCGGCTTGCCACGGAGATGCGCGTGCGCACCTGGCGCGACTTCCCGCAGAGAGGCGATGTGGCCCAGACCATCACCAGCCTGTGCGAGTCTGATGCCATGACTTTTTGCCGCCCGACTGACAAAGGGGCCGTCCATGTGTACCACATCCTCCGAGTGCCGGGGAGCCTCGACTACTCCGAGAGCGTTACCGCGCAACTCGAAGGCGTCCTGCAGTCTGGAAAGGTCTTGGCACCACACCTTGTTCACCGACCGGGCATCAGTGACATCCGCCAACATGACCAGCACTTCTATCTTATCCTCACCATACAGAGCTGCAAGCGGGGAATGCCTTTGTTGCCAGTGGGGAATGTGCATGCCCACGGGGAGCATGTCACCACGATCGATGCCGGCAAGGGTATGGGGCTGACTACTTGGGCCCGCTATGATCCTGCCATGGTGGGAAGTGACAGATTCTTCCTGTCGGAGTATCTGCAACAGTTTGCGAAGAGCATTGGCGAAAGCCTGGAGGCCTACCAATCCTTGAATGGGCAAGAGCTGCTCTTTTTCCAGTGCGCGGTCGCCAGAGAAGAATGGTCCCGTGTTCAGCCGCGCATTCAAGCTGCATATCGCCTGCAAAAGACGGCATACCGCCACCTCAACGGTGGGGTACATGCGCCGGGTCTGGTGGAGGGAGGCGCACCACGTTTCTGCCCAGACAAGGGCCTCACGCCTCCGCAAGGTCGCATCGCGCGTCACCAACCCAAGGCTCAGGTCCGCAAGATGTTCTTCGAGGGGGAGCCTGGGCTTGATTGCAATGAAGCAGGTGCACATATTCCTTTGTTCCCGAACTCGTCCTTTGTTTTGATCCCATGAAAACTCCATAGACAAGCTCAAGTTTAGAGAGACCTAAGCCCAGGGCCCTAAAACCCCCCCCCCCCCTAGTAAAAATCCACCCCAGGAGGAGGTCGAGGGTGACGAGGAGCATTCGGCCCTCCGAAGCTGCAGACGCCACCACAGCGCCACGATGTCCAGGGACGGCGACTGCATCTGTGTTGCGTGAAGGTCTCCACACTTCTTGGGAACCCATTCTGGGGCATACCAAGCCTTCACTCTTATCTGGGCAAGGCTGTGAGGAGTCCCGTTCCGTTTCTATTTCCCGGCTTCTTTGGGCAGGCTTTGTGCTGTACTGCGCATGACTGCCTGCCCACTTGAAGCTGCCGAATCAGCAGTGGATTTCTGTACAGTCCATGCAAAGCTTTCGCTGGAGAGGGCCCAAGGAACTCTGCTGGAAGCCTGTGGGTTCAACCCCGAAACCCTAAACCCTAAACCCCAAACCCTAAACCCTGACCCCTAAGCCCTAAACCCTTGTACAGTCTGGCAGTTCCTCTGGGCTCGAGCGACCTGGAGCATGGAAATGGAAACTGACAAGGTGCCCACCGTCGGTGCCGCTCAACCCCGCGCCGAATGAGACAAAGGTTGCCTTGCGGTGCCGTCCGCCTGTCCGCCTCATCGAGGTGGTTTATGGTTTAGGGTTTAGGGTTTAGGGTTTAGGTTATCGTAGTTAGCGATTTATGACTATTCCTTGGTTCCACACTCACCAAGAGAAATTTTACGTAAGTTTAGGGGTCGGCATGCGCGAGCCGATGTCTTGGCAAACCGAGGCTGACCACTCTCTACTCGGACATCGTGACGGCTGGATCCGACTGCAATGCGGCTGAGATGCATGGGGAGAGGATTTAGGGTTTCGGGTTTGGGGGTTTTAGGGTTTTAGGGCTTCAGGGTTTAGGGTTTCGGGGAGCAGATCCATGGGCTTGGCATGGAGGGAGTTGCAGGGCGTCTCAGTCGCTTGCCCCCTTTGTGGAAACTGGATCTGGGCCCTGAACCCTAAACCCCAAACCCTAAATCCAAAATTCTAAACCCTAAACCCTAAGCCCTAAGCCCTAAGCCCTAAGCCCTAAACCCCAAACCCTAAACCCTAAACCCTAAGCCCTAAACCCCAAACCCTAAACCCTAAACCCTAAACCCTAAACCCTTGGGCCTAAGGTCAGCAACGCCGAGCTGTACAGCAAGGAGGACTGCCAGTGACTGGCCTGCGAAACGGTTTGCGCGATCCGGGTATGCATGCCATTCTCGCTTGTTGTTTGGATCTCTAAACTCTACGCCGTAAACCCTGAACCCTGAACCCTGAACCCTAACATATATGCTCATCTAATCCTTTTCCCCTGTCAGTACATTAAAGCCCTCCCCTCCTTCATATAGAAATCTCGGTCCGGGGCAAGAATAGCGTAAGTTCGGGAGTTTCGGGATTAGGAAATGCAGCCAGGTGCCAGGTGCAGGTTTTTCTTGAGTTTTGGGAGAGAGGGGTTAGGGTCGAATTTGAATGATCTAGCTTGATATTTGGGTCTTGGAAACCGGTCTCAAGGGGGCAGGTGCCGCAAATAATTTATTGCACCAGGGGGGGCTTGCTAAGCGTGTGAAGAGACTACTTCATGTCGCTGTTGGCTTGTCCTTTGTTTGCATACTGCGCTCTTCTTGCACATTTGTCTGTTTTTTGCATCACAGTCCTTGGGATGCTGGGGGAGCCCGAGGTCCAGCGCCTTGAACGTCCAGTCCGGCATCGATGGGGTGATCAAGGACGGCGCGTCCATGATGCCGCTGGGACTTCGGTGCTCTTCCGCTGGAGCCCTCACCCCAAATTTCATGCCCTGAGCCCTCAGCCCTGAAAAAGACCCTAAGCCTTCATTTAACCCTTAAGCCCTAAAGGCCCGAAACCCTAAACCAGGTGACTGAAGAAGCTCGAAGCCCTAGGCCCCCCTCCTCCCTCTCCAGCAGCAACAGAGTTTCGATCTGCTGGAGAGCGGTTCCACGTGGAGCCGAGCCTGCCATGAACAAGGTGTGCACCATTTGAATTTTGTACCAAAGGGTGAGGCATTTGATTTGGATCATGAAGTCCTCATGATGGTGTATGTTCATCAAGATCAGTTTTGTGGTATTTCGGCTAAAAAAGGTTAGTTTGACGCACACAAGGCCTGTTGTAGAACCACCCCTAGGGGGGCCACCATCACGAAGCGTGGATGTCGTCCTATGCTTGCCAGGAGTTTGAACCACGAGGCATGCTTGAAATCCCAGAAAAGCTTGTTGCCCAGCATGGCACCCTTGGCATCGAGCCGACGCGACTCCTCACCCCCCCCCCCACGCAGCGAAGGTGGAACTGCTACAAGAGCAGCTGCTTAGCTGCGCAGATGGGTGGGTGACCGGATTGTGGCGTATGTTCAAGGGCTCCCAGCCCCCCCCCCCCCTTTTTGGGCCTCACCACGGTCGTCCTGATTTTCATGCTGCTGGCACTAGACCTCCAATTTCATATCTCCTGGTCCTGCCACCTTTGTTCCGGACCCTGTAGGGGTGTGAGGAATACCTTGCTTAGCCAATAGTTGAGCTTTAAACTTCTAGGAATAAAGGATACCTTTTTGCTTTGGTTATTGAAGAAGTAAGAAACAGGCCCTCCAGGTTCCGGGTACCCCGAACGCGAAGGCAGAAGCCCTACAGGGTGTCAAATCCACGCCCGCTGGGGAGGCTGGGTTTGCGCCAAGAGCGTTGCCACGACCAGCAGCTTCTTGATCAAGGCCTTCATGTCTACCATCGTGATGAGCCTGGGCTGTTTGGGTTTAGGGTTTGGGGTCTAGGGTTTAGGGTTTAGGGGCCTGGCAAAGAGGACTTATAAGGGCTTCGTGCTTCCTCAAAAAAGGCAGGCGAGGCCCCCCTGGCTTTCTTTGGGGGGTTTAGGGCAAGGAAGGGTTTCCTGGCAAGTCGGAAAGATCCGCGTCCAGCTCTCAGGAAGGGTGCCTGCGACGACACTGACACCATCTCCCTGGCCGTGTGCCTTGGCTGGCTACCGCAACCCATCTCACCCTCTCAGGGCCCTCATCATGGACAAGCCGGCTCAGCTTCAAAATGCAACAACAGGCGGATACAATAGTAACTCAGTAGTTCAGAACTTTAATGATTGAACAGTAGGGAAATAAATGGGCTTATAAAATAATAGAACAATAGAGCAATAGAACAAAAGCAGTAGAATGGCAGAATAGCAGAATAATGGACGAATGTAAAAATAATGATAGTATGACACTACAAAAATGACCATCGGATAAAGTAAATCATGATCATCGAATAAATCAAATAAAGTCCCCCCGGAACAGCATCCAGCCATCCTCCTCGTAGGTGCAAGAGCGAGTCCTTCCAGCTCTTGGCCGGGCTGTCTGCCGCCGCGACGAACATGTTCGCAGCTCCGGCAGCATCTCTCCGGGGGTTTCGCGTGCAAAAGGGGTTTGGGGATCACTGAAGAGGGTCCGGGGCTTGGGGGCTTAAGGGGAGGACGACTTCCTGCTCACACTCTTTGCACGTTTTTTTGGGGGGAGTTAAGGGGCATCGATGGCATGAAAGCCCTGAAAGACCCTGAACCCACAATGCGCCCCCCCCGCCCTCCCCCCCTCCCCGCCCAACTCCCAAGACGTGTCGCACAGGAAACCGCGAACAACTGCCAGTCCAACTGCCGCTGAGTGCCGGAGTTTCACGGGGAAGAGCCCCTTTCGCAGTGTCCGTTCCTGAAGTCGGGGGGGCCACAGTCTTCAACCCTGCCCTGCCAGGTTACAACATCCTCCGCGAATTTGAGCCTCTAGACTCCTAGATCCCATCGGCATCGGGCCGCTCCTCTTGTCACTGTTTCACGTCGCCCCCTCGACGCAGAAGAAGGCGGGGGATTGGCCTCCTGGAGGCCTCAGGGTTTTGGGCCATTTCCCGCCCCCCCTCCCCCCAGCTGGACGGACCTGCAGCGCGCCGCTTGCTACCTTGCGGGACTGGCGGCTCCGACTCACGGCGAGCGTGTGGGGGCTGATCGTTTGCCTTCTTACAAGTGGGGCTGAGGGTGATGAAGGCTTTTTTATTGCAAGGCTTCATGTGTCCCTTTGAGTGGTCAGCCTCCAACCCTGGACCTGCGTTTCACACTTATAGGGGTGGGTCACCGGACCCAGACGCCAGACTCCTGGCCAACTTTCTGCCCCAAGATTCCAGGCCCAGCCTCGAAGAAGAATTGGGCTGCCGGTGGCCCATCCGAGGGAGGGACAAGGACTCGCCTCCCTTCGTGCATTCGAGCGGATCACGGATGCTTCCGCGCTTCCGCCCTTGAGGGAAACTCTGACCTTCCAGCCTGACTGCCACCCCTCACGAGATCTCGAAAATATTTGGACAACCCGAGGGAGGGGGGGCATCGTGAAGATCGTTGAAGGGGTCGGCAGGGGCGTCTCCTGAGATTTCTCGACTTTTGAGTCAGCTCTGGGCCGTGCAAGTCCAGACCGTGAACTGACGCAGAAAAAGGGGGGTCTTGCAGGGCGTCGTCGTTCTTAGCATCATTCTTCCCTGAAATAGTTGGAATGGTCGCCGCCCTAGTACCACGGCTGCTTCGCACGGCCAAGAGCGAGAACCGTCCTGAGAGGCCCCCGCCAGTGTGATGCTGGGCATGCCAACGTGGCCCGGTGGCTCAGTGTGGTCTTCGAGCTGCTCAGCATCTTTGTCTTCATCCCAGGTTTTGGTTACGGCCCGCAGCTTGCCAATTCAACACGCAACAACAATAGTAGCTGGATGAGTGCACTTTACACTTTTTGGGATACTATATGAAACTGAAAGTGTACACTTTGGGGGGATTATGAACTCAGCAACTAAGACAACTACGTAGGTCCCAAAGAACCTGGCCCAGGAGGTGTCCTTGCTGCGGGCGCGCTTTGACTTGCGCGGCGCTGGCGTGTTTCTGACAGGGACGGGCTGGTATTGTTGAGTTGAGGGGCAACGACTTTTGCTTGGCCCTAAACCCTAAACCCTAGACCCTAAACCCTAAACCCCAAACACTAAACCAGGTTGGGCAACATATTCATCCGAGCATGAGAGCAAAGGGCCTTGATGGCCAGTATCAACGACTCCAAGCTTCCCAAGCTCCTCCCCCGACCCTAGAGAACCCAATAAGCTATGATGTCTTGGGAGTCCCCTGCTTTCTGTGCAAGAATTCTGACGGGGGGAGCCCTGAAATTGCGAGGATTTAAGTTGCTGGAAGCCAACACGTCTACGTTTTGAGGGCTTCTTGCACCCCACATTCCGGGATGACCCTGCCAGGCCTGGACGCCGAGCGCTTGCGGACGCAGAGCATGACCGAAGAGCCCGGGGCCCTTCTTATGGGGGGAGGCCAAGCCCTCCTCCTGCCCTCAACCATCAATTAGGGTTATCTAGGGCTTCAAGTTTCTTAGAAGGGGTTGATTTTTAGGATGGGGATGTGGGGACCCTGCGGTTGCAGGGAGGTTTCATGAGGATTTTAGGGGATCGGGTGCCGATGTGACCTGGAACCTCCATGGGTACTTGACCTTTCGGACAACCACATGTGGGGCCATTCAGTGGGGGAGAGAGCCACTTGTCCCTAACCACCCGAAACCCTAAAACCTCGCGCTCGGATTGCCGCTCTTCAGAGATAGCGCAGCAGAAACGCTCAACCCTGGACCCAACCCCCAACCCCCAACCCCCAACCCCCAACCCCCAACCCCCAACCCCCAACCCCCAACCCTCAACCCTCAACCCTCAACCCTCAACCCTCAACCCTCAACCCTCAACCCTCAACCCTCAACCCTCAACCCTCAACCCTCAACCCTCAACCCTCAACCCTCAACCCTCAACCCCCAACCCTCAACCCCCAACCCCCAACCCCCAACCCCCAACCCCCAACCCCCAACCCCCAACCCCCAGCCCTCCAAAACCCTCAACGCATCTCGCCTTTGGAGCGAACTTCCCCAACTTTTCGCAGAGTTTTCCCAAACAGGGCGCACATGCCTGGTGGGTTTCGGCCAAGGTTGCAAAGCGCTTGCAACGAAGCCATGCGGGCCGAGCAGTATGCGGCCTGAGAGCCGAGCCACACGTCGCTTTGTCTTGTGGGGTAGCACACACACAATCTCTCTCTATGTATAAGTAGAGGTTTTGTTATAGATATATTGTATTGTCTTATAGATTGTTCTTATTTCGTACTTCACACATGCACATATAATTGTATGCCTCTCTCTCTCTCTATGTATGTAAAATGCTTTCCATGCTTCTCCGAATGCTCGGGTCATAGTTGGCGTTCAGGGCGGTCACAATTTCGGACGTCCGTCTCCCACCCGGGATCGTGGCAAGAATTGACCCATGTTGGTTTCACCTGTCAAGCGTTGTGGGGGTTCGGCAAGTGACCTGTTTCATGTTTCGGCTGACACATATCTGGGTGCGCTGACTGTCAGGATTTGTCAAGCTCAAGCCAGTCAAAGGTGAAAAGTTCGCCATGGCAGGTAGGGCCAAAGATCGATCCTACATGCTTCAGGTGTTCGCTCTGTGCCTTGCCCTGCTCGCTGCAAGCTTGCAAGGCTGTGGCGGCTGTGATACGACCAAGGCTACCGAGTGCGTCTCCACCTGGGAGCAGTATGTTGTAGACAACCAAGCAGACATCATAGATGGTGCAGTGACGCGACCGTGCGCCGCACTGAAGGACATGGTCAATTGTATCAAAGAGAACAGTTGCTGCGGCGACTCCGAGATCAGCCAAAGCATGAATGCCGGCATCGACGCAATCTCGAAAAACGGAGGGTGCACAGGTGACAATGCGTTGCCAACCTGTGATTCTGATGCATGAGCCGAGAACCGAACTTTCTTCTGCACTCGGGTGTCAGAGGAGTAATGCCTCGCACCTGATAGTGCTAAAGTTTCACAAACCCCCGGAAAGTGCATTGTTATTGTGGCAAAAACCACCAGGCCTGTGGCAGGAACACCCATGTCACTGTTCGGCCGAACCCCTTCATGCGCATACTCTCCACGGAGAAATCGTTCTGGCAGATGCTGGTTTGGGTAGAACTACCAGCAGTGCCGTGATCGCGCTCCCAGTTTCTCGCTAGTTTAGTAAACGCCGGCCGTACTATCACTTACTGCTATTTACAGCTGTTACTTGGGGGTACATGTAAGTGGAGTGGGAGTGGTAGTGGTAGGGGGAGTGGGAGTGGGAGTGGTAGTGGTAGTGACCGTGGTGGTGACTGTGATCGTGGTAGCGGCAGTGGTAGGAGTAGGCGGTGGCAACCGCCGTCGCAGCAAGAACTTAACGATAAACTTCATCACTGGCACATAGGCGCCAGTTGGGGGTTTACGAAAATAAGGGCCCCCTTAATTTAGTCCCCCAAAAGTTCCCCAGAAGGTACCCTTAATTTCGGAAACCCCCCATATCCCTAAACCCCAAACCCGAAACCTGAAACGTAAACGCCTAAGTTCGGAAACCCCCAGCTCTTCGCCCAGGCCCATCGGCAGATAGAAGCCATGCCCGAGCCACAGCTTTTCCTGGATCTTGCTACGTCGGCTCGGGCTTCCGGTGGCAATTCTGCTTTGGGATGCTCCCCCTGACACTAGCAGTCGCTAATAGGGATTATTGGTCCCCCCCCCCCCCCCTTTTATAATCCCTAAGGGGCAACATCCCAAGTTCGGATCTTCAAGTCGAAAGGAGGGGGTTCCCGCGTGCGAGTGAGAGAGGAGCCGAAGCCAACCCACAACCACATTGTTTTGGGTCTACACCCAGGGCACCCTATTTTGAAAATAACCAGGGCTCAAGAAGCCCTAGGCCCTAAGCCCTAAACCCTGAAACCCCTTAATCCTAAACCCTATTTTGGAAATAGCCAGGGCTCAACAAGGGCAGCACAGCCGGGGATTCCCCTTTCGGCCTCGGAGGCGCGCGGAGTTTGCCGAGGATGTGACCAGACATCGCGCCGCGGAGGCCCCAGCGCGAGGAGGTTTAGGGTTTAGGGTTCAGAGTTTGGGGTTTAGGGTTGAAAGGTTTATGAAGGTTTTAGGGCAGACCCAGTCATGGCCCTGGAATTCTCCTCGGTCTGGCACGCGCAATTTTGGGATCCTCTTCTTGGTCCTTTTTTGTTCGCCTTTTCCGGTGCGTGTAGACTTCGCATGATTCTGGGAGTTCCCTGGGTGCTTCTTGCTTGCATACTGCCGCTTCGAAAGGCCGTTGCTTAGGATGGCTTCGCTCTTGGTGTCCCGGAAGTGCTGCGCGACAGTCGTGGTGCAACACCCGACTGCTGCATGCCCGCCAGGCATCGACTATCCGAGCTCTGTGGCTTGCTCAGGATCCGTCCCGCAAGGCCGCGTGTTTGGTTTCCAGATCTCAGAAATGAGGCACGGAGGAGAGTTTTAATTCAGAGTTCCGCAAGAGGCGAGCCGGGCGTCTCAATCTCCAAACATTCAGTTGTGAGACAGCGGCTGCTGTCGGCATGCAGCCCTTGATACCAAGCGCGTGTTTGTTGCCATCACTGATGCAATACAAGCATTTCGGCTCCTTTCAGTCCTTTGAGCGTTCAAGGCGCGCTCCGCATATCTTAGCAGGAAAACGGTCTTTAGGTCAACTAGACCTATCCCATGGGTGCTGAGGCAAGTACAGGTCGAGGAGCTACGGGCCCGATCCTGAGCAGAGCCAACTGCCCAAGTGAGTTTAGGGTACGGGGGCAACCGAAAGGGAACAGGGAAAGAAACCAACCCTCAACAGTCGCCTATATGGATTTCCCAGATCGAACCAGAAACAAGAACACCCACCCCTAAGGGGACAGGATAAGGGAGAAGGGACGACTACTCCAACCCGTTAAACCCAACCCCAGGCGTACGTACTTTTTCAACAAAAGCTGACGGCTCTTGGCCATCTTGAGCCATAAAGGGTTTCCGGGTACGTTGACCCTTCCAACACCCAACACTAACTCCTTTCTACAATACCAGTTGCAGCTCCGCACTCCCCCTGTCCTAGGATTTCCTAGGACACATTGGAGGTGCAGATCTTTTGGCCAAAAACTGCCATTAAGGCAGCAGCCAGCTGCTTGAAATGCACAATATGGTTTTACGTCATCCAGGACGAAATTATAGCTCATTGGCTAACCCACTAACCACAGAGAATCTTTTTCCACCATGATCCTCTTATCATTGAAGACTCTTCGGCCTTCTTCACCACAAACCGTGGTCTTCGCTACGCGAAAAACTACTGACTTCTACTATCAGGGATTTCCATACCCTTAATAGTAACCACCACATTGTCAGCACATTGGCTGTTCCAGCGCACCTGTCTCCAGAAAGAGAAAAACCATCCCTTCATCCATACCATCCAATCACTTCTTTTTCCGATTGTTGGCAATTCTGAGGTGAAGTTGCAGCAGAATATACTCCAGGTCCGAAACTGTAAGAACAGGATCCTGCACGCACCTTTGAATTGAGGATACCAATCCTTCTCTCTTTGCGTCCTCAATCGCTTGGCAAGATTGACCCAGCTCTGCATTCACAGTGGTAGACGCTGGTGCATCCACATCAGATGGACGATCCTTTTCCTCAGGACCTTGCACCATTACCACCTCTTCCTTTTTGGGACTCTGACTTTTCTCCTTCTTCTTCGTCTTTCCACCGACATTTGACTTTGTGCGCATTTTCGAGGCTTTTTCCCCTGCAGAAACCACCGCATTGGATGATGATCCACCCCTCTCAATGTTCGCCGGCATCTTCTTCGGCTTTGGAACCAGAAGAGTGTAAGGATCTTCGATAGCTGCAGCTTTCCTCTTCTTTTTGACCTTTTTCATCTCCTCCTCAACGGCAACCTCCGTCTCCGAAGTCTCAACCACTTCTTTTTCTGCAGGAATATCCTTGCTGGACTCCCTTTCTAGGGACCTCTTTTTGCCCCTTTTGGAATCTTTCTCTTCTCCCAAATTGGCTCGCTCGTACCATATCCTCAGGTCATTGACCCATTCTTCCACCTCCGCGAGCGAAACATCATACGACTTCACTACTTCGTGAAGTTCCAGCACGGACAGCATACCAGTGGTCCACGAAACCCATTCTCTATCCATCTGGTCAGTATCTCCATTGAACTTCAGGAGTTTGAACAAGGGTCCGCCTCTGCTCGAGCCAAATCTGGCTTGCCATTGGACAGAAATGAAATCGCCTCCATCAACAGTTCCGTCATTTTGGTATCATCGTCATAAACCATAAAATCCTCCTCACCATCATCGAACTGTTCAGGAGAGATCTCCTTTTCTCCACCTTTTGCACCAGAACTTCTCCTTGGACCATCCCTTGGGGGCGTCCTTGGAGACCTTGGCCTCTGTTCTTCCAGCGGATCACCATGCTCGAAGACACGCCTGTCACCATAACGACACTTCCCAGACTGAGCAAACTGGATGCACCTCACACCAGTTGCATCATGCGAGAACGCACACTCCTTTCCAGCGAAGCAGGGTCTCCCCGCCACATAGTATTTGCACCAATATGAATGCAGCACCACATCATCTTCTGAATGGATGAATTTGCAGTCTTCACCAAATTTGCAGCGATCTTTTCCCTTGCTGAACCAATAGCAGAAGCCTTTCTTCCTCTTCTCCAAGCGCTCTGCCTCGTACCGGTCCATAGGGCGATTCTGCTCTACATGAACATTGCCATGTGCCTGAGAACTGCTCCCTTCACCCAAGGTGCTATCAGTATTTGATGCTTGGAGTACAGCTGGAAAACCTGGCCTTGGTCCTACCACCTTCATGATTGGTTTTCCGCCAGCTCCTGAGCCATGCTGAGACGATCCAAAAACATTGAACATTTTCAGGAAGGCCTTTCTAGCGCCGATCTTCTGCACCCTTTTGATTGGACGTTTCATTGCTCCAACCTTGCATCCAGATGTGTTCAAACGACACAACCTCCTATACCCAGCTCTATATCCCTTCTTCCAAAGAGCCATAAGAATTTTAGAGGCAGTAACATTCTCCACCTCTACCTTTTCCAACGGTCCCTCACTTCCCGGAACAAACCCATCCAACCCATCCATATCTGAAGACCTTTCCATCTTTTTTGACACCACTTCGTCGAGGTAGTCTTCCGAGATCCAGGGTAAGTTCCTCTTAGAGGAAGGATTGTCACCATTGTTTGGTCCTTCACCAGGATACCCTTTTGTGCTGTCAAAGATCTTACCAGTAGTGCGGTCCTGCGTAGAGAAATTGGAAGCAACGCGGGAGTACACTGACCACAAGAAAATCCTTGTGTCCGCCAGTCTTGATGACCCACTGGATGTCTCCTCTTCCGGAGAAACTTCTGGCGCTTTGCCATCCCTTCCAGTGTCACCAATTGTCTCACCTCCAGCATCTTCAATGGGGATAAGGGATTCATTGTTCCCTTGATCAAGTACCGCAACCTCCGGTCCAAGAACTTCCAGCACCGCTGTCGAAGGATCCACTTCTTCATCAGCATCGTCGTCCATCCTTCTCCAGAGAACCTCCAATTGATCAGCGCAAGTCGCCGCCTGAAGGAACTCCATCAATTGAGCCCTCCCGCGCTGCCAGAGAAATTCCGAAATCATCACTGACCCTTGAGCTCCTGGGGTAAGGAAAGAATGAACCAATTTGGCTACCCTCGCCATAAGTTCAATGTGAACTTCCATGCCTGGACTGCGACTCCAATCATAGGCAATTGCCTCCATAGCAGTTCCAAACTTATCAGTATTTTTGAATTCCCCTTCCAGACCAGGAGATAGCAATGCACCCATCACCGAAAGAGGGTAATTTCCCACCGCCGGCAAGCACGGATTGTCATGGAACGAATGATGCAAATCACCATAATATCCTTGATCTCTCCTTTGAAAAAGGAGTGCTCCAGTCCCTAGCTGGGCATTCATTTCATCCACTTGAACCATTTCAGCACATATCCTCTGCGCCGTAGCCGCTATTGCTGGCCAGATGGTACGATCGGTCAGACCGCGACGCATAACCCAATCAGTTGTTGGCGACTGAATCAGCGTTCCTGGATCATACACCATAACCACCATCGCACCATCACCCATTGACTGATCAGCATCGTCCTCCAGTGCCAGGTTCTCATCCTGTTCGCTTGCACCCTCGGATGACATGCTAATAACCAAATTTCGATCCATCTTATTGGACCCCTTCTGGCAGCCTCTTTGCCCCACAGGCAACTTGCCAACAGCAACCTTCCAATAAATCCGAGTCAGAAGACCTTTAACCAGCAATTGCTGAGGGTCCTTCTTCACCGGACAAACATCCAATATCTTCGCACCATCACCACGGAGTTCATTGCTCCCACCTTCTCCTTCTTTTTGGTCAGTCTCCTCGCCAGAAATTTGCACTGCTCCTTCCAGCGCCGTCTCCTGTCCAGCCACTTCTTGCCCAGGAAGAACTTGAGCGCTTTCAGATACATTCACCTGTCCAGCAACACCTTGCCCAGGTAAAACCTCATCCGTGGAGCCCACCGCCAGCGAACCAACTATAGCTGAGCCATCCCTTGCTCTTTTTTGAGACTGTTCAGTTCGACGAGAAGGTTGTGGTAGCGAAAACACTTGTGAAGTCACTTCTTGGCGGGTCTCCCCCCGCGACGCTTTGTCGCGCCCTTCGCCAAGGTGAACCGACTTTTTCGGCCCGTCATTGGGGCCTGAAGAACCACCCAGCGGAACATTGCCACGAATCGCAGTTCTCTGTGAATCCCTTTCTTGCAAAAAGATTTCCCTCATGCGTTGCGCGGCATTGGTCTCCTCCTCGCTTGAATCGCTTGAGGAAGCGGCATAAGAGACCAAAGCCTCCGCCTGTTCATCATCATCCACCACATCTGCCCACGCTCTGCTGAACCGATACGACAACCCACCACGAGGCTTCAGTTCCAGTGGCTTTGGCTTTTCCACCACTTCCGCCGGTTGCACTCGTCGTTGTGAACGAGAGCGTGGCACCTGTCGCACCTGTTTTTTATCCAGCAAGGACCTTCCCCTTCTTACAGGGTTTGATCTTGACCGATACTGTTTTGTTGGCGGGTTCACCGGCGGCATTCCAACTCCCACCAACTGCAGCTTCTGTACGCACAGCGGAGACCTCTGCGCAAGCATCCAAGCATCACGGCACCTGACCTTATCAAAAAGCTCCCGATAGGAGCCTCTCGGCATTATTTTTGCACCGGAGCCTTCAGCTTCACGCACCTGAGTGAGGGTTCGCACCGCCTCTCTTCCAGTTCCCTTGCTCCCAGAAGATTGTTGTACCCGTACAGATGCATCGGAAGGAACTGCTTTTTCCGGTCCTCCCGGACGATATCGGACACCACCAACCAATTGCAGAATTTTGCATGCTGTCACTTTGTTGATCCCTTTGTCAACCAAATCTTCCACAAAGATGAACTCTTGCAAGTCCGACACGTTGGTCACACCAAGTGTAATCATCACCTCACTTACATGAGGGGTATACACCCAAAGGTGTTCGTTGCGAGCCATCCAATTTTCAATTGGCTCCTCTGGATTTTGAAGCCGAGTACCAGTGGACTGCGCCACCGAATGCTTTTGTTCATCATCTTCTGCTTCATCCAGGATACCCTTTTCACCTTCTTTTTGTGACACATTGGTCATTTGCAGCGCTTTTGGTGCCGAGGATGATGAAGATTCAGCTCCCCCACTCGCAGGTAGCTGAAAAGTGCTCCTGTCCGAAATCTCCCATCCTCTCTCTTTTTCAAACCGGACCTGATTGGCCACATGTACCAAGTGTTTCAGGTGCGTCAGCCGCTCATCTGACATCTCGTCGTGGGAGTACTTGCAGAAATTTGACCCTTTCCGGCAACGTCCTCTGATGTAATAATCGAAACAGCAATGGTGGAACCCCGCGTCCCTTAGTGCCTTCCTGGAAGCATTGTCCCAAGATTTGCCGGGCTCCCAAGTCCCTTCCAATGCTATGTCATCGTTGTGAAGATACCTGCATGTAGTCCCATATTTACAACCACCTTGATTGTAATACAGACACAGCCGACCTTTTGGCTCACCCGACGTAGGTTCACCCTTTGATGCACCTTTACCAAAGTTGTACTTGGCCCGGAAGGCTAAATCCTCCCGCTCCTGCTGTGCCTCATCCACTGCGCCTTCCTCTGTGGGAGGGTCACCGATGTTCCCATCCTCATCTCCAGCTTCTTGGCTGTTCTTTGGCTCAGTTGATCCTCCTTCTGGCCAACCTTCACCATAACGACGATGCTCATAGGGACACCCATCACCATTGCGACACCTTCCCTTATTGAAGAACTTGCACAGCTTGCTGTATCCAGGTGACACAGTCTGTGGAGTCATGTGAGCCTTTTTGTACTGGTCAGTATCCATGTAGGCTTCCATTGGCTTGTTCTCCCTTTTACTCATGGATTGTACTGCACCATCAAGCTCCTGCAAAAATCGCTTGGTGTCCAACCAAAGCGCGTTCCAAAGTTCATCTTCCCCTTGACTCAGCACCATTGCCACCGCTTCACCCACAACTGGTCGAGTAAATCTCCTTTTTCTGCATGCCAGTTCGAAAAGCGCGTTGTGGTACTGTTTTCGGGGAAAAGTGGATATCTTTCCCAAACCTGTGCTTTCCGTACCATCAGGTTCCCAACCATCACTTTGCAAGATGCCATACGCGCGCCGAGCTTCCGCATTGAGGAATGCATGATCTGCAACACACTCCTGTAGCTCTTCCATTGGGCGACCCAACAGCATCCCAGTGATTTTGCCCACATAGGCCTTATCAGCGTTTCCATCCTCAAGAAGAGCTTTATAGATCTTTTCTCCATAAAGTTGCCTTTCCTCTCGTTCTTCTGAGGATAACTCCTGTACAGCAAGCCCTTCATCGGATTGCTCTTCTTCCCGTTTCCAGTCCCATTGACTGCCGGAATCTTGGTACCATTGACCAGCATACCATGAATCTGTCCACCACGTACTCCAGCCGCTGGGTTTCCATTTACGCAGCGTCGAAGAAGAGTCCTCCTCGTCCTCTTCCAAAACCAGAAAGGTGTCCAAGATTATGGTACCATCATCTTCCACTCGCTTCACTGTTCCATTGACAGTATCACCAAATTTGAACTGATGTGCGTTGTTCCCTTCTGCAGGAATCAATACATTCACATCACCATGGTCCAAAAAGGCTCCATACCCATTGATGCAGCGCACTAGACCCATGATCTCATCTCCCTCTTGGTAGCAATGTTCCCCAGGTGATTCCAAGGCTCCCGCTCGGGGCACTTTCTTTGCATGCTCTTCAGAAACCATCTCTGTATCATCGGCTCCTGGCGCATCCTTTGTCTTCACCTTTGGGTCACACTGCTCGTCCGGCTCCTGCACGAGTCCCACAAGATCATCCATCTTGTGCTCCAGGGGCTCAGGACCTTCCTTTTTTCCAGCCAATGGCCTTGCCTCATCTGCTGCAGTTCGCTCGGTGTCGACTTCCGGCGAGCTTCCAGACGGCAATACTTCTCCCTTCATGGGAGTGGACCCATCATTGGAGTCTTTTGTCTCACCTTCTGCAGCAGGCAAATTTTCTTCCACTGCAGGGCTATTGAATTGATCATCCACGGCAGGTACATTTTCTTCCACCGCAGGCTCCTTTGGTTCCATGGTTTCCAAAGGAGAATTGCCACCATCATTGACCACAGCTGCCTCATCGGCTCCGGTGTAGCCCTTGCCATTTCGTTCCTCGCAGCTAACTTCAGGTTGCACCAGTGCGTCCACCTGTGAACCTCCGTCATCAGCTGCTGCGGAGACCTGCGCCCCATTGTTGCAGTCGCCCGTGGAACGTGACACCATATGCGCCTCAACCCGTGCTTCCTTTGCACTCCAGGTACTATCTGGCACATTGACCCGCGCATCATTGGCGCTCCAGGCCTCATCTTTCAGATCTTCCGTGTCTCCAGCTATTCCAGAAGCTTCTTTTTCCCCTTGAATGGCAGGATTCTTGGCACCAAACGAAGAGACCTCCTCAGTCGTAACAGACAACTTTTTCCCTCCGTCTTCCAAATCTCCAGGACCACCTTCCTGAACGACAGGTACCACATCCACCACTCTCTCTTCTGCAGCCGACACAGTTCCGATCACCACATTGGGCATTTTTTCTTCTGGACCCACCGATTCCACCGCTGCCACACCCTCAGAAAGCGCTTCCATTTCTTCCCGATCCAGATGTTGAGCTCCAGCGATGTCTGCTCGGTTTCCAGGAATCCCCTCCTCATCAGGAGAACCCGAGGTCGGGGCGTCACCACCAGCCCTAGGACCGCTATCCCTGATAGTAGAGGAAAAATCTTTTTCACCTACACTATTTACACTACCCTGGAATGCCCTCGTAGACTCAGGCGTCGGAGTAGAGGATGAAGAACCCAGTGCAGCCTCCATTTCCAGCTCATTGCCCGAAGGAGACCCTTCATCTTTTCACCTACAACCGGCAACGTCCACTTGCTTTCCTGCGTATCCAGGCAGTAGTAATATTGTCTCCCATCTTCATGGAAGTGCCATTCCCACGTTGTCCCATCGCACGCTTTGATCAGATGCTCATCTTTCCGAAAACCATCCCTTTCAGAGACTTGACGCATCTCATCCTCTTCTTCTGACAACTGGCGCAACCTTTCAGCCTCCATCTGTAAGATCTCCTCCTCCCCCATGGCGTATTCAGCAGCTGGTGCAGCTTCAAAGCTGTCCGCACCCTTCTGTTCGTAACCGCTTCCACCACCTTGGGAACTCGCAGAGGGATCCCCTTTAATCTTGTTCAGAGGCCTCCTGGCCGCTTGCAGCACTTCTCCAATCAGATCGGTCTGAGACCCTTGGTCTACCATTCGGCCCGAAGTCGAAGTCGACGGCTGATACCCATGTTTTTGCAACACGCGTAAAACAGTCACCTCCATTTCACGGTCTATACCACCAGTCGCATCCCAGTTCCTTTTTTCACCAGGCTTTGGCGATACAGAGACAGCACGTCCTTCAGCTTCAGCATTGCTAACCATATCCACATTGGGATTCATACCCACGTTGGGGTCTTCTGCAACCAAGGCTTCTTCCAGATGTTCTTCAGCGCCAGGCATCACCTCTTCCAGCACCGCCCTTTCACCCAGAGACTCAGCTGCACCATTTCCAGCTCCACCATTCTGTCCACCATCCGAGGAAGGTTGGAGCCATCGCTTGGGAGAAGGCATTGCTTCTTGATCCCAAAGATCTGAAGAGAACACTCAACCGCAGGGAACCTAATTTGGGCTCATAACCTACGGGGGCAACCGAAAGGGAACAGGGAAAGAAACCAACCCTCAACAGTCGCCTATATGGATTTCCCAGATCGAACCAGAAACAAGAACACCCACCCCTAAGGGGACAGGATAAGGGAGAAGGGACGGGACTACTCCAACCCGTTAAACCCAACCCCAGGCGTACGTACTTTTTCAACAAAAGCTGACGGCTCTTGGCCATCTTGAGCCATAAAGGGTTTCCGGGCACGTTGACCCTTCCAACACCCAACACTAACTCCTTTCTACAATACCAGTTGCAGCTCCGCATAGGGTTTAGGGTTTAGGGTTTAAGGTTTAGGGTTTCGCGATGTAGGCTGAGGCGGGAGGTGAGCACCATGAGCATCAGCTAGGCACTTGTCTGGCCACGCGGCGCTGTGCCCCCTATTAACTTGCAAAGTTGCAGAACGATGTGCTCCCCAGTGATTGGGTACCCTTGACCATCACCTGGGCGCTTGTCCAACCGCCAGGACCTAGGACTATATCCCCATTTTTTTTATAAAAAAAATTTGTTTATATAAATCCCAAGAGGATATTAAAAATATGGTTTTGTATTATTTTTTTATTAAGGTTCTAAGGGAAGTATAGAGGAGCTTGAACCAACCCTGCCGCGCTGATTGGCCACTACGAGGATCATGAAAGTGCCGGGGCAAAGATCTGCCTTGCTGAGGTCAGCCGCGATGAGACCTTGGCCTCCGAGCGCCGTGAGGCTGGCTAGCCGGTTTAAGGTTTAGGGTTCAGGGTTCAGGGTTTAGGGTTTAGGGTTTAGGGACCACCTGCGATTCCAGCGCGGTACAACATTCTTGCGAGCTTGTGTATAGAAGCTAAGTCCCAACGCCTGCATGTCTTTCGCTGACCAAAGCTTGGGTGCATGTCCTAGGATGCCCAGTAGCGCCCTTATTCCTTTCCTTTTTCTCGGGAAAAAGGTTCGCTCATAACTTCCTTAAGCCAGAAAGGGGCACGATGTTTTAATCCTAGGTTGCTGGGCAACCCAGCTTCTATATCCCCCTTGGGAGTTATTCTTGTGTATAATAAAACCCAAGAGGATATTAAACATACTACTTTAAATAAGGTTCTTCAATAAGGTTCTTTCATAAGGTTCTTTAATAAGGTTCTTCAATAAGCTTCTTTAATAAGGGTGTTTTGATAAGGTTCTAAGGGGAGCATAGGCTTCGGCCCTGGTGACGGAGCTTCGTGCCCAGGCGTCGACAGCCGAGGCCAGGGATGCACTGTGTGGCATTTGGGGGGTCGGGGGGGTGCCTGCCGAGCTGCTGATTGCTTAAGAGAACCCCCCAAAAAATGAAAGCATATTCTCTCCCTTATTAAGGGAAATATAGGGATTAAAAGCATATTCTCCCTTATTAAGGGAACTGTAGGGATACTCTTTTGGGGTTCTTAAGCAAGCAGTAGTCGAGCCCCCAAGTGGTCTTCTCTGCATCAACGAGTGCTAGAAGAACCAAGAGCTCTGGAAAGTGAGAGTTTCGTCACCCTGAACCCTGAACCCTGAGGCTCAAGCTCGCAACTTGCATCATTGGCAACATGGCAAGAGAGGCAACTCAACACAGACTCGGGGTTCTAACGGCAGTTCGTGTAAAGAGGGGCAGGCATCTCTGCGCCAGGTTTTCAGCGTAAACACCGTCAAGCATCCTCGTCCTCATCCGGGGGCTTCTTGTTGCTTACGCTTCGTCAACTTCCAAAAGAAAGTTGAAGCGAAGGATGGGCCGGATGGGTTTCGGACCACTTCCGGTGGTTGCTCAAGTTGCCTTGCTTGCGGCCGCCCTGAGCGCAAAGCCCCTGTGCCGGGACACCGCGGCTTCAGCTGCATGGCAGGACTGCAGAGAGACGGGCTTTTATAAAAACAAGAAACAAAATTCAGTTGTTCTTTCAAAAAAGCACAAGCAAAAAACAACTGGTTTTTATAGAGGCAATTTTTATGGCAGGACTGCAGAGTTCAGATTGGTGGCCTGGCTATCCAGGGAGCTGCGGCCTTCGAGAATTCTCTCGGGCCGACCTTCCAGGACTACCTAACGCGACGGCTCAATGCATCCAAGGGCTTGGAGTTCGAAGCCATTCCGCTGGATTTTAATCAGAACTTTGAGCTCGTGGGCGCCGGGCAGGTGGACTTCATTTTTAGCAACCCAGCAGCTTACACATGCATGGCTGTGGAGTTCAACTTGCGGACCGTGGCGTCGCTCATCAACTATCGCAAAGGCAACGCGCTTGGGCAGTTCGCAGGCGTGATTTTCACCAGGCAGGACTCGCCTTTCCACACAGTTGACGACTTGCGCAACGCCACCGTCGAGGCTGTCTCGATCTCTGGGTTGGGTGCAATGCAGCTCCAGCAGGCAGAACTTTTATCTCAGGGGTTGGACATCATGACAGACGTGCCTCAACTTATCTTTGCCTTCAACCAGAACAAGATCGTACAGGACGTGGAGCTGGGTCTCGCAGACGTTGGTTTCGTGAGAACCGACTTGATTGACAGAAACGTTGCCGCCAACAAAACAAAGTGGGAGTACTTCAGGGTCATCGGCCAAATTGCTGATTCGGACTTCCCCTTTGCTCGGTCCACCGATTTCACACCTGAGTGGCCCATCGGTGCATTGCCCCACGTTCATGCTGAGGTCACGGAGCTTGTGGCAAGCTCCCTGATGAGTCTTGACCGCTTCTCACCAGATCCCGAGCTCTCGGAACCGGCCATTGCAGGTAACTTTGCCAGCTGGTCTACACCCATGAACTACTTTGGCCTCTTGGACATGCTAAGGAGCATCCAGTACTATGACCAAGACCGAAACTTCGTCCTAGTTGGGTAACATTTTACATTTTTAAGGGTACTTAAACCCTATAAGGAATATGAATATGTAAAAATCTCATACGATCCCAACCATGAATCAGGAAAAAAGTGCCTGCGAAGCTCGGATGAGTACGAGGCAATCAACTGTCCCAGTGGCTTTGTGAAGAAGGCGAGGGACAAGGTCTTCTGCGAGGACTGTCGCGAAGGCTACAGCTGCCTGTGCTCCCCATGCGCGAAGCTACGTGATCCAGAGTATGTGCTGAAAGCTTCATTGTCAAGCACTGCTTGGAGAGGCAACATCGATGTTGAGAAGGTGAACAACGACTCCCGCGTGGCGAGCAGCTGCGAGCGCATGTCTGTGTGTGGCCAGGTCTTTGCCGGACAGAAGGTCCGGTGGGTACTTTTGGATCAGATCGGGACTGTCAGCCGGCTTGCCATCAATGCGCCACTGGTCACCAGTGTGCGTGTTCGCACTAGTATTGATGGAAATTGGCACCCTGCAGATGTTCGAAACATCAGTTTGGGCCAGGAGGACACGCAGGAGTACTTTTTTGAGTACGATGTGGAAGGGTCTGGAACACAGATCATTCAGGTGGACATCAATGGCGCGCCAGCAGCTCTGTCACCCGTGGTGCTCGAAGTCCTCCCGCCCCCAATGCGGATAATTGACTGTCCTTCAGGCAGGCAGGCGGATGCCGATGGCGTTTGCACGCCGTGCGCAGCGGGTACTGCTTCGATCGGTGGCGGTGCCCCATGCCGCCCATGCGATCCGGGGACTTTTCAGCCAATTGCAGAGCAGTCAAACTGTGAGGCGTGTCCGGTGGGCACTTTCCAGGCTCTGCCGTCGTCAGTGGAATGTCAGCCGTGTCCACCAGGTTATTCCAGCCGCGGGAAGACAGGATCTCTGGTATGCAGTCCATGTGACCCTGGCCAAGAAGCGCCTAACAACGGCTCAGAGAGGTGTTCTCTTTGCCACCGTGGCTTTTACAGTGAAGAGGAAGGCTCTAGCAGTTGCACTCAGTGTGAGGGAGGTAAGGGGACGGCGGAGCTGGGTGTGACAGATCCATCTCTGTGCATTTGCCTCCCCGGCGAATTTCTCGTGGGCGCTTACAACAGCAGCGGCTCGACGGACGGCCACTGCACCCCGTGCACCACAGGGCTTTTGTGTCGAGGAGGCAATGGCGCCCCACTGCAGAGGGCAGGGTTCTGGGTGGACAACACGCTGGGGGCGTTCGAAACGTTCCGATGTCGCGACAGCTGGCAGTGCCCAGAGGGGCCTTTGGGCACCTGCGCGGATGGTCGTGAAGGGCGTGCCTGCAACAACTGCAAGGAGTGGCACCGCCAAGGTCAACGAGGCAGATGCAAGCCTTGCGAGGGGGTGGATGTGCTGCCCGTGCTGCTGCTCATGATGGCAACCTTGCTGCTGGGAGGGCTTCTGCTCTCCTTCGTCCATACCAATGCGGCACGTCAGAGGCTCGGACAGGTGACTGTGTTCCTGACAGCTGGGCAGATCATCCTCATGCTGCAGCTTATGGCGGCCATGAGGAACTTGGACCTGCAATGGACAGGACCCGCGCTGCATGTGATTGACTTTCTTGAGATCTTCGCCTTCGACGTGGACTTTCTGAACGTCGGATGCGTCGTATCCAACGATGGCGCCGTGCTTACTTTTGCCATGCAGCTGCTGGCCTATCCAGTTTTCGCAGGGTTGCTCGTGCTGGTTTGGCTATGCATCAGCCGCCTGGGGCTGGAGGTAACACGCAATGACGTCATCAACATGAACGGCTTGGCTTTGCTCACGCTGTACATGACCCTGACCATCAACTCACTCTTGCCGCTGCAATGCGTCGCCAACCCCAACGGAACGTACAGCATGCAAACACAGCCTGGTGTGACATGCTTCGAGTCCGATGAGCATTGGGCCTTGATGTTCATGTGCGTCCTCGGCATCCTCATGTATCCAGTGGGAATTCTTTCCGTGGCCCTCCGAGCCACAATCATGTATCCGTCCTACATCAGCTCGGGGAAGGGACTTCTCATCGTCAACCGATACCGATTCCTTTTCGAGCGCTTTCGTGCCAGTCGCTACTACTATGGGGTCGCCTATCTGCTGAGGAACACGCTTCTGTCCCTGATTCCTGTTGCCGTGGCTAGCCTTCCCACCGTCCAAGTCGTGTTGCTGGCGGCCGTGCTTCTCGCAGGAATGCTGGTGCAAATTCGCACTTGGCCTTGGAGAACGCAGGTGGCGAACGTCACAGACATGCTCTTCTCCACAGCCGTGATCCTTTTTCTGGTGGTGGTGGGGCCCATTCTCAGTGACAACATTGCCACCGATACCAAGTCTTACGCAGTCTTCCTATCCTGGTCCTTCTGCATGCTGCTGGCTTTTGCCTCGCTCACGTTGCTTGTGGTGATCCTTCTTTTTCTCTGGAGACGGTGCCACCCAGAGAAGACCTACAAGATCTTCTTGACACATCACAAGGGTGCGGCCGGGGCACTTGCGCGCTTCATCAAGAGCATTATGAGCAAGCACTCGCATGACAGAGTCTTCCTGGATTCTGATGCGCTGCAGGACTTGGACTCTCTCTTCGAGTGCGTACGCAGCAACGTGGCCTACCTCGTGCCGCTGCTCACACCTCACATGATGACTCGCCCCTGGTGTGTCGGGGAGCTCGTCACCGCCCACTTCAACCGCGTGCCGATTCTGCCCATCTCCGTCGACGGCTGCCGAATCGCCTCCTCGCTGAACGCAGCACAGCTTGTGCACTCCTGGAGCCCCGACGACTTTCAGCCCCTCTTGGCCGTGGGCATCAACGAGGAGATGATCGAGGAGATGATCGGGCACCTTTATGGTCTGCCGACTCTCAGCCTCAGCCGTCGGGACTCCACGGAGGATCAAGAGGCGGCCATCCTGGGCATCATCACCAGCAGCGAGATGAAGCGCCGCCGCTTCGTGGACTCCGCCTCCACATCCGAGGGTGCACGTGTCCTGGTCATTGGGCACACAGAGGATGCCGAAGCGATGTCGGCCAGCATGGTGCTTCAGATGCTGCTGCAGCGGCTCCTGCAGGAGCGGGTGCACGGGCCGCGGACGCTTGCGGAATTCACCGCGGCGCTGCCCCACGCTGACAGCCTGGTGGTGCTGCTGCACAAAGGGTTGCTCTACAATCCGACATTTGCTGCGATGGTCCTGGAAGCAAGTCGACAGACCAGGGACAACAATGATGGCACCGGCTCGGAGCCTCCGATGACCAAGGTGCCTTCGATTGCATCATCTCACTCTGGGGGCGAGAGGCAAGGGTTGGCTTGGAGGCAGCTCCTCACCGTCAATGCAGACACCAGCTTCGTGTATCCAGGCCATGAGTTCTACACGGTCCTGCATGGACAGGGCCTGGGCACCGAGGATCTCGGACCAGACGTGGGGCCTCTTCTAGTGGATGCATACAAAGCCATCTTCAAGAAGATCTCCGTGCCTTTCGGCTGCTCTCATGCCGCAGAGCCCATGCTTCAGCAACAGGCGAAGGAGATCAGCAAGCGCCTGCTAGCCTCCATGGATGGTGGGGTGATGGGCAAGATAGCAACCGGCCGGGGAAGCCCGGGAGCCCCAACAGCTCTGGACTTGCTAAGTTCCGTGAGCCCGGGAAGTTCCGCAAGGTTGGGGAGTGTGCGCAACAGTTTCCGGCAAAACACGGACAGCAAAGATCTGGAGAAGCAGTTTTCCCCAGCCGTGCCCTGTGCGCCAGATCCTGGTGACCTAGAGGCCATGGTTCATATCATCTCAGACCGCCACTCAGAGGCAAGAAATCAGCCTGGGGACCCAGGTGCAATGATGGAGTTGTCTCAAGACCTTTGGTCTGAGCTGCCGCAGCCAGATGATGTAAAGCATCATCTTTCTTTCTAGCCGCTGAAGCTTGTAAATTGACTGCAGATGTGGCTCGGCTGAACGTCAGCCAGTTCACTACGAGCACAGACACAGACCCGCTACATTTTTGGTCACACTTCAGAGTGGCACCTGCTTGTTATTGCAAGTGTGCTTAGCATCACACATGGTACCAGTGCAGCATTTGCGCATGCAAAAGGTAAAGAAAGTTTGCAGGGCCACACAGACCACCCTGCTGCCTTCCATCTGCATTTATGAGATGGGGAAGCCACCGTTCGCGCGTTACCCCAAAAATGGGGCAACCCTTCTGGTTTTTCCACCCCTGCAGGTCTGAAAGGCTTTTCCGTCAGAGTGGTCAGGAGACACTGCGACAGCTACATTTGCCACCCGTGCCTTGAGACCCTCTCAGGATCTCGGAAGGCATTCGTTTGGTTCTGTCCAGCTCTCAAATGTTCTCAACATTTTGACCAGCAAGCCCGGGGAAAAGAGAAAGAAGACGAAGCCCCAAAGGTTCAAGGGCAAACTCCGCAATGCCTTTCCACAAAGCGCCAGTCTCAACCCTAAACCCTAAACCCTAACCCTAAACCCTAAACCCTAAACCCTAAACCCTAAACCCTAAACCCTAAACCCTAAACCCTCCCCAGGAGCAGCTCTCGGCAGAGCTGCGCGCGGCCTCCCGAGCCGCGCGCACGGCCGAAGCCGATGCGGCGCGGGTCTCGGGAGTTACATGGCAAGTGTTGCTAAACCCTAAACCCTAAACCCTAAACCCTAAATCCTAAACCCTAAACCCTAAACCCTAAACCCCGTCCTGGGCTTGCGGTGCAGACTCGTGTTTCACGTTGGCGCCCGATATTCGCTCTTTGGAGATGGTGCTGCAGAAACCCTAAACCCCTATTAAACCCGAAACCTTACACAGGGACTGGTACCTCCCAGGAAGGGTTCTGAAACCTCACATCCTGGAGTTTTGAGGGTCCAAGAGCCTTCAAACAAAAGCAGAGAACCCCGAAGCCCCCCGAAACGTCTGTAACCACAAGATTCCACGCTACTGTCCGAGGCCTCCGCCAGAAAAGAGGCGCGCTCCGATGTCCTTTGCAGGTTTGTGTGGTGTGGCCGCAGCGGCCTCGATGCACTCACTGCGTGCTCGAGTTGGATTCAAAGAAACGGCAGCTCGGTTGCTGTGCAGTGCTTTAAAATCTTCCATGTATCTGTTGCTGCTACGTACGTACCTTTCTTGGTGTCTTCAAGAAGTATACCTTCTCGACCGCGTGGGGGGTGCATGTGGGTGAATCTTGGAAGGCTTCTGCCACGGCCCTATCTGCACGCGAGGGTTTGACTCGTGGACCCCTCAGCTGCTGCGTAAGCCTTCGTTGCAGTAAGCCAATCCTAAACCCTAACCCTAAACCCTAAACCCTAAACCCTAAACCCTAAACCCTAAACCCTAAACCCTAAACCCTAAACCCTAAACCCTAAACCCTAAACCCTAAACCCTAAACCCTAAACCCTAAACCCTAAACCAAAGCGAAGCACGAGTTTGAATGATAATTAGTCCTTTGCAAAGTGCTGGTAATTAGTATTTTGCACGAGTCCCGTGGTGACTCAGGGAGTTGTGTGCGGTACTTGTGATCGGGTTTAGAGGCTTTGGGTTCAAGTTTGCTTCTTCTGCCCTGAGTTCACACACGTGACCGCTGTATTGGATTTAATTCACTATGTCTGGGGGTGGTGCATGCAGATGCTTGAAAGGGGGCATGCTAACCTATGGGGGTTGTTCTGTTGGTTCCCTTTGGTGAGGTCTAGGTGCCTTCGGTTTTGCCCTTTCTCACCTTCATGAGCTTCCAGCCTCCCTAATTGGTGCGACCATGATCCTTGCCCTCCTTAGGAGGCATACAAGTCACAATTCGCCAATATGATGCATGCAAGTCATAATTCACTAACTTGGTGCATGCCGCTAATTTGGTGCATGCAAAAGGCAGTAACTGCAAGCCAAGGCAGTCGAGGCTGGGTGGGCCTGAGTTCGCACGTGCTCTCTTACTGTGTCCTAGTTGTCTTGTCCTGGGGACATCCCACGCATGTACCGCCGGGCTGGGAACTTCATTTGTCAATAGCAAATTTGCACCAAAATTCGTGACACGTGAGCGACCTGCATGAGAGCGCAAGAGCGAAGCTCTAGCTCTGCAGTTGATGTTTCAGTTGGGAATTCGTAATTCATCTTTTGACGCAGGCCCCGGATGATCATGATACTTTCCCGTTAGCGCCAGGCTGGAGTGCCCACTGTGTGGTTTGTTCCTCTTTCCCGTATGTAGAACAAGGGGCAAGTACCATACCGCGAAGTGGAATGGTGGATGTGAAATTAAAGGTAAGCATGCTTCTCTCGTGCTAAGCGGTGCGTCGACCTGGACTAAAAAAGTGGCTGGCTCCCCAGCACCCCCTGAAAGGACACGGGTACCCATGATACACACCTTCTAGTTGCCTGTTTTGTTGTCCCCTACAGCTTTCCCCTTCCGTGCCCCCAGCACAAACAAGGATTCCTTCCACATAGTGACTTGGTTAGGCCCCCCTCCCCTCCCCCACCCCCCCCCCAAAAAAAAAAAACACACACACACACACAAACACTGAGGCAACAACAGCATCATGCTACGAAGAGATGACCTCTACCAGGTTTTTCTTTCTGTTCCTCCACTTTTTCCCGAACACGATGCACACGTCGCGTGGCAGTCTAGAGCTCTGAGATCCTCATGACTAGCTTCTCCACTTGCACGATGCACAAGTCGCGTGGCCGTCTAGAGCTTTGAGATCCTCATGACTAACTTCCCACTTGCAGTATTGCAGTACAGCAAGGCTCATGTGTAAATCTAGCCCACGGCCTCAACCCTCTCCCCTAAGCCCTGTGCCTCCCTGGCGTGCCTCCCTCACTCCTGCCTTCCTCCATCTCTCCTTCCTCTCCCCTCCCCCTTGAGGACCCCCCGAAAACCTTGGGAACCACAATAGGAGTGTGAAACTCAACATGATACAACTTCGTCAAACGGTGGAAAAAGAGTGGAGGCACTGGCCTTTGACAAGCTCCAGAAACCAGAAGGGATCACTACCCAGGACCTCCTAGACCTTTGGGACGCTCTCCCCAAACCATGCTTGCAGGGTCCCACACAAGGCAGATCCTATATCACGGGAGCCAGTCACAGACACTCGGAGGCGCCTGTACACAACACCTTTGACACGCCATGTGTTACACAGGCCCTTACACGATACATTAGGACCAGAGCTCCGGGGATCCCCTTTGCGGGGGCCACCATCAGGGAGGGCTCCGCTAAGGGTGTCCACCGAGACCCTATGAACTCGGCGATTCCTGCGATCGTCATGGGGTTGACGAACCATGACGGGGGAGATCTCTGGATTGAACACCCGGAGGGAGATGTGGCTGTGAACCACGAGGGTGCGGTGAAGAGGGGTAAAGTCTACGACATCAAACGTATGCCCGTGGTCTTTTCTTCCTGTACCCTACTCCACGGGCCCATGCCCTGGACTGGAACACGTCGGCTGATCTTGGTGGCTTTTACCCCTAGGAATGTGAAAACATTCTCCACGGAACTCAAATCCCTGCTGCTCTCCCAAGGATTTGTCATGCCGACTAAGGCGCAGCTTTGCAGATATGGCGCACAGACGACGTGGCCAGGAACGGCTCAGCTGTCCCTGCCAAGCACCATCGTCAGACAGGGGGTTCAAGCTCAACCCTCCCATTCCATGCAGACC
Organism: Symbiodinium natans; assembly: GCA_905221605.1. Classification (NCBI taxonomy): domain Eukaryota; class Dinophyceae; order Suessiales; family Symbiodiniaceae; genus Symbiodinium; species Symbiodinium natans. The sequence continues at coordinate 362,170 of CAJNDS010002125.1, read as the reverse complement.
CCGATGACGGAGGTGGTGCCGCTCCTAGATGTCTCGAGCTCGGATGAAGACACTCAGGGAGTAGGTTTGCGGGTCACCGGGATGGCAAAACCCCCCCCCCCCCAATTACCTGCAGAGGCTACTGAAGGAGGATGCTGAGGATGTCGAAAATGAGGTCCCGTGGCTTGAACAACCGAAACCCTCGTCCGCTGCAACCCGAACATCGCGCCCTTCCCCCGGCCCGCCGCGTACACACCCACTGAATCCCCAGCCCCCCCCGTGCCTGAAACGCGCGCAACCACTGAGCCCTCAGCCGGAACATCCGGTACACCCTGACCCACCCCAGCGTATCAAGCGAGCCAAGACCCTCCCAGCCAGGCTGAGCCGGGCTGCCTCGGAGGGAAGCCAGCACGCGACATGAACATCCATGCTCCCCTCTCAAAGGGAGATATGCAAGTCAATTAGAGGCCGATGCACACACCCATGCATGCTTTGCAGACTTCACATGCACGCGTGACGGCTGTTCGTTCCGGTGGAGGGGAGGGCGAGTGAATCTTTGCACATACATGTCTGTTTGGGCAGCATGCTTGATTACAGGCGACCGCCTCTGACGCCAACATGTACCCACACAGCACACTAATGCAGGCAGCCAACAGGATCTTTGAAGTAGGCCACTGCCCTAAAACACTTAGCGTAAAGGACTGACGTCCTGACGCCACGCCATGCCCCCGGCTTTGCGTCCGCTCCAGGTCGTCGCCTCGTCTTGGCTCTTCTGCGCTCTCGCCTCTCCAGCCTCTTGCTCTCCCGTCTGTGACTCCCCTCCTTATCCTCCCTATTCCCCTACCCTTGACTCATATGTAAGTACCCCCCTACTAAGTGACTGTAACCCTAGTGGTCACTCCGTGCAGCCATGGCTGAAGCGTCATCTCCTCTGGATCGTGGTCCTCGGCGCCAGAACCCAGGGAAACAGAACAGCTGAGGACAGTACAGCAGGTTCAAAGCCCCTTGGAGGGCTTCTCCTGCAATTCTGGAAAAGGGACCAGGCATCAATTGGGGCGAGGCTGACTACGGTGGCGACAACAGCTCTGCGAAGGGGGACCAGGCCTGGGGCGAGGCTGACTACGGTGGCGACAACAGCTCTGCAAAGGATCAACCGAAGAAAGGCCGCAGGGTCCAAACTTAACTGGAATATGTGCAGCAGATCCAGGCCGCCAATATGTGCACCAGATCCAGGCCGCCGGTGGAGCTTTGGCTGTGAACCTTTGTGAATGACATGTCGTAACATAGACGCTGAATATGGGGAAGACAGCAGCGCTGTACAAGATCCATTGAAGCATGTGCGGCGGCTCCAGACCACTCGCAAAGCTCTTGCTGCCATCCAGGGCGATGTAGCGGAAGCACAGAGGAAAGAAATGCGCTGGCCATGGGGTGAGATGGCTGCTGGTTGTGGTGGGATGCACTACACACAGAGGAGGTAGGGAAACTGACTAACTGGCAGAGGAACGTGGCAATGTGAGCTGACAGAGCCTGACTGGCACCTGCGCAGCACAGCTGGCGATCTCGGTGAACACGTTTCCCCATCACCTGAGGAAGCCTCGAAGGGCCTCCGGCGTTCGTGGGCATTCCCAAGCTCTGCTCTGTGCATGAAAATTAGCAACCACGGGTCCCTCCAAATTTGTAATTTGTAATTCAGTCTCACACATCCACGCCAGCTCTGACGGGCCATGGGCGAAGGTTTCGGGTGTATATTTACTGGTGGTTAGACTTTGGTGCCTATCTGTTTAAGACCTTTTGACATGCTTGTGGCTGCAGAGCTCCCCTAATTCGTAATTCAGAATTAGTCATACTGAGCTCCTCTGAATCCGTAATTCGTAATTCGTAAATTCGGTGCACGCCCTCAACTTATGGGTAGGCTCGTCTTCCGTTTATAATGTATCAGGGTCGTTTATAGGGCTCCCTTACTTTGACTGTCGTCATACCAAGCTCCCTTAATTCGTAATTCGCTGCATGCCCTCGCTAGCATGTCCGCCAGGCTCCCCTAAGTCTTGGTGAAATGGCATATGCTGCTGTGGCCATGGATATTCATGTTCGCCGTTGTTGGCCTAGTAGGCCTTGGTACTTAGTCCTTTGTCAAAGGTGCACCAAGACTTAGATCAGAGCGACAGTAGAGCCACTCCCTTTGACATGTCGGCGCCAGTCGGATGTAGTTGCACTGATTCACTAATTGGCCACAGGCGTGCCCATAGCCGATATCTTGCTGCAAATCATCCGACTTGATGCCACGCGGGGCTGGATTTGCGTCCAACCTAACAGCACTGTTTGTGAAGTCTTGACGACCTCACAGGAAGGTTGTGATCTGCACTTACCGAGGGTAGTCCCCTATCTCTCAGCGGCCACAGGCGTGCCCATGACCTGAATTTAGGACCGACCTCGTGCGGATCATGACAGTTGCTCACACAAGGCCACATACCCGACGACTTCTTGTATGTCCTTTTGTGTACTCTGTTGGGTCCTTTGCTGCAAATTGTCGGTTGAGATGGGCCTGGACTGACTCCCTAGACCAATGAGCCTAGGCGGGTCGTGTACACAGTAGCAGTGAGGTGTATGTCAGCCTCCACACACAGCAAAAAGGAAAACTGCGCGGGGAATACTGCACTCATGAACGGGCCACAGGCGGGCCTATAGCAGATTTCACTCATCGGTGCCCGGGCAGTTCGCCTTTGAGATGTACCACAGCGGGCCGCCTCTTAAGGCCAGCTGTTTCACAGGGGGATGCACCGCGGGCTGAATGCAATCCATCTGGTTTGCTAGGTGGGTATTGCGTCCTTCCGGGCCTTCAACTAGTGTAATGTGGCCCCGCACCGACCTGCTGCATCCCCGCGAGCATTTCATGGACATTTGTAGCCATGCCATGTTGTCAGGCTGGATGCAAGGGCGTGTGGTTATGAGCTTCTGGATTGTACTGTTGGGCTGCTTTGGGCCTAGGGATCGGGGTGCCTCTAACCTGTCCTCTGAGTATCCAGCCTGGCTGCAGCCGTTAGCAGACATTTGAAGTCGCAATCCTCCCGGAAGCCTGACAATGCAAGCCGGACGGCATGCAATAAGGCTGCCATGTGCATAGTTATGTTGTGGCCACGCGTGGGGCCGAGGCAAGGCGCGACACGATGCTGGGTTTAGGGTCTGGTCTAGTGTTGTGTGTTCCTGCCTGCCGCGCCCTCAGTAAAGCTGGTCGCCCTGCCGTTTTCAGCCACTTGCCCCGGGATCTATGTATGTTGGGGATTAGTGGTGTGTTGCTTTGGGGGTTCCTGGTTTGGTGTTTGGGGGGCACTCAAGGGCTGAATTCGGTGTCTACACCCCCACACGTTTCCTCCTCTGAATGCCTTGGGCGAGACTCCTCCGGGTAGGGAATGTGCTCTCAGATCCCTGGAGGAGGTTTCCTTTTGCCTTTTTCCGAGACCGACCATGTAACCCCGCTTTGCTGTGGCTAGTCGGGTGCCAAAAAAAACCCTAAACCCTAAACCCTAAACCTAGGTTTCCCTGGGCTTTCTGCAAGGCCCTCCCACTTCACTGTGTTGCGCATGCTGAGGTGAGGTCGAAGAAGTGGCGGACTTATCGGTAGAGCCATGTCACGATGCGCAGACTGCTGCCTCATTGCAAGCTCACCCTCACCCTCACCCTCACCCTCACCCTCACCCTCACCACCCTCACCCTCACGCTCACGCTCACGCTCACGCTCACGCTCACGCTCACGCTCACGCTCACGCTCACGCTCACGCTCACGCTCACGCTCACGCTCACGCTCACGCTCACGCTCACGCACATCCACACTCACAAAGACGCACTCACTCACTCACTCTCTCTCTCTCTCTCTCTCTCTCTCTCTATCTCTCTCTCTCTCTCTCCCTCGCCCTAAACCCTACAGCCCCTAACCTCCGAAACCCCTCTAAGAGACCCTCCCGAGGTGAAGGCGGCCTTCGAGCTGCGTCGAGAGCAGCAGGTCGGAGAGGTCCTCGCCGCTTGGGGCCGTTTTGGGATTTTAGGTGTTTGGGTTTCGGATTGAATGTAGACATTTAGGGTTTAGGGTTTAGGGTTTAGGGGGGCTCTTGGGAGAGAAGAGTTGGGTTCTACTGATCTGAGGTCACTTCAGGTGTTTGGGTTCGCTTTTTTGGGACGCAAAGCAGAGAGTCGCAAGCCCAAATAGTCGGAAGCGCCCGCCCGCCGAGGAGTGAGAGCCACAGCCCTACAGTCGAAACCTTTAAAAGCCGTCATAGAGAGCTGTTACTATGGGGGGACATCCCAGCTTGTGAGCCTTACAAGCTCTTGACTTGTTGAAGCCTGCTTCATATAAGCCCTGAACTTTGAAAGCCTTAACTTGACCCCCCAAATGGGGGATCATTTTATGGTTACAAGGTACCCCCGAATTTCGGAGAGAACCCCCCCAAATCTTTATCTTCGCTTTGCCAGGTCTTGGCCAGGCTGGAAGGAGAGCATTTCCGCCTGTCCGTGGAAGCGGCGCAGGAGGTGCCGTGAAGTTCGAGGATTGATTTCGGGGGGCTTCGGGGGGTTGATGTGGAAAAAAAAACTTCGACTTCTTCCTTTTGGCCCGAATCTTTGTGCAGCACCGTTTTGTGTAGCCCGTAGAATCCCCCCCCGTAGAAGTTTACTTCATCCAGCTCCCACTCCGCCCCAAGTTTGCTGGCCGTGAGCGCATCTAGTGCTGAGAGGAACCCTCTGTCGGCCCTTCTCCCCCCAGATGCTCGGTCAGGCAAAGCGCCGCCTGAGCGCAGAGGAAGAGGCCTCAACATCCAAAAGGGGTCATCCCGCGACACGCAGTGCTGTTGTACAGATTTTTGCATTTTGGCTTTGCCTACTGTTGGCTCGCTAGCAGGGAATGAAGGCACAGAGATATCATGCGGGCCCAGAATTGCTGTTACTCTTGATCTTCCCTCCCCCTGGCCCACCCACGGAAGAGAAAGCACGCAGATGCCTCGGAGGCCACGCAGCTGCGAACAAAGTTGGACAGCCCTTGCCTTGGCGCAGCCAAAGAAGCCACCGAAGCCTATCTTTCCACGAGTCATGCATACTGCAGTTCCTCACTTGCCTGTCGTTTTTCATATGTGTCGTGTTTCTCGCAACCCATGATCCTGTTCCACTCGAGACCCTTGTGTAGACTTCGGCTTTCCTGAGCTCGGCAAGGTCTTCGCAGTCTGCTGGCCTGGAGCTCGGCTTTGAAGGAGTGGCTTTGGGGGCCCCCCCTTGCTTTCCCTTTCTGCTTTGCGTTTACCTAAGCGCTTGAGCCTTCCTGAACCCGTAAGCCCTAAACTCTTCAAAGCCCTTAAGTCCTAAACCCTAAGCTAGCACATCTCCCCCCCTCAAGAATTCCAACAGGTCGTGTTCTCAGGGTTTTCGCGGTTGGTTAGGGGTGCTTGTTGGGGTCCTTTCGGAAGCTCATGTGAGGCGGCCCAAGTCGCAGAGGTGGAGGAGGCAAAGAAGGCGCCCACGCTGCCCCTTCTTTTTGTGTGCGTGGGGGGGGGGGGGGGGGGGGGGGGGGGGGGAAGTTTGGGGAAGTTGGGGATGGTCCGACAGTCCTCACTGAAGCAACTGCTCTCGGGTGCCAAGGGGGGGAGTGGACCGGAGGCTGTACCTGGAGGTTCAGGGGTACAGATAAGTAGGGTTAGAATTATATAAGGTTGTAGGGTACTTACCGCCCTACCTCTAGGTACGCATGTAGCACCCTACTTCTAAGCACCCATGAACCTCCAAGTGGCAGTCCAGGCACCTGAGACGGTGGAGGTTGGCATCCTGACGGACAACGAAGGCTGGCGTAGCCTGTGCGGCAGCGTTGACAGGCCCTGTGAAATTCAAGAGGCTGCCTTTTGTTTGCGACCATCCGCATGGTCCAAAACAAATGGGTTTAGGGTTTAGTTTAGGGTTTAGGGTTTAGGGTTTAGGGTTTAGGGTTTAGGGTTTAGGGTTTAGGGTTTAGGGTTTAGGGTTTAGGGTTTAGGGTTTAGGGTTTAGGGTTTAGGGTTTAGGGTTTAGGGTTTAGGGTTTAGGGTTTAGGGTTTAGGGTTTAGGGTTTAGGGTTTAGGGTTTAGGGTTTGTCCTAGACAAAAGGGGGCCAGATTGCCCGACACACGAGATGTTGGGGTGACGGCTCCATCCAGGCGAGGACGTTCTGCAAGCCTGCTGCAAAAGGGTTTAGGGTTTAGGGTTTAGGGTTTAGGGCCAGTTGCAAAAGGGTTTAGGGTTTAGGGTTTAGGGGATGGAAGTCATAAGAACCGGCAAGCTTCAGTATGACGCACTGACACCAAAAACTATCACAGCCTTCTTCTTCTTCTTCTTCTTCTTCTTCTTCTTCTTCTTTTTCTTCTTCTTTTTCAGGCGCGCCGGAGCCAATGCCCTCGCCCGGCCGCGAGGCCCCAAATGGGGCTGCAAGAGCTGTAACTGATAACTGGTGGGCGCGGGTGAGTTTCTTAGCCGCAACCTTGTGTGGTGAAGCCCAAACCCTGGAAACCCCTCAGACCCCGACTGCAGCTCCCCCCCCCCACCACGACAAGAACACAACGAACACCCACGGACCCGAAACGCTTCAGGGATAAAAGTGAATCTGCACAGAGAATCAAGATTAGCATGTCCCCGCAAAGATGACACAAAATCGAGAAGTGCATTCATGGAACAATCCATACAAAAACCCAAACGCCCTTTTTTTCAACCCACAAAACCCTACACCGTGCGAGTGCGAGAGTTGAAACCATCCCAAAGAGCCCGCGCCAGGCGCTGCGCTTCCGCCTGGCCGAAGCGGAGGGCCGGTTGCGCCTCGGCCCATGAAGGGATGATGCCCGATGTAGGGATATTCCCCAAAACGGTGTGTCAAGTACTAAGGGGTTCCTGCGTTCGGAATTAAATATAGGGGTAGGAAAATGTTGCCGCGCGGCGTCCGGGACCCGTGCGGTGAGTCTGAAAGCCTGGCTTTTGGGATAAAAGTCCGCGCTAGCCTAGGCGCGGGGCCGCCCGCCCTCGCCGTCTTCGAAACTGTCGTCGAATTTGGACGTCCGTCTTCGCGAAATGATGTGGGTGCCTTGCTTGACCAAATAATGTGAGACCGTCGTCGCTGTTGGGCTTTGAGCCCTTGGTGTCCTTTGCACGTGCTCCTGGAGCATTGGAATGAGTCTTTCGTGTCTCCACGGTCTTCTCCCTGTTTGGGGTTTACCTGGGCATGGTGGTTCCTTAAACTGCACGTGAGGATCCCTCTTCTAGCTCAGGGAATGTTCTTTACCCAACAGGTATGGTTGGGTTCTCTAACTTCTGAGACTCAAGACGATGCTTCAGGGTTGTCAGCCAATATCTTGTGAGGAAGGGTGAAGGGTGTGCCCCCGAGGAGCTGCCACATGGATGACTCGGCTTCACAGCTCGAGCCGCTCGGCTTCAGGAAGTGCCAGTGCGATGTCACGTAGCACAGTGCCACGAAGCCATCGGCCGTGTTGCGCTTTGGGAGCTGCAAAAGCAACAGGCCGCCCACTGTGAGCCCAAGCCCCTTGGCCCAAAGTCCTCAAATTCCAAAGTTTTAACGCCAATCAGGCCTGAACCTCGTTCGGGAACCCCTCAACTTGCTCGAAGGGACCCTTTTCGAGGCTCCTGGAGACGCGGCTGCGCCGAGTGTTGGCGTCGAAGAACGACGTCATCGACGAGCTCAAGGCCTCAATTCTTGGTTGTGGGACAGCTTGGGGGTGTCATGCATATAGGATATCTCATAATTGCATGCTATATTGCCAGAACCCAGTAATGACATTGATGTGATACATTTTTCCATCATTCTATGTGTGGGTCCAGCCCAAACGACTCGGAGTCTCTGGTTTGGGTGCGAAGGGACTCGTCCCCCCCGAGCAGGACGAGCTCGGGCGCAGGGAAGTGGAGATCTTCGAAGCCCGGAGCATCCTCGCAGGACTGCATGCGGCCGAGGAGCCACAAAAAGAGCCGAACCGTGCAGGGTACGTAGGTGTGTATGCACGGCCAGTTGCAGCCATGTAGGGGCTGTTTGATTGGGGTTCTGAAGAGGTCCGAGCTGCTGCTCCCAGGGATTTGACAATTTCCCTGGCGTATGTCACAAAGGGTTGGAAAAGGATGCTCAGTGACTTTCTGAATTCGCGCCCAGGGTACCCAATCTGCTGCGTCCTGCCATACATGCACGTCATGTGGACCCGCCTGACTCTGCCAGCACAGCCGGGGCTGCCATGCTACAGCTTGAGTCTTTGCGCGGCCGGAATCTCTGCAGTTGGCGGGCTCAGGAGCTGGTGCCGGCGTCTGCGCCACATGGAATTCAGATGTTGAATGTTGGTTGAGTTCATCCCTTGAGTCCACTTGGGCAGCTTCGTATGCCCAGGGTTCCGATTCCTACCTGCCGTAAGTGCTGGAGGCGCGGTACCAGGAGGGCCGCGGCCCTGCTTCTGTGCGGATTCCTCCTTCGAGTCGTATGGACGGCGGCGCCTTTCGTGCACCCGGCCGTGTCCAGAAAGCATCTGCCAAGGACCCGCATTCGTACATGAGCATGTGTCTCTGTGCACGTGGCGGTTGACTGGTGTTGACTGGTGCTTGCTCGGGGCGTTTTATCTTCCTACACCCGCCGTATCCTTATCTATAAGGCATTTGTGTTTGCACTTCGTACAGTTTGCTTCGTAAGTTCCGAGACATTCTTCCTCGCACCTTCTGCAAGGACGTGGCGCGCTGCTGTAGTTGGGGGCACCGCCGATGTGCAGGGCGGCCTGGCGGAAAGCAGAGGCTCAATTCAAAAAGCGGCTCGGAGTCCCCGCAATTAGATGCCTTGCCGCGGTGGTATCATACAGCCCGTGACAGCGAGGTCGTGACACGGCCTTCATGGAGCGCCTCCGCGGCCTGGCGCGGGAGGCGCGAAGCTGCCGAGCATTTGGCATGACAAGAATTTTCGTAACAAGCCGATTCAGTCCGAGCCGAGCAGTTTTGTCAGTCGCACGCCGCAAGCATTTGGGTGTAGCTTGCACAATTTGAGCTGAACAAGTTCGGAATGGTAAAAATGCAAATAGGCAAGCTGCCTCCTTTTGTGCCGATGCTGCAGGCGCTGGCATGGCCGTTTCTCGATGAACAGGAGCGACTGGTCTGGGCAGCGGTGCTGGAGTTCGACGCCGTGCCCACACAGGAGGGCCAACGAGAGGGAATGTGTGATGACATGTGGTTTGAAGTTGCATCTCCAGTTTGTGTCCCAGGAGTTGCCCCCGTGGTTCTTCCAGCGTCACAACTTCATCCGCCGCCGGCTAGGCCAGGGTCACGGAAAAAGCAACTGAATGCTTCTTCATAGCTGCGATGCCCACCAGCATCTTATTTGACCCAAGTCCATTATGTTGCTCATTGTTGCTTTTGAGTGCCTTGTTCACAGCTGGATTCCAGGCGTGGACCTCTTCAGCTTGGACGGGCGGCGGGCGATTCTCTGCAGGGCTGGGAACGTTTCCCACTCGGATGTGAAGCGGTTCCTGCGAACAGCCCCGTGCGTGTCAAAGGTGCGCGAGTGGGTCAGGTGCTTTTTAGGCGCTCTGTGTGTGTGTGTGTGTGTGTGCGCAGGGGACCCAGCTTCGCTTCCACAGGATGCTGAGTGCACGCTTTGGACCCTCCGCGGCTGCAAGATCTCCGCCGGTTCCAAAGGGTGGCTGCGCAAGTACGGAGGGCAGCACAAGATCCTCACGAAGAAGAGCCTGTCCCAGCTTTGCCAGGATGCCGCTTCCGCACTCGCATCCGGGGAGGAGCCTGACGGCCCGGCTTGCGACCCCCCGCTGCGGCCGTGCCAGCAGGCGTGCTTGGAGGCGTGCGCCAAAGGAGCTCGGGTGATCGAGATGGCCTGCGGCACAGGGAAGACGCGCGTGATGCGAGAGCTGGCCGAGAAGCAGTCTGGCCAGGTCACCTGGCAAAGTTAAACAGGAGTGGGCCTGTTAGGACTGTTAGGATGTATGTACGGTTCCAGGCAACCAGGGCTCAGAATTTAGGATTGTGGTAGACTCTTGGCACAGGTCTTGGTCACCGTCCCCTCGCGCGTTCTCCTGGAGCAGTTCGCCGAAGAGCTGCCGCTCTTCTGCAAGGTGGGCACCGGCTACAACGGCCAGATCGACATGGAGTCCCGTGGCTTCATTGCAGTGACCGACTCCGTGCAGCTTCTGCAAAAGTTGAAGTTCGAGGCCGCTTTCATCGACGAGGCCCATCACCCTGTGCCAAAAGGGATGCCGAGCTGCAAGGACGTCTTCAAGTTCTCTGCGACGCACAAGGAGGAGGCAGACTTCCGGTACAGTCTTGGTGAAGCGATCGAGCAGGGGGTGCTCTGCGACTACGACCTCACGGTGCCGGTAACGAGCGAGGGCCACCCCTACATCTGCCTGGCGAACCTGCTGCTGTCGCAGGCCGGGCGCTTCCGGCGAGTGCTGGCGTACTGCAACTCCATTGCAGAGGCCAGGCGGTTCCGCCGCGTGGTGAAGACCGTGGGGTTGGCGGCATGGCACATCAACGGCGAGACGAGTCGCAAGGAACGCGAGCGGGTGATGTGCCAATTTTCGGGGGAGTTGACGAAACCTGCGCATGTGCTGGTGACGGTTCAAGTGCTGGGCGAGGGCGTCAACATCCCGAACGCGGACACCTGCATGTTCGTGGAGCCGCGCAGCAGCTACGTGAGCATCATTCAGGCCATCGGCCGGGGCTTGCGCTTGCATCCAAGCAAGCCCTTGGCCCACGTCGTCTTGCCCGCTCTTGCAGTCCTTCATAGTCCGGCTGGTGCACTGCCGCTTTCTGCGAAGAGCGCCAGTCTGCAGGTCGCAGCTTCTTCAGAGGCACAGCCAAATGGAATCGCAGAGGTCTCGATGCTTGAACGCCCGGAGACGGACGTGGGCACCGAGGTCCCGCTTCGAGAAACACTGCTTGGGGGCCTCGAGCCTCACGTGACGGAGGCGGCCGCCAGGCAGAGTCGCCGCAACGCGCCGCCGGCCGCTCCTGGCATGAAAACTGCGGATGGCAAGGATGAGACTTCAAAGATTGCTGGAGAGGAGGGCGTGCCCGCAGCAGGCCAAAACAACCGAGAAAAAACCGACAGTGTAGCTGATGACATCGAGCGCCAGTCTGCAGAGCTCGAAGGGAGCCGCGTGGATTGGGCTGGTGAGCCATTCCTGCCAGCTCCGAAGCTTGGGGTTGACAAGGGTGGCAATGCGGTGCCTAGGGCAGCAGGAAACCCGACTGGCGTTCGGCCTGTCGTGCCAGTTGTGCCGTGCTCGGCCAGTGAAAGGCCGCCTGCAATCATGCCTGACTTCGGCACCGCACCTCGCAGGGCAGCTGGAGCGAAATCGGAACAGGAATGGCTCCTTGACGGGCCTCCGATCCAGGCCGTGAGCAAAGACCAAAGCCAGACTGGTTCATCGAGTGCTGAGGCTGAGAGGCGGGGACACGGAAATGGAAGCAGGATCGGAACACGCAGACCTGGCCTCAATTCCAGACTGAGGTCAAGGGCCGCTAGTGATGTCGGATTTTTCGGGACAAGTTATTCAGAGCAGCTGGCTCGGTTCCTGCGTGCGATCGCTAGAAGTGACTGCCGCTATGCTGAGAAGGATACAGAATATCTGCAATCTCGCTTGTGGTTTACGGACTGCAGGTTGAACAAAGAGGTCTCGATGCATCCGCTGGTTCGCAGCATGCAGGATCAGCTGGCACTGATCTTACAACGACGTGATCCCTGGGATGTGCGTTTGAAGGCAGTGGAGCAGTTTGCCAAGGAACATGGCAGGCTCCCCCGTCAGAAATCAACGTATCCTGGGGAGAGTGTTCTGGGAGTGTGGCTGCACAACATCGGCTACTTGCAAAAGAGGCAAGAGCTTGCAGCCACCAGAATGCAGAAGCTTTTGAACTCACCATGCAGAAGTTTGAGGGCCCGCGTGGCAAAGTGGCTGGAGCCTTCTACAGCCTTTGAGAAGCGACTGGGGGAGTTGCAGTGGTTTGTCCAAGAGCATGGCAGGCTCCCGCGCTGGCAAAGTTCTGTCCCTCGGGAGGAGGTCTTGAACAGGTGGCTAGGCAGGGTCGGCTACTTGCTCAGAAAGCAGACGCTCCCAGCCGCCAAGATACAGAAGTTGTTGAACTCATCCAGCATGATAAGCGCCCGTGCCATGCAGTGGCTGGATTCTGACACTCGTGCAACCTTCGAGGGGCGAGTGGAGGAGGTGCAGCGGTTTGTTCGAGAGCACGGCAGGCTCCCGCGCCGTCACAGTTCTATGCCTGGGGAGACTGTTTTGGGCGTGTGGCTCGGCAGGGTTCGCGGCTTGCATGCAAAACTGCAGAAGCTGTTGAATTCATCATGTAGCATGATAAGGGCCCGTGCTGCGCAATGGTTAGGCGCTGGTGCTCGCACATGCTTCCAGAGGCGAGTGGAGGAGTTGCAGCATTTTGTCCAACTGCATGGGCGTATGCCCCAAAACGCCAAGGCGAGTTCGGTTGGCGAGCGCAAACTGATGAAAAGACTGCTGCAGCTTGTCAGGCCCACGCAAGTGAGCAACACTAGAATGAAGCGGCTTCAGCGTTTGGCACAGCTTGGCCCCGTTGTTGCAAGTTGGACAAGGTCAAGGCAAGCACAACAGCCCAGAGTCCTATTCCGACCGTGGGTGCGGAAGTTAAACGAATTGATTGGCTTTGTGAATACTAACAAGAGGCTGCCACGCCAGAATCCTGGGGAGACCCATCTGTATTCTTGGTTGGCCAGGCAGCGGCGGCGACTGGCAAGTCTCCCCCCTGAGCTCCGAAACCCACTTACTCATTCCCATCCGTTAGTCGCTGCATATTTGCAGATCAGAGTATGATTTGCAACAGGGGTGGTGGGGGCTTGTATGATGAGCCTTGAGTGCAGGCCGCAGCATAAGCCTTGTTGTGCTTGGATGGTCGCCTGCCTGGTGTTGAAGACTCCCACGCGCAGCGCAGACCCAGGCGAGAAGTTACCACAAAGTGTTCAGGATGCCAAGGCCTGCATGACCATGAGTGCTCTCACACACGGCAGAGAAAGACGGATGAGAATGATTTCAGGACCAGGGATGTGCCATTATTTCATGCCGCTTGTAGCTAGCTACCGGCTGGGGCTCGCATGGGCAAAGTCCTAAGCGAACACAGGTCCGCAGTATGATATAGACTCACAAGCCGGCGGTTTTGGGGAGGCTCGCCTTCTGAAGGCCTCCAACATCAAGCCATGAATTCGTTCCTGAGCCTGGCTTCGAAGCCGTTCAGCTTGGAAAGGCTGCACAACCCTCAAAGAAGTTTCAGAGACTGCTTTTACCTTTCAGCTCCAGCAGCTCTACTCCCACAACCATCCCGAGACCTGCAGGCGATCGCAACGCGAAGCCCAGCTGGGAAGCCCAAGTTCCAAGCATGTCAACGCCCTTCCAGCATCCTCAGCTTTTTGTTTCATTTGAACCTCTGGCCGCAGACTCTTGCTAATACATCCCGCCTCTTGACGATCGCAAAAGCCAGCCAGCTCATGGAACCAGGAGCCTCAAGTAAACACTATCATGCAGTACTTACTTATCTTAGAATCCCTTTCTGTTTCAGGCTTTGTCGTATGCAATGGTCGCTGCACTGGCCAGTCGGAAATTTCCTTGCCGTATCTCACATGGTCAGACTCCTTCGTGCATGCGTGCCCGGGGTCATTGTACGACAATGCAGCACTTGAGTTTTGTGCGGCCGGAATCTTCGCAGCTGGCGGGCTCAGGAGCTGGTGCCTGCGCCTGCGCCAACAGGAATTCCGATGTTGAATGTTGCTTGAGTTCATCCCCTGACGGCCACTTGGGCAGCTTCGCTGCTGTCTCCGATGCCCAGGGTTCAGGTTCCTACCTGCCACAAGTGCCGGAGGCCTGGCACCAGGAGGACGGTGGCCTTGCTTCTGTGCGGACTCCTCCTTCGAATCGTTTGGACGGCGGCGCCTTTCGTGCACCCGGCCGTGTCCAGACGACGGGAACTGCCAAGGACCCGAACTCGCACATGCGCATGTGTCTGTGATTGTCTGTGTGCATGTGACAATGTGGGTATTGACTGGTGTCGACTCGTGCTTGCTCGGGGTAGCTTTTGTCTACAGCCACGACATCCTTATCTCTAGCCATGTGCGCTTTGCATGCCTTGTAAAGGGGTTGGGGCTTTTGTTTTCGCAGCTTCCGCGAGGACGTGGCACGCTGCAGCAGCTGAGGGTGCCGGGAGACCTGGTGTGGAGGAGCTCGGAGCAGACGTGCAGGGCGGCTTGGCGGAAAGCAGAGGCCCCAAAAGCAGCTCCTAGTCCCCGTGGATGCGGTGCGTTACTGCCCATGACAACGAGGTCGTGACACGGCCTTCATGGAGCGTCTCCGCGGCCTGGCGCGGGAGGTGCGAAGCTGCGAAGCCTAGATACTCGCAACCGCATCAAATCGAACCACGCTGAACTTTTGTGAGTCCAAGCTGGTGGTGAACAAGTTCTTGATTCAAGATGACTGGAAATAAGGATATAAGGTCACCATGCTTTTGATGCTGCAGGCCCTGACGTGGACGTTCCTGGATGACCAGGAGCGCCTGGTCTGGGCTGCGGTGCTGGAGTTCGACGCCGTGCCCTCACAGGAGGGCCAGCAATCTGAGAGGGAAGGACTACAACGAATGGCCTGGACATGTGCTTACGTGCGGACATTGGAAGTTGCGCTTCCAGTTTCCGCCCCAGGAGTTGCCCCCGTGGTTCTTTCAGAGGCACAACTTCACCCGCCGCCGGCTAGGCCAGGGTCACGGAACAAGCGACCATATACTACCGCATACTTCTTTATTGCGCGATGGCCGCCAGCATGTACTTGAGCAATGTCCACTATTGCTTGTGCTTTATGCGCAGCTTGATGACAGGCGTGGACCTCTTCAGCTTGGATGGGCAGCGGGCGATTCTCTGCCGGGCGGGGAACGCCTCTCATCGGGATTTGAAGCTGTTCCTGCGAACAGCCCAGTGCGTGTGCAAGGTGCGCGAGTGGGTCAGGTGCTTTGTCCGCTCAACCTGTGTAGGCCCTGCGCGTTCAGTTGCATGTGGGACCCAGCTTTGCTTCCACAGGACGCTGAGTGCACGCTCTGGACCCTCCGCGGCTGCAAAATCTTTGCCGATTCCAAAAGCTGGCTGCGCAAGTTCGGCGGGCAGCACAAGATCCTCACGAAGAAGTGCTTGTCCCAGGTTTGCCAGGAAGCCAGTTCCGCACTGATGTCCGGCAAGGTGCACGGCGGCCCTGCTTCCGACCTTCCTTTGCGAAAGTGCCAGGAGGCGTGCTTGGAGGCGTGCCTCAAAGGAGCTCGAGTGATCGAGATGGCCTGCGGCACAGGGAAGACTCGCGTGATGCGAGAGCTGGCAGAGAAGCAGTCTGGCAAGGTCGTGGTGCAAAGTTAAGTGAGGGGTGTGCAAATGTATGTACCGAGGGATTCAGGATTCAGACGCGACTCTTGGCGCAGGTCTTGGTCACCGTCCCATCGCGCGTGCTCCTGGAGCAGTTTGCTGCAGAGCTGCTGGGCTTCTGCAAGGTCGGCACGGGCTACAACGACAAGATCGACATGGAGTCACGCGGCTTCCTTGCCGTCACCGACTCCGTTCAGCTTCTGAACAAGTTGAAGTTCGAGGCCGCTTTTATTGACGAGGCCCATCACCCGGTGCCAAAAGGGATGCCGAGCTGCAAGGATCTCTTCAAGTTCTCTGCGACGCACAAGGAAGAAGCGGATTTCCGATACGGTCTCGGGCAGGCGATCGAGCAGGGTGTGCTGTGTGACTACGACCTCACGGTACCCGTAACGACCGAGGGCCACCCCTACATCTGCCTGGCGAACCTGCTGCTGTCGCAGGCCGGGCGCTTCCGGCGCGTGCTGGCATACTGCAACTCCATCGCGGAAGCCAAGCGTTTCCTGCGCGTGCTGAAGACCGTGGATTTGGCGGCGTGGCACATCAACGGCGAGACTAGTCGCAAGGAACGCGAGCGGGTGATGCGCCAATTTTCGTCTGAATTGACGAAGCCGGTGCATGTGCTGGTGACGGTTCAGGTGCTGGGGGAGGGCGTCAACATTCCCAACGCGGACACCTGCATGTTCCTGGAGCCACGCAGCAGCTACGTGAGCATCATCCAGGCTATCGGCCGGGTGTTGCGGCTGCATGCGAGCAAGCCCCTGGCCCATGTCGTCCTGCCCGCTTTGGCAGTTCCCAAAAATCCCGCTCGTACTCTGCCGGTTCTTGCGAATAGCGCCAGTCCGCAAAGCTCGGCTTCTTCAGATGCACCGCCGAATGCACTTGCAGAGGTAAGCAAGCTTGAAAGCCAGGAGACGAATGTGGGCACCGAGGTCCCGCTTCAAGAAGCACCGCGGCCGGACCCCGAACCTCATATGGCGGAGGTGGCCGCCATGCAGGGCCGCGGCAAGTCTTCGGCGGAGGCTTCGAGCACCAAATTGCAGGCCGGCGCTTCAAAGGATGCTGGAGCGCAGGGCGTTGCTCCGTTGCACACACCCGGTCGAAGCGAACCAAAGCCAACCGAAAGTGAAGAGGGAGCTTCCAGGCGTTTGTCTTCCGGGCTCGAGGAGAGTAGCGCGAAGGAGAGCGCTGGTGAGCTGCTTGTGCCAGGTTTAGAGCTTCGGGCTGACAGGGATGGCCAAGCAGCACGGGAAGTTGCCCGAAACAGGGCTGAAGGAACACCTCACGAGGCGGAGCTAGGCAGGTCGAGTGCACGAATTGGCGGACTTCGCAATCCCCTTGTGAAAGCCCCGTCGTCAACGAAGCCCATGCTGGTCGCATCCCAATCCGACCTGGTTGCACAGACTGGCGTTGCGCCCGTCGCGCTGCTGGTGCCGCACTCTTCGGATGAAGGGCCACCTGCAAGCATGGCGGCTTTGCAGTCAGCAACTGACAGCAGACCTGGCCGTTCAAGATTAGCAGGTGGCATGTGGGAATCTGCTGCCAAATCGCAGCAGCCATGGCCTCCTCACGTCAGACCCCCGATCCGGGCTGTGAGCCAAAACAGCAGCCAGATGAATTCATCGAGTGTTGAGGCTGTAAACCGTATGGGAACACGCACACCTGGCCACAATCTTAGACCGAGTGTAAGGGCCGCTAGTGATGCTGGATTTCTCTGTAGTGGTTGCGCAGCGCAGCTGGAGCGGTTTCTGGGTGCGATCGCTAGAAGTGACAGCCGCTTTGCGCAGAAGGATGCGAGGTATTTGCAGTCTTGCTTGTGGGCGACTGACTGCAGACTGAACCGAGAGATCTCGCTGCATCCACTGGTTCGCAATTTGCGGTATGACTTGGCACTGATCCTGCGGCAATGCGATCCGTGGGATGTGCGGTTGCAGGCAGTGGAGAAGTTTACCATGGAATATGGCAGGCTGCCACGCCAGAGATCCGCTTTGCCTGAGGAGAGTGTTTTGGGAGTATGGCTGCACAACGTCGGCTGTGTGCTGAGGAGGCAAATGCTTGCAGCCACCAGAATGCAAAAGCTGCTGAACTCATCATGTAGCAGTCTGAGGGCCCGTGCTGTGGATTGGCTGGATCCTTCTACAATCTTTGAGCGTCGACTGGGCGAGTTGGAGCGGTTTGTCCAAGAGCATGGCAGGCTACCGCGCCAACAAAGTTCAGTGCTGAGTTCTGCGTCTCCGGAGGCAGTTTTGGGTGCGTTTCTAGGCAGGGTCGGCTACCTCCTCAAGAGGCAGAGCCTTCCGGCCGCCAAGGTGCAGAAGTTGTTGAACTCCTCATGTCGCACGATTAGGGCCCGCACTGCGCAGTGGTTAGACCCTGATGCTCGTACAGGCTTCGACAGGCGAGTGGAGGAGTTGCAGCGTTTTGTCCAATTGCATAACCGCATGCCCCAGTGGAACAAGGCGAGTGCTGACGAGGACCAGCTGATCAGAAGCCTGGTGCAACTTGTGAAGCCCGCGCTAGCGAGCAGCACTCGAACGAAGCGGCTCCAGCGTTTGGCAAGACTCGGCCCTGTTGTTGCAAATTGGACCAAGGCAAGGCAAGCGCGCAAGACCGTAGTCCACTCCCGGCCCTGGAAGCAGAAGCTAAGCAAACTTAATGACTTCGTGCAAACGCATCGCAGACTACCACGCCGGAAGCATGGAGAGAGCGGTCTCTATTCTTGGTTGGTCCGGCAGCGGCATCTGCTCGTGGGTCTCCCATCCGAGCTCCAAACAGCACTTTTTGATTCCCATCCAGCAATCGTAGCGCGTTTGCGGATCTCATCATGATTTACAGGCTGCAAGACTCAGCATCTTTGGCACCTTCTTCTGCAGCAGAAATCGGCGGGTTCCTAAACAAGCGCTATTCTGGAGTCCATGAGGTCCAGAGAGTTCTCAGCAAAGAGCGAAGAAAGACCTTGAAGGTTGTATGCAGAAGTAGGGGGTTACTCCCAAGTTTTTGGACGGATGTCGGGAGCAAAACGATTTCCAGGACCGGAGACGTGCTATTATACTAAGCATGCCTCCGCCCGGCTCCATGCTTGTGTGAGAAAAGCTCCAAGCCTGTCGGGCAAGGTCCTACCCAACACAAACAATTCTGAGACTTTTCCTTTTCATGAAGGCGATGCAAAGGGGAGAACAGATGAACAGCATCGCGGCTTTTTGAAATGGGCCCATGTCTTCGGATGGTGCGCTTCTGTTTATGGGAGTCTTTTGCCATTAAAGCGTATTCGTTGCAACTTTGCTGTTTCGGGTGGGGGTTGAGCGTGGAATCATCGCAGTCGCTTTGAACAAGCTTTTCGCCATAGGGTTTCAACTCCTGTTGGATGCCGGGGCTACTTAGCATCCGTATCATCATCTGTACCCTCATCACTCACCATCGTCGCTGCCGTCATCATTATGACCATCAGCATTGATGATGATGATGATCGTCATCATCATGATGCGTGCCTTTGTCTTTCGATTACTGCCATGACCGGATGTTGTTTACTCTTGCCGCTGGTGCCATCGTCATGGCATGCTTGTGGTTTGTGTGCAACATGTTAAGGGGACAATATGTGTCAGAATTTAGCAGTGTAACAATTGGTGCAGGTTGCAAGCAAAGGAAACGAGTAGTGGGGAAGAAGGGCACTTTTCGCTCTGGCAGCCTTTTGGCTCCGCTTCGGGCGAGTCTCCCATGCGACTTGCGCTTCGCCGGGTTGCAATTCGCTGCTGCTTTGCCTCGATCATGGCCGCAGTTGTGTCCCCGAACGGATATGGAGGACCACGCATCTTGGCGCCGACGGCCGCATTGCTGCCGGCCTCTCATGTGAAGGCGACCAGCGTGCAGGCTGCTCCTTCAACACCGGTGATGCATGCGACGGGGTTTGCGGACTGGCTGCGTCCGGAGAGCTCTCAGTACAAGGGCTTGCTCCTAGCGAGACAGCCGTCCTGGAGGGATTGCCAGGACATGGTGGACCGAGGTGCCAACAAACAGTTTGGCATAAATAAACTAAGCGTATGGTGCAGAATCTTGTGGTGTTGTGAATGGTAGAACCTGGTGTTTACGTTTACACCACGCCGTCTGTCATCCGATGTAGCCGACCGAGGCGCCTACCGAGGTGACTACGGGGAAATGGAGTCGATTCACGTGCGCATGTCGCCGGACTCCAAAGAGGGCCCTGCAGACCTTGCCCAGGCCGTGGAGTATTGAGCTGATGAAATTAAGACTTCATGAATAGAACGGTACACGGCTCGACATAGAACAGGCTATACTAACGAGCGTACCATGCAGTATGCTTTGTTTTTGCGGCCGCTGGTTGTTTAAGTTGCGTTCTTCGTTGCCCGTTGTTTGCAGCAGGCAACTAAGTGCTTGATCGCACATAAAGTATAGTTTACATCGTGAAACAATGGTGGCAAAAGAGAAGGTTAACCGCCCACTTCGTTTGTTTAAATTGACTACGTGTTGTCCACGTTGTTTTATTACAAGTCAAGCAACAGTACTAACGGCGAGAGAAGAGGAAGTTGCGCTCAGGAGGGAAGGACAGGCACGAGTGAACCCGTCGTGAGTCCATGAGCTAGCCGGCTGAGAAGGGCGGAGTGGCACATCTCACCATTGAATCGCAGAAACTGTGTTTGGGGAGCATATATATATATATATGCATATAGCATGGTGCCCGCTGGTTAGACTCCGCGAAAGAGGGGGCCTAAACACAACCCATCCCCAGAGGTAGCCGACGCGCTGTTGAAGCGAGTGGAGCTGCCCGAGGATGTATGCCAAGCTATCCGCCAAGATGTACTTCAGGCACGGGGTCTCTTACGTCTTTGTTGTCTCTATTTTTGTTGGTCCTGGTTGGTTTGTGCGCAATGGGGTTCCAACTCTCTTTCTTTACGTTTTTGCAAGGGTCTTCTCTTAGTCAAAGCCCAAACCGCGGACGGACGAACATTCAGGTGGTACCCCATGTCATTTCTAGGACTCCGGTAGGCTTCGACTACTGTCATCTTCCAGCGTTTCTACTCGTAGATTCCACGATGCTACGTATGGTCTATGTATGGTGCGAACAGTTTCGAACTCCATGATAGCAAGCTAGCCCTCGTGTGCTTGATTGAGTGCATGAGGTAGGCGCAGTGGTGGGGCACCTCTGCCCCTGGAACAAAGGCCTTGATTTCAAGCTCCCTGGCGCAATATTTGAGAATCGCGGGGGGTTAGGGTCCAGTGTTTGGGCTTCTCAAGACGAAGGGTCCTCTTTGAGGGTACTCACCGCGCTTATTTTATGAGCCCTACTATAGAAGTGTGGGCCAGGCTGGCAGTGACATAGTATACCATGGTACATCGTGCCTCAGTGAGTTAGCAAATGACAGCACCACCTATTGGGGTGCGTATGCTGTGTGCAGGTATGCTGCTGTAAACTCAAGTCTTGCTTGCATAGTTCAATGACCTGATCCTGTATTCTCTATTGGACTTTCCGAAGCCTGCACTGAGGCTGGAGGTTTTGGGTGAGAACGCCTGTCCTCGGTGGCACCGGGACGAATACTGCGCGCGGGCCATCGTCTCCTACAACTCGGCGGGTACCCAGTACACGGCCGACGACAACGTCGACTTTTGGGAGCTGGAGAATTGTGGCAACAATGCCTGCATCATCAAGGACACGTCAAGAATCCAGTCTGTTAATGTGGGGGACGTGTTCTTCATGAAGGGCCTGACGTTCCCAGGCGGATCGAACGGTTTGGTCCACAAGTCTCCGGAGGTTAAGCACCACTACAACGGACTGGTGGTGAACCGCTTGGTGCTCAAAATTGACGTCCCTTGACCAAGGGATCGGGATTTGTCAGCTCTTTGAACTCGACTATCAGGTCATTCCTGACGGCTGGAGTACGCACTAGCCAGAAAGCGTTCTAGGTATGGTAGGATTGTGTGCGGCGTTGAGCTAGCAGCAGAGTCGACAACCTAATAGTTGCTAACCTCCTCCTCTTACAAGCTCTAGATACGTATCGTACACCTCAGCCCAAAGCCCTATTCTTTTTTTCGG
Source organism: Symbiodinium natans (assembly GCA_905221605.1). Lineage (NCBI taxonomy): Eukaryota > Dinophyceae > Suessiales > Symbiodiniaceae > Symbiodinium > Symbiodinium natans. The sequence continues at coordinate 340,727 of CAJNDS010002125.1, read as the reverse complement.
TCCTTATATTATATTGTACATTTTTTGTATGACTTGTCTTAATGTATGGCAGCTTTTTGGAGTAGCAAGCCGCATTTCAGCTGCCTCGTCTCGCGCACAGCTTTTTTGTTACAAGTGGCGAGAGAATGTGGTGAGTGGCGTCACAGACTCACATTCTTGCTCAAGTACTGAGCTTGTGTTCTGGATGGCTAATGCACCCTAATGCACCCTAATAAACCCCAATAAGCCCTAATAAGCCCAAACAAGCCCTAATAAACCCTAACAAACCCCCCAAAAAAACAATTTTGTGCATGACTTCGCCTGCTCGGGCTGCCAGCCAAGTCTGGCCGGCATGGCCTGTGCCGAAAGGCGACTGAGGAGTGGGTTTCTTGCTAGCAGCCTCTTCCCCCAAGCGGGCATGCAGAGAGGTCACCTGCATGTACGGGAGTGCTGCGCTTACACCGCACTTTGTGTCCGCACCAGGGCAGAAAAATGAGAGCGGTTCGGCTCGGGTCTGGCTTCTAGCTCTTGCAGTGTTCGAGGAACGTTGCCGAGGTAGAACCACATCCCTCCACGGGTTTACTGCTGCAACCATTGCCACGGTACCCAGCGTTTCTAGAAATACAGTAGTACGATGTCTATGGCTATTTTTGGGCTGTTCACCCCTTATACTAGTTAACTGTGCCTGCAGGTTCTGCAGTTATGCACTTTTCGCTCTGGCAGCCTTTTGGCTCAGCCTCGGGTGAGTTTCCCATGCGACTTGCGGGTCGCCGAGTTGCAATTCGCCGCTGCTTTGCCTCAATCATGGCCACGGTTGTGTCCCAAGCCCATGCCCCAAACCCATATGGAGGACCACGTATCTTGGCGCCGATGGCCGCAATGATGCCGGCGTCTCAAGTGAAGGCGACGCGCGTGCAGGCGCATGCTCCTGAAACGTCACCGGTGATGCATGCGACGGGGCTTGCGGACTGGCTCCGTCCGGAGAGCTCTCAGTACAAGGGCTTGCTCCTGGCGAGACAGCCGTCTTGGAGGAATTGCCAGGACATGGTGGACCGAGGCGCCTACCGCGGTGACTACGGGGAAATGGAGTCGATTCTCGTGCGCACGTCGCCGAACTCCAAGGAGGGCCCTGCAGACCTTCCCCAGGCCATGGGGCCATGGACTTGGGAGCATTGAATGAGATATAGACTTCTTGAATAGTGCGGTATATACGTCCTTTCTGGTTTGAAAGGGAAATTGAAATAAGTGTTCGATCGCATATTGACAGTTCGCATTGCACGCCGCGCCAAGCAAGTTTTGGTTTTTCGTTGTGCTTCGTCCATCTGCGTCTGCTCACGCCTTAGAAAGTTGTGGCCGCAAATTCCCAAGGAACGCCTGCATGAATTTGACATTAATTCTGGGGTTTCGCGGTGGTGGTCATATGTCTCTTTGCATGTGTTGGTTGGCAAAAGAGAGAGCGCGACAACATGAGTCTGGAGGAATTTTATGAGATTGATGGTGTACGAGGGGAAAAGTAAAGGTTGCACTCACACTTTGCTCTCTCTCTCTCTCTCTGTCTCTCACTCGCTCTGTCTCTCCCTCTCTCTCTCTCTCCCTCTCTCCCTCCATCATGATTCTAGGACTTTCAGGCCAAACCTCGAGGGGCCCTCACCCTACGAGCACGAAGGGGAGGGGACATGCGACAAACTTCTAAGGCCCTCACCAAACCCTACGAGCACGAAGAGAGGGGACATACGACAAACCTCTGAGGGATATGCTTCTACTTCTACACGAACGAACCAGCTGCACCTGGAGAATGACACCCCTCAACGAACGAATCGAAGATTGATTGCCTCCCTGAAGTGCAAGAGCCTTCTTGCATTGCTCCATATGTGTCCTGCGTTTACCTGTTTTGGGGGCTGTACATTGCATGGTGCCCGCTGGTTAGACTCCGCGGGAGGGGGACACCTAAACCCAATCCAGCACCAGAGGCAGCGGACGCGCTGTTGAAGGGAGTGGAGCTGCCCGAGGATGTATGCCAAGCTATCCGCCAAGACGTGCTTCAGGCAGGGGGTTCTCTCGCGTCTTTTTTTATATTCTCTCTCTCTCTCTCTCTCTTTGGTTGGTTCGTGCGCAATCGGGTTCCAACCCTCTTTAAGTTTAACACGGGTCTTCATTTCAAAGTAGACATGCTTAGAACTCCAGTCTATAGGAGTCTGTAGTGAACCTGGCAAACTCCTACAGACCAGAATTGCGTTTCTCTGCGGCCGTGCAAACACCCATGGGGCCCCGTCGAAGACCTCAACACAGGTCAAGAGGAAGGGGGGACACAAGTGCCAAACCATGGGCACGACGGGGCCAGCAGTTGGGTAGTTCCCATGCCGTTGTCTACTGTATTCGGATGTTGTAGACTGTAGTCTACCGTCAGATTCGAGACCCGTTATTCCTTATCTTGCAGTATGCGATGGTACATGGTAGAATGTTGAACATCGCAAGCTAACTGCTCCAGACTTTAGTGCGTGAGGTGGGCGCGGTGGTGGAGCGCCTCTGCCCCTGGCGCCAGGGCCTTGAGTTCAAGCTCGCTGGCGCATTTTTTGATTGGGGGGGGGGGGGGGGGGGCATGGGTTAGGGTTCGGTGTTTGGTGGTGCTAGTTTCTCCAAAAGAAGGTTCCTTCGTGGTGTTCAACCAACGCATGTGTTCTAGGAGGCCTGCCCCCCCCCCCCCCCCCACTTCCAGATGCATCCATCATAGCACAGGGCCCATCGGTATGCTTTGCTTCTCGGATCGTGCAACGTTAAGCAAGTGCGGTTGCCCCAGAAGCTGAAGCTCAGAAAACGGGAGATTTCTGCGAGCCTAACGTGCACGCCGACAATGCACAGCAATGGCCAACACAGTCAGCAATCAAGTCAATGGGTGGTTCGGTTGTGAAAGCTCTGGTCAATGGATGCACTGGTAGCTGGCGAACATGCGGTTCACAACAGGAAGTCTCAAGTGTTGCTGGGTAATGGCCCCTAGAATGGACCCTTAATCTTTTTCCCCTATACAACCCACATATACCCCCTATCTATCCACCTCATTTAGTCTCTATATACTTAAGTACCCCCGGAATAACCTCGAAATAGAGGTCCATGACCGGAAGAAACACAAACCTGGGGTTTAGGGTTCAGGGTGTACCCTGAGTAGTCTCTACAAGCCCCGATGCAAAAGGGCGTTGCGCCTGAACCCTTTGTAAGGTGTAGTTACTGAAAGACCTGAACCCCTTAAATGCAGGCCAGGACCCAACTTGTAGAGCCCAGGGGGGGCCGAGCAAGCAAGTGGGGCCGCGACCCCGATAGAACCAAAACTTCCATCCGGCAGTTCAATGCTCCACTTCTGTATACCGTGGTTTCCGGGGCCAGCATTGTGAGGGGATTCCTACTATTTCGCCCTTATTCTCGGAAACCCCCCATATCGTTTAGTAGACAAAATCGCCCATCTGCGAACAAGTGCCATCATCTTTTGCTGAAGCCTGTCTCAAGACTGCAGCAAAGGTTGGAGGTTTTGGGAGAGAACACCTGCCCTCGGTGGCACCGGGACAACTACTGCGCACGGGCCATCGTCTCTTACAACTCGGCTGCGAGGTAGGCCTTGGGAAATTTTCTATTTTCCCTTATTGGGTTTAAGAGGATCATATTCAGAAATAGAATTTAGGGCCATCCTAGGCTGCTACCCAGTACACGGCCGACGACAACGTCGACTTTTGGGAGCTGGAGAATTGTGGCAACAATGCCTGCATCATCAAGGACACGTCAAGAATCCAGTCTGTTAATGTGGGGGACGTGTTCTTCATGAAGGGCCGGAAGTTCCCAGGTGGACCGAATGGTTTGGTCCATAAGTCTCCGCAGGTTCAGTACCATGACAACGGACTGGTAGTGAACCGCTTGGTGCTCAAAATTGACATCCCTTGATCGAGGGACCGGGTTTGTCGACTCTTTGAACTGGATTGTCTGGCCACTTGCCCGAACGCTGATTACGGTATAGGGTAGCCCAGTCTCAAATTCTAATCATTTAGGCACGTATGTTGTGTTCTTCATTTTTTCTTTGTTGTCCTACATATATGACATCTTTTTGGAGCAGCCAACCGCGTTTCCAGCTGTCTTGTCTTGCACGTTGCTTTCGGCACAAGTGGCCAGCGCTGACCGAGGGAAATTGTATATTGAGTGTTGCGCAAGTACTTTGCCTGTTTCTCGATGGCAACATTTTTGTGCCGTGCATGACTTCGCCTGCTCGGGCTGCCAGCCAATGTCCGGCATAGCCTGCGCCGAAAGGTGACTGAGGAGTGGATTTCTTGCTGAGAGCAGCATGTTTCCTTGGCCTTCGCGCCTCGCAGAGTGCCGTACAACATAGTCATATAGTTTGAATTCCTGCGAAATGTGCATTCGGCTAAGGCCTGAATTGACATGACTGCGCAAAGGGGGGCATGTGCAGAGGACATTTGCATGTTCTGGAGGTCTGCATTTGCACTGCACCTTGTGTCCTCACCTGGGCAGAAAATGACCAACGGCCGTGTTTTGCCCGTGTTTTGGATTAGGGTTCAGGGTTTAGGATGGAGGGTTTCAGGGCTCAGGGTTCCGCACGCCCTAAACCCTAAGTGTGGCCGGTCTACTTTGGCGTTTCCTGATCACGGGCCCCTGGGGTTTTCCGACTCATCCTTGCCTGGGGCCATGCCATCATGGCTCAGAATTTTGCACATGTCATCCATGCTTGAAGCAGATGCCCATGGTCTCTAGGGCTCTTCGGGTTGTTCGAATCCAAAATTCAGAGGACAAAAGTGTTTAACTCTTATTGTCCTGAAGTTCTGTTTTACCGTCCCAGACACCGGACAACCCTCTGCGCCCTGAACCCCTGAAGCCCCCGAAGCAAACCCAAAGGGCCTGCCCTTTCCGATCCACATCCTCAACCCTCCTCAAGCGTCACGCTTCTCCTTCATATGGGGTTTGCGAAAATGGGGGACCGCTAAAATAGACCCAAGTAGTAGGCCAGGGTTCCCTTTTTCATGAGGACCTCAATAGGGTATCTCCGCATCGCGAGTGTTGAGGGGGCAAACTTCTCCAGGGCTCAGCTTCCATGGCTGCGTGGCCAAAAAACAGCACAGCAGCAGCCCCCCCCCCCCCACCTTAGCTTTCAACTCAAACCCAAAGTACTATAGTACCAGTCAGAGCCGTCAAAGGAAGAGCTTTCAGGAATCGCCCTTTCAGCGCCTGTCCTAAGGTCCTAAGGCTTCGGTTTCCTACTCGGGGGCCCTTCGAATGGCTTGCTGCCGCAAACCCCAACAAAGAGGGAGACCGGGAACCCTGAAACAAGGTCACGAAGGTGACTATGCATTCAGCATTCAGTGGCTGCTGTCTTTGCCGTTGGCTGTGGAAGCCTGCGAGTGGAATGTGGCCGATACTCAAGTGTTCGCTGATTTTTACATCAAAGAGTGTAGTTTCTCAAGACCCCGAATCCCTGAGACGGGCCATCAAGTTTCTCGCAGCTTGTTTGACACCTGACCTCCCCACCAAAGCATACTTTTTGGAATTAAGAGCCCAATGCCTCGGATTTGGAGGTGCGAACTGTAAAGCCTCATGTAGGATTCTTGGCTAGCCTCAAACATGGAAAAAAGGTTCTAAAGGTTATGCCCTTTACTCTGAGGCAGCCTTTTGGCTCAGCTTCGGGTGGGGTGCCCATGCGCCATGCGACTTGCACGTTGCCGGTTTGCAATTCGCTGCTGCTTTGCCTCAATCATGGCAATGGTTGCGTCCCAAGCCCATGCCCCAAACAGATACGGAGGACCACGTATCTTGGCGCCGATGGCTGCAATGATGCCGGCGTCTCAAGTGAAGGCGACACGCGTGCAGGCGCATGCTCCTTCAACGGCACAGGTGATGCATGCGACGGGGCTTGCGGACTGGCTCCGTCCAGAGAGCTCTCAGTACAAGGGTTTGCTCCTAGCGAGACAGCCGTCCTGGGGGAATTGCCAGGCCGCGGTGGACCGAGGTGCCGACAAGCAGTTCTAGCACATTGGGAGTAGCGTAGGGTATCATGAAGAATCGTGTGGCGGAATGGTAGAAGATAATTGCGCTCATTCTTACCGCTGTCTGTCATCCGATGTCGCGGACTGAGGTGCCTACCGAGGGGAGACGGAGTCCACTGCGGGGAAGCGGATTCTCGTGCGCATGTCGCCGGACTCCAAGGAGGGCCCTGCAGACCTTGCCCAGGCCCTGGACTTGGGAGCATTGACCTGATGAAACATTGGCTTCGTGAATAGCTCGGTAGACTTCTTTACGTCTCTGAAGAGTAATATTGTGTGTTAAAGACGTAAATAAATAAGTATGTAAAACATAAATACATATTACATTAAAAATAAATATACATATATATATATATGTATATATATATATATAGAGTTTTGAATGTTGCATTTTTTTTGCGACTACTGGCTCTGGAAGTTGCATTTTTGTTGAAGGCTGTTTGCAATCAGTTCCTGTTGAGACTCTTTGCAGCAACGAGTCCTACAACCAATCCGTTTTATCAAAACCATATGCGGGCGGGATCACACATGAGGTATAGCTCACAGCGCGAAACAAGTTTTTATTTGCTTCGTGCTTCGTGTTCACACCTGACAAGTCAATTCGAAGTTTTGAGCAGCAAAATCAGGAAAGCCCGCGTGAATCGGGCATGGAGTCTGGGGCTTTGCGGTGGTGTCACATGGCTCGTTTCATGGGTTGGTTTGGCGACAGAGCGCGCAAGAACATGAGCCCGACGGACAGCCAAGGTGTCGTGAAATTGACGGTGTACGAAAGGATGAAAAGTAAAGATTGGCCGCTCAGTTTTTATCCGTTTCTGTCTTTCTGTTGTTTTTTCCTTTCTCTCTCTCTCTCTCTCTTTCTTTCTGCAATTGACTCTGTGTTTTCACCTAAAGTCACTACAAGTCATGTCAAACGTTGGTAAGAGCGAGGAAGAGTGAGAGAAAGAGGAAGTGAAGGTACAACACCCCTCACCATTGAATCGCAGGAGACGCCGCCAGATCGTTGGTAGTGCTTGAAGTAGACGAACAGAGCTTGCCTGGCTTCATGTGTGTCATGCGTTTACCTGTATTTGTGGACTTTGTTTACTGCATGGCACCGCTGGGCAGACTTCGCGGGAGGGGGACCCCTGACCCCTAAACCCTAAACCCTAAACCCATCACAACATTTTACGAAGCAGCAACGTGTATTGTTCCTTGCAGCGCGTCTCAGCTAGGCGGGTGGCAAAAAAAGACCCCCAAACCTAAACCCCAATCCAGCCCCAGAGGCAGCGGACGCGCTGTTGAAGGGAGTGGTGCTGCCCGAGGATTTATGCCAAGCCATCCGCCGAGATGTGCTTCAGGCAGGGGCTCTCTCATATCTTATATATATATAGATGTTTATTTATTAGTTTATTTATTTTTTTTTCTCTCTCTCTCTCTCTCTCTTTCTCTCTCTTTCTTTTAGTTGGTTGAATTGTGCGCAAGAGGCTTCTGCAACTCCCGTTAAGCTTTGCATGCATGAGGTAGGCGCGATGGTGGAGCGCCTCTGCCCCTGGCACAAAGGCCTTGATGTCAAGCTCCCTGGCAGATTTGTTGACCGGGCGGTGGGGGTTCGGGTTCAGTTAATGGTGGTTTGGGTCTAAAGAAGGGTCAGCGCATTCATGTCTTCCACTACTCCAACGGGTTCTCTGGCATGGGTGTTCCTTCCCCCCGACTTTGAGACGCATCCACAGCGCGCGTTAGATGAGTTTTTCTGTGACATCGTAAATTACATCGCGTTCTGCCGTACTAAGCTCTAGCAGACTCTAGCACCATCGAGTATCGTTGCTTGATGCACAATGTCGCGGCTTGCTGCAAAATTTCAGGGCTCATGAAGCATCGACATGCATGGCTGCACCGGTCTCCGAAATGCGTGTGTTGGGTCCAAGATGCGCTAAAAGCTTGATGTTTCTGCGCGAGGGAATCGTGCCTGGGGACCGTGCAATGTTAAGCATGTGCGGCTGTCCCAGAAAACTGGAGCTCAGAAAACCGGAGATTTCTGCGATCCTAACGTCCGCGTCGGCGAGGGCAAAGGTTAAGCAATGAACAAGCATGCCACAGCTGAAAGAGACGCGAGTGTCAACAATGGAGGTGACAGAAGCACGTCAACCCCAAAAGTGACAACTGCAACAAACCTCTCAACCCCGAAGGTGCAAGTTACCTGCCTAGGCCCAGCTTGTTGTAGCATTTGGGGCAACGAGCCCGATGGAAGAAAGCTTCGGTCGTGATTTTCTAGTAGACACATAGCCCATCTGCAGACAAATGCCAGCACCTTTCCTGCAATGCACCTGGAGACTGAAAACTAAGGCTGGAGCTTTTGGGAGAGAACAACTGCCCCCGGTGGCACCGGGACAACTACTGCGCAAGAGCCATCGTCTCTTATAACTCGGCGGGTACCCAGTACACGGCCGACGACAACGTCGATTTTTGGGAGCTGGAGAATTGTGGCAACAATGCTTGCATCATCAAGGACACGTCAAGAATCCAGTCTGTTAATGTGGGGGACGTGTTCTTCATGAAGGGCCGGAAGTTCCCCTGTGGACCGAGCGGATTGGTCCACAAGTCTCCGGAGGTTCAGTACCATGACAATGGACTGGCAGTGAACCGCTTGGTTCTCAAAATGACAGAGGTACTGGGATTTGTCGATTCTTGACACTGGAATGTCTGGTCACTTGCCCGAAAGCTTGCAGTATGCACTAGCAAGAAGGCTTACTCGGCCACAGTCTCGTATTGTGTTGTTCATCTACCCTTGTTGACTTACGTCCAACTTTTTGTCCGCTTTCAGCTGTATTGTCTTGCACGTTGCTTTCTGCACATGTGGCCAGCGCTGACCGAGGGAAATGTATGAGTGCTGTCACAGCTCCTCATTCTTGCTGAAGTACTTTAATCTCGATGGCACCAGTTTTGTGCCGTGCATGACTTCGCCTGCTCGGGCTGCCAGCGAATGCCGGTGCCGAAAGGTGACTGAGGAGTGGAGTTCTTGCCGCAGCATGTTTCCCTGGCCTCCGTGCCTAGCAGGGTGAGTACAAAAAGTCGTATCGATTCTAGAACCACTCGGAAGGCCGGAATCGACATGACTGCGAAAGGGGGCATGTCCCAGATAGGACAAGGGGGACCCTTAACAGGGGAACCCTTCTTAACCCTCTTCTGGCTCTCTCTGAAGCAGGGACCTTCTTCAGAGGGTCTATATTTCCCTAAGGGCGCCCCCTTATCCTCTCCCCTTGAGCAGAGCAGAGAGGACATTTAAAGCCATGTTCTGGAGGGGCTGTGCATGTGCACCGCACCTTGGGTCCTCACCTGGGCAGAAAAAATGAGACCACCAGCAGCTCCCGGCTCGCTGGCTTAGCTCTCCCCGTGACTTCGGTTGCAAGTGTTGGCCTGCAGGTGCAAGGGTTCTAGTTTCGCAACATGTTTTGTGTTTGGCTTTTGCCCCGGCACGATTTTAGGGATTCTCCTTCCTGGTACATGCAATCCAGAACCGAAACTGAGAATCCTGCAGCCTCTGAGCCCGCGCACCATAAAGCTTGCTGCTTGCTGCAGCGACCTGGAGAGCCCCAAGCAACAAACGAGAGACTGGTAACCCTCAAACAAAGTCGGAGCACTCTCAACGACTCCTGTTAGTTTGCCTCTCGGTTTTGGGGGATTTGCAAAGCGAGGTGGCCAAAACCCGAGTTTTCCGCGCATTTCTACATGTTAAGGTGTGTTGTTTGTGGAGCCTACTTCGTGTGAGGGGTTCCTAGCTTCTGAGTAGGTTTTTCCGAGGTCTTAACCACATGTCACGAGGGTCGGCAACCCAAAACGTTGCTTGAGGCGTCTTGTCCCCAAAACGTCAAACATCATTGCCCCGCGTGTTGTAGAAAGAGGCACAAAGAGCTTCAAATTCGTGTTTTGGGCATGTTCGCAGAAGGCATGAACGATTGTCACTGCGCTGCGTCTGCAGAGCAACAAAAAGCAGCCTGAAACATCACAGCAGGGGGTCGGGTATGGAGGGTCACTGGCTCCTTCACCCTTACGTGTTCAACTTCAACTGCATCGGCGCATTTTTGGCTCATCGTCCCTCCCATCCCCTGAATTCGCTCTGCATCAGAGACTGGGCTCAACAAGGGAAATGCCTAGGGCATAGGGTGGCTAAGGCTAGGCTAGCAAAGGAGGTCCTCACCGCATGGTTAAAACATGTTCAATGGGACTCGTCGCAGAAGAAGACCCCTAAAACATCATACACCCTCAGCCCCCAGGTCGAAATCCTGTGCAAGCAGATGCGATCATGTGTTGCTCGCCGCTGTTTTTGTTTGTTTGTTTGTTTGTTTGTTTGTTTGTTTGTTTGTTTGTTTGTTTGTGTGTGCGTTTGATAGGAACGGTAGGTGTGAGAGTAGTGACGTTGTTCATTAGGCTGCGCTAGTCTTGGAGGGATATTCGACGCAACCATCGTTGCCATTTCAAGTGTGGTATTTGGTTGCAGTGCCGTGTACCTTATTGCGTGCGTGTCATGCTGCCCGGGTGGTTCCCCAGTCACGAGTGCTGGGGTTGTGCCTTGCGCCTGTGTGTCAGCATATTTACCCGACAAACTTCAACACGCTCCACAAAGGATTCCGGCATGGCGCAGGCGCGGGCTCTGTCACATGAAAGGGCAGATTGCAAGGTGGCCGTCAGGAGGCGTGAGGCCACAAGGATTGCAGGTTTGGAGCGCTACGTTCCCCAAACCTTGTCTTCAGACGTCCTGAAGCTGTCATCCTTAAACCCAAAGACCTTGGACGGGCTTCGATTTTTGCGATCAGGGGCAGCAGAAAGTTGCAGACGACGCAGCGGAAGCCAAAGCGCAAGGCCCGGGAACCATCCCGTTCGCTTCAGACCCCTACAGCACTTCAGAACTGTAAGAATGCAGCAGCCTGCACACAGGACCGATGCCAACACGCCATGAGGAACACCGCGAAACGCAAATACCCCGGAAACAGACGCACGACGAAATCCGTTCAAGAGAATGGATTATTCAACGAAGCCTCAGAGAGTCCAGAACTGGAGGCCAATGTTGGTGTCAGTGGGTCGGCCCAGCAACAAACGGTTTAGGGTGACAATGACAGCACCATTGCCGCGGACCTGGCATTCCTAAATGTAAGACAAACGGTTTTAACACAGCTTCCTGCAACATTCCTGCTGATTGACTGGTTGCTCCAGATGAACTAGTCGTAGGAGCTACGTAGTTTCTAGCTGAGACGCTAGCTGTTTAAGAATAAAGGGCTAAAGACTCTGTCTCTTTGAGGCCAGAGAGAATATGCAGAGCATCGAACAGCAACACAAGGGTTGAGGGTTCAGGGTTTAGGGCTACAGTTGCACGGTATGGTTGGCACCCCGTGGTCCCTGGTCTTCCTAAACCCTAAACCCTCAGCCCTAACCCTAAACCCTAAACCCTAAACCCAAAACCCTAAACCCTAAACCCTAAACCCTGAACCCTACACCCTAAACAGTGATGGAAGGAAGCAACCTCAAGTTTCTTCGGGCGAAGGCCTCAGATAGTCGGGCATGCAACTCTGAAGCCTGGCCCCCGAAAGCCTCAACCCTAAACCCTAAACCCTAAACCATAAACCATAAACCATAAACCAAGTTGTATCCTAGTCGGCAAGCAGCTGTGGGGCTCACGATGTTGGTCTAAGCTTTAGTCTCTTGGGCCGGTGCTTCTTCACCACTTGTCAAATCAGGACCAAATGGGGGCAGGGGCCCGAAATTCCCCCCCCCGGCCCCCCCCAGGGGGGGGGGGGGTGACGCCGAATATTCATTCTGGTCGGACATGGGATTGGGTGCCCCAAAAAACTTGAAGTGATAAGCAACGTCTTTGAGGAACAGCCCTGTGGACCAGCGGGCAACCCGCTGGCATCAAACGCGCCCCCCCGCATGTCCACTTTCATTTCCCACTGCCATCAAACCTCCCATCTCCTCTCTCTCATCGCCCTCTCAGTGCTCAGATGTTATCGTTTCTTGGTTGAGTTTTTCAGTTCGGGAGCTTCCAGCCAACATGCTCCAAAACCATGATTCCCAACCCCCTTCTTGCGCGGATGGAGTGGAGCCTGGAGTGGAACGGATTGGTAGTACCTGGCTTGGAGTACTGTCGACTGGAGCGGAGCATGGCATGCGCCCCCCAGCACGAGCTGCTATGGATGGTATAGGATAGATACTATGGTGTATCCCTTCAGGATGGACCAGAAACATCGTTGACTTGAGTTTCCTGCAAGCGCTGGGTCGGTAGGGGGAGGGTTGGCTGTCGAAGGGTGTTGGGCAGGTGGGCTCGCTGAGGTAAATAAGCAAGGCGTCGGGAAGATAGGGGTGAGGGGCTCGCCGATAAGTAGGTGGTGCATGCCCCTTGCGCGACCCTTGAATGCCCAATTGGCCGCTGTGGACCGGGGGGCGCGCGCACGACCGTTGCATGCCACTGCATGAATCAGCGGCCGCTGCGGTGCGGACACCCCAATTGACCTGCACGACCTCTGCGTGACCTCCTTGCGTGACGCCTGCGCTCCTGCATGCCCGGCGCGCGACTTGGCCCCCAGGTCTTGCCCGAGGAGCAGCCGCTGTCCGAGGAGGCCAGGCTCATCGCACCCCATGAAGGAATCTACAAGTTAGTCCATAATGAGCTCTATTAGGACAGGACACACCAAAATCCTCAACCCTTCTAAGCCATGCACTCCTTGCTGGTTCAGGGTTTACCAAAAAGGGGGTCATGTTAGGAGCTGAGAGGCTCCAGAGTTTGATGACGCAGTAGCCACGAATGGCCGTGGGCTCCGTGCTACCAGTCTTAGGAGGCATCGTCAACCCCGACAAAGTAGCTGTGAACTGAAAAAGCCTACGTTGCAAAGCACCCGTGCCTCCAGTGGGCCAAGGCGAAGCCGCGCCGGCGCCCACGCCGCCACTTGCAGTGGCAGGACGCCGGGCCCTTGAACAGCTTGAGTTCTCTCAGGTTTGACGTATGGGCTGTGTGGGTCGACCTTGAACATTGAAGGAGCTTTCTAGGTGCGTGCAAAAATGTAGAACTCAGTGAACGAACAAGTTCCTCTTCCCGTCTTGGAGATGTGCAATCGAAAGAGCGCTAGAATCCACATGTTGATATGCCCGTCATGAGGTTGGTTGAGGACACAGCGTAGAGACGCAGCTTTCAGCGTCGGGAATGGTCATTGAGGAGTCTCGAAACGCTGAGTTGCAAGGAAAGCACATGGGTCCAACGTCCAACGTTGAACCGCCAAAAAACTCGCATCTTCCTGATTCAAGGTCGATGTGCCTCCCGAGCACAATGGGCCACCGCCTGGACTGGCGGCCCGCTCGACGCCGGTCTTGCGCCCAGCAGCGCGTGGATCTTAACAGAGTCTCGTAGGGAATCCCCTAGCCGTCGCTTGAGTTGTTCGCAGTTTCGGGCAGCACGCGTGAACAGTGTCGGTCAGTACTCACAAGGAAGATCAGGAAGGCGCCTGGACATAGATGCAGTGCCAATCTAACTCCGTCGCGCGTAGGGAGCTGCAGCTGACAACTTCAGCACACTTAATAAGCCTGGGATCGAGAGACTACAGATGCCTGCATGGCCTCGGGGCCCTAGCGGGCAGTAACAAGCGCCACGTGCAAAACAGTTCCCGCCCACCCATTGGTTCCATATCATCACTCTCAATGCAAAAACCACTTCACTGCAAGCCAACCACGCATTAAGCCAAAGCAAAGAATGACGTACTAGGCCGAGGCCCATGCGCTGTCGGAAGCAAGGGGAGTCAAGCGAAGTCGAAGTGAGCTCTATGATCTGCAGCTGCTGGAATGAAGAAGCACTGAAGCTGCGCGAAGGTCGCGGCCGCAACGATGTTCTAGGCCCGTCTGTTTGAAGCGTCGCAGATCTTAGGGTTGCCATTTTTGTTCCGTTCATTGTGTCACTGCTGAAGTTAGATATTCACACCCGGCTGCCACTCCGCATTGGACGAGGCTGTTTTTGAGTATTTCTGGGGCGCGGCGGAGGTTGCAGCCTCAGGCTTTCCGTGGAGCGTAGCAGAGTAGCGTATGTTCTCGCATGTTACCGGGCCCCGTTCCGTTACTCGTTCTTCCTGACGTCTGTGTGTTTCAGGTTTGCGCCGACATCGCCAAGATGTTGACTATGCATATAACATATGCATAAACATGATCGAGTTTGTGTTGACAAGTCGACAGGTCTCACTTCTAATTTTTGGTTCACAAGGTCTGGCCTCCGAGCACAAAGAATGCACACCAGTTGTCGAGATGTGCTGAACTGCTTGTCCAGCCTTTCCAAGCCCAGCAACATGGACAGGCAAAGTACGTAGAGTAGTTGGCGAGAGCTGCGGTAGTCCTCAATCTCAACACGCCGCCCCGCATTGCTTTTGACGAAGGTCCCAGAACTCATCCGCGCCACCATTGAAGAGGCCCGTACGGTCCTTTGAATCAGCTTGCTGCAGAGCTTGCGGGGTCTGTCTTGCGTCCCGCATGAAGCTTGCAAGATTGTCCGGAGCCCAGTGTCCAAAAAGGGATTCAGGATGTAGAGTTCGGAGCTGCAGTGAAGTGGCCTTTCGCGTGGTTCAATGAACGATGGCATCTGCCCCGAAGTATGCAGGATGCTATTACTTTGACAAAGTGAATGCACATCAACGAAATGAAGCCACAACCGCCTCCAGCTTTGTCATAAATCTAGGGCAGAGATGCTGAACCCCAAAAAAAGCTGTCTCCGCTTGGCGTTTCGATGGTAGCGGTGTGCGCCCCTATGGGAGTCCCATTCGGGCCCTTCCCGAAGGCCGCCGCCAGTGTCCCTTTCAGGGCTCAACAATGTGTAGCCTTGAGGGGCTTGCGTTCAGGATGTGAGGTGACCGGGAGCAGGACAAGGTTTGGCAATAGGACCAGACTTGCCGTGAGCACCAGCCCGTTTTGCTCCCCTTGTTTCCTGGTCAGGGGGTGCGGCGCCGGGCCGAGGCGCAAGGGACCACGATAGGGTTAATGTAGGTGGACCCCTGCCGTTTCTTTGAGAGTTCCCGCCGCCACGATGCTGAACGCGCGACTGCAACTTTTGTGCCGGATCACCTGGCAGGTGGACTTCATTTTCGGCCTCCCGCCGCCTTTGTATCGGCGGGGCCGCCTGCGGTGGCCTTAGCCGATGATCACTCCCAGTACCAAGTCGCCCGCGCTTCAACGAGCAATGACATCTGCCCCGAAGTACGGGATGCTATTACCTTCACAAAGTCAATGCGCATCAACGAAAATGAAGCCACAACCGCCCTTGGATTTGTCAAAAAGGGCTGCAAGTGCCCCATGCTGCGCAGGTTAGAGCCAAGGATTTTGTTGATTCTAGGCCACTTCAGCCCCAAACATCTCCAAAACCTAAACGGCGGCCTGAACAGCCTCAAGAACCGTGTCAGAGCCAGGAGGAGCACAAGAAAGCGGCGCCGGAGAAGGCATCGACGGAGGGTCTGGGGGTTGTGCCAGGAATAGGGTTGTGGGATTGCGCAGGGTTTAAACGTCTAGGGTGTAGGGGTGCAGAGTTGTCCAGGACAACCTTTGCAGCTTTTTTGTGAAATCTACTTCAACCGGAAACCCGACTGCTTACCTTTCACATGTGCCCGGCCCCCGCGCGTGTCGTGACGGCCAGAGACAGGCTGCGGTGATAAAAAGACGCCTGACTTGGGTCTGACTTGCCTCAATCTGGTCGGTCAATTAGTCAATCTTTCAATCCTTAGCCTAGATTTTGTCCGAATGTCAGTGATCAAGCTGTCATAAGCTGTCTTCCTCAGTTCTGAATCCAGGCCACGGTTGGTGAGTTGGAGGAGACGCCGCTTCCAGACGCGAGTGCTCGCAACCGTGAACAAAGTCCCAGTTTGCCACTGCCCATTGGTTTCATTCAGAGTACTGCTTAATTATCCCGGATATGGTAGCAAGCTGTGCGTGTAACGGAAGCAGCAGCATCGCGTCATAGGGCCAATGTGGGTTGTTGCGAGGAAACTTGTCACGTCCACGTTTCGTGACTGCAATCACATGGTAAGCAGGTTTGGTTAACATGGCTAACGCATCCGGTTTAGGGCGATTTCGCGAAAAGTTCCTCGTGTACCATGTGAGTAAAGTCGCGGCACAGCCTTCCGACAATCTTTCGTCGGCAGCCGAGAATACGGAATGCGGACAAATTGTGTTTAATCTGGGATGCCCAATAGGCCATTGACGTTCGTACGGGTACGCAGTTTTTGGAGCGAGGGCGTGAAGACGTGGGGAGGGCGCGAAGACGTCGACGACGTGAAAACGTGAATTTCTGGGCGGGACGTGAAGACGCGACGCGTCAACGACGTCAACGGCTTCAACGATGGAGTCAATGGCGTCAACCGCTGCAACGGCTTCACTGGTGCCAGCGGTGTCAACGGCAGCGAAGACTTCGAGGCTTCAAGATGTCACCCATACTGACGACGTCGACGGCGTCAAATCACATGACGTCAGATGTCAGTGGCGTAATGGCGCCAACCAAAGTCTCATACTGCGTGGACGCAGAGCTAGGGCTTCACTCACCGAATCAATGCGTTAAACCTCTGACCCATTCAAAACCCGAAGCCCAGCGCCCCAAACAGCAGTGACCCACTCCCGAAGCCCTAAACCACGGCAACCCCAAATCGACCTTTGCTAAAACTCGTAGCCCTGGACCCTAAACCGACTTTCATAGCCTGGGTCAGAAAGTCCGGTGTAGGCCTGGAAACCCCAAGGTAAGTAAGTACCTTCAAGGCGCCTACAAGCTTTAGACAAATCGGACGGTTCGACTTGAAACCTCCGTAATGTGACTCTACCATTGGCCTTCGCTGCGCCACTATAACAGAACTTTCGACTCTTTGTACCCCTTGAATTCACTCAGTCGCGATTCCATTTGTCTCTATAGCTGTGCAGCTGTTCAAGCCATGCAAAAGCTGAGTCCCAGCGTGACCTCAACCAGTTTATGTTTAGTCCGTGGCCAACAGGGCTTGTTCACTAGGAATGTGTGTAACGAGTAAGCGAGACACGTGCAGATCCAATGCCATGGCTGTGAGGGTGAAGAAGACCACGGAAAAGGCACGGTAAGCAACATAAGATGGTGCGCAAGAGCCTGAAGCCTTGAACCTGCAACTTGGATCGGACTGGTGAAGTCGTACCACATCGGAAAGGAGTTGCATGCCCAGAACGCTGCAAGCCCCCGAAGCCCAAGCAACTGGGCGGATTGCTGAAGTCAGGAACAGGTACCACGTGAAGTGAAAAAGAAGGCTCCGTGAGATGACCGTGTAAGGAATTTGAGCCTTTTGACAACAATCGGAAACATTTGGGCCAAAGCTCTCGCAGGCCACTTTGCTGGACACACGAGCCTGGATCACCGTTCGGACCTAAGTCAGTCTCGAACTTGGCAAAGTGGGGGAAGCGAATGAGAGCGCTTGCCCAACTCCATAAGTTATTGATGACAGCAGAGGCGCGGTCATTTGGGAACAAATTCAAGCGACACCGAGCAGGTCTTGCACGTGCATTTTTTTGGTCGTAGGATGTGGACGCATAGAAAGATAGGCTCACTAAGGGCTCTCTTGTGGGAAGAAGAGGGGCCCTCTTGGCAAGCCTGGGGGGGAACGAGCTTGCCCAAAATAGGGGTTTCTTCTATAGGGGTGCCTTATTGGGATCCTTATTATGAGGGAGTCCTACTATTTGGGAATCAAAATTCGGGGTCCCATATTTTCGTAAACTACCAAGTGGCGCCCAAGAGCCACATACCCTCCAGCGAGGATGAGTCATGGTGCTGCAGGGCGGAGCATGGGCAACTTGGCCCAATTGGAAACGCAAGGGATGCTAGAGCAGTGATCCCAGGCTTATCATGGTATGCTTAGGGATGGGGTAGGTAAGCTTGAACCTTTTTGGTTTTATAGGGGGCAGAGTTTGAAGCTTTGGGGGCATAGATGACGCCCTGAGCTCTGACGTACATTGTCATTTGGTCTGTTTTGCATGAAGCCGAAACTGGGGCTTGGGCTTTTGGTGCAAAGCCGCAGAACTGAAACCCATGTGGGGGTTTCCGAGGGGCACCTTATTGGGGTCCTTATTATAAGGGCATCCTACTATTTGCAGGTGTTATTTTCGGGCCCCCCTATATTCGTAGACCCCCATATACATGGCAAGACCAAGCAAGCCCTCAACATTACAAAGCATGCTCGCGCCGTCAGCTCCAACACGCCCCTCGCCAAAAAAACCCAAAGCTGGACGTGACATTGAGCGGCGGCCCTTTCCACCGAATCCTTGGTTTCAGGGCCTCAGAGCCAGAGCCCCCTCAGAGGCCCTGGAATGTGAGTTCGGAGTTTAGACTGCTTGGGACGACGGTCCCTTTGAGTCCCCGCAGCTCCCCACCCACATCCCTACAGACCCTAAGTGACGGATCCCTCTTCCCCCCCCCCCCAAAACTTCCAAGCACACCCTCGCAAAAAGGTGAGGTTGGCAGAGTGCCAGGACGCGGAGGCAAGGGTCTCGGAGCTTGGGTTTTTGCTCAAGGCTTGTGGTGTTGGTGCGGGCCCTCGGGACATGTGAGTTAGCAGCATCAGCAGCAAAGGGTTCGATGTCTTAACTTCCCTCGGCTAGGGAAGCCCAAGCAATCAAAGAATGCCGCGAGGGCGCACCGCAAAGTGTTCTCGTGAGCCAGCTCTAACGAGTCAGTCTGCTTAGTGAGAACGCTCTCAGCTCCACGTACTTGAGCCCCTCACATCCTGAATCTGAAGGACGCCAATACGGCGACCTCGGCCTACCACTTGGCAGTTTGCCTTGCGCAGCAGGCGCCATGATCTTCGGGGGAATTGGCCTCATCTACTCGGTTTGACGTTCGTTTTGAGGCTTCGAGAGTGGGAAGGGCCCGGGGCCTTGCAGACAGTCGCCATTCGGCAGCCATTCCATGGGCATACATGGGCTCACAGTGTTCGTAGCCTAGGTAGCTAAGAACTCTAATCCCAACCCCCCCCCACAAACCCCACATTGACACCTGAGGCGTAACACTGAACCCAAAAAAAAAGCTTCCGTGCAGGGGACCAACACCGCAAGGCTGTTGAGGCCTTGCTTGAAAAAGACAGGGCTTTGAAGTGGCCCCAAAAGTTTGGGGTTGTCGGTGCGAACTCAGATGAAAAGCTTTTGCGAGTCCAATATAAGGAGCTGATCCAGGCTGGAGCATGCTGAAGCACCCCCACACCAACCCTAGTGTTTAGTTCCTGCGCTCCCCGAAAGTGCTTGGGTCAGCCTTAGCCGCAGGCGAATTCGAAAGCCTGTGTCGCGGAAGACCCGCGCATGCCCCTTGCCAAAGCAAAGGATGCAACTTGAAGTTCAGGATTGAGGGCCTGCGGGATAGACTGAGGGTCAGGGTCGGGTCTGTCCTCTCTAAGGGGACATTGTGGGACTCTTGTCGTGATGCTCTGGAAACTTGCAAAACCCAACTGCCCCAATGGAGCATCATGAGCATCAGCTGGGTTATTGTTTGGCCACGCGGCCCCAGAAGCTCCAGACGCTTGCAAAAACCAACTGCCCCAATGATTGGGCAGATTTGACGACACGGGAGGGGAGCATCACGAGCATCAGCTGTGTTGTCTGGCCACGCGGCCCCAGAAGCTCCAGACGCTTGCAAAAACCAACTGCCCCAATAATTGGGCAGATTTGACGACACGGGAGGCGAGCATCATGAGCATCAGCTGGGTTGTTGTCTGGCCCCGCGGCCCCAGAAGCTCCAGACGCTTGCAAAAACCAACTGCCCCAATGATTGGGCAGATTTGACGACACGGGAGGGGAGCATCATGAGCATCAGCTGGGTTGTTGTCTGGCCACGCGGCCCCAGAAGCTCCAGACGCTTGCAAAAACCAACTGCCCCAATGATTGGGCAGATTTGACGACACGGGAGGCGAGCATCATGAGCATCAGCTGGGTTGTTGTCTGCCACGCGGCCCCAGAAGCTCCAGACGCTTGCAAAAACCAACTGCCCCAATGATTGGGCAGATTTGACGACACGGGAGGGGAGCATCATGAGCATCAGCTGGGTTGTTGTCTGGCCACGCGGCCCCAGAAGCTCCAGACGCTTGCAAAAACCAACTGCCCCAATAATTGGGCAGATTTGACGACGCGGGAGGGGAGCATCATGAGCATCTGGGTTGTTGTCTGGCCACGCGACCCCAGAAGCTCCAGACGCTTGCAAAAACCAACTGCCCCAATGATTGGGCACATTTGACGACACGGGAGGCGAGCATCATGAGCATCAGCTGGGCCGTTGTCTGGCCACGTGGCCCCCAGAAGCTCCAGATGCTTGCAAAAACCAACTGCCCCAATGATTGGGCAGATTTGACGACACGGGAGGCGAGCATCATGAGCATCAGCTGGGTTGTTGTCTGGCCACGCGGCCCCAGAAGCTCCAGACGCTTGCAAAAACCAACTGCCCCAATGATTGGGCACATTTGACGACACGGGAGGCGAGCATCATGAGCATCAGCTGGGTTGTTGTCTGGCCACGCGGCCGCAAAAGCTCCTGACGCTTGCAAAACCAACTGCCCCAATGATGGGCACATTTGACGACACGGGAGGGAAGCATCATGAGCGTCAGCTGGGCATGAGCATCAGCTGGGCTGTTGTCTGGCCACGTGGCCCCCAGAATTTCCAGACGCTTGCAAAAACCAACTGCCCCAATGATGGGCACATTTGACGACACGGGAGGGGAGCATCATGAGCATCAGCTGGGTTGTTGTCTGGCCACGCGGCCCCAGAAGCTCCAGACGCTTGCAAAAAACCAACTGCCCCAATGATTGGGCACATTCGACGACACGGGAGGCGAGCATCATGAGCATCAGCTGGGTTGTTGTCTGGCCACGCGGCCGCAAAAGCTCCTGACGCTTGCAAAACCAACTGCCCCAATGATGGGCACATTTGACATCATTTGACGACACGGGAGGGAAGCATCATGAGCGTCAGCTGGGCATGAGCATCAGCTGGGCTGTTGTCTGGCCACGTGGCCCCCAGAATTTCCAGACGCTTGCAAAAACCAACTGCCCCAATGATGGGCACATTTGACGACACGGGAGGGGAGCATCATGAGCGTCAGCTGGGCATGAGCATCAGCTGGGCTGTTGTCTGGCCACGTGGCCCCCAAAAGCTCCAGACGCTTGCAAAAACCAACTGCGCCCAGAGCTTGGGCGTTGGGGATTTGGGCTTCGGGATGTTCCATATAGCGAGGTATAGTTTTACAAGTTTGAGGCGTTCTGAGGCTCCAGCTTGGTGCAAAGAGGAGGGGTGCTTCGGGGTGTTGATGCGCGCATCTTTCAGGGTTCAAGGGTTAGGGTTTTTAGGTTGCAACGCCTGATGAGGTGGGTTTTAAGGTTTCATATTCGCAGCTCCGAGCTTTGAATTGTTCCTCTTAAGCCTTGGCCCTAACGCCCCTTCCCAAGGACCCCTCCAACTCTTTTACTCTTCAAGGCAGCCGCGCTGCAAGTCGTGTCGCTGACGTGACACGGATGTGATGAGTCTCGAGTTCCATGATCCCCGTATTTCAACTGCATTTCAAGGTGGTGCTAGCACCACAGGCTGACCCTCTTCTGCGAGCTGAAAATCCTGTACCTTTATACCTCTAAACCACATCCGACCTTCTCCAGCACCGGGAGCAAAAAAACGTGAGGATGACATGGTTCAGCCTCTTGCCCTCCCCTTTGCGGCAGGGTGTGCTTTCGCCGACGGACGAAACCAAGTCCTTGGCAGATGTTTGCGGAACCTTGCGCAACTGAGCGCGTGGCGATGTTTAAAAAGGCCTGCGCGGGCGTTTGGAGTGAATCAGCCCAACTAGTTGTGTGGAAGGTTTCGGGAGCTCAAGCAAGGTTTGTGGTAGAAGTGAAAACCACCGGCTTAGTTCGGGGACTTGCTTTTCAAAGAAGAAGAGGCTGGAGGCCTCGGCTAAGGAGTTTCGAATCCGTGAACTGGCTGGCCGAAAGAGATGACTCACGGTCTTTCAAGAGGAACGTAGTTGAGCAACCCACATACCGCAGCACTGGTGGTGCCCTTGTTGACCCTTGCATTCGGGTTGTCCATCTCCGGTCTTGCTGCAGCCAGTGAGCGAACAAGCTCTGCGCTTGCCCACCTAATGGAATTCCGACATTGATTTAGAGGTTCTCTGTTGGCCCACGTGGCAGCCTCGCTCCTTTCTGCCACCCATGACCAAGGATCAGGTCCTTGCCTTGCGCAGGTGCAGAAGGAGTGGCAGTAGAAAGGCTGCGACCCTGATTCTCTGCGGACTCCTCTTTGGGATCATTTGGGCGACGGCGGCACCTTTCGTGCACCCGAATGGTTCCAAACGACAGGAACTACCAAGGATTCCGCATTCACACAAGAGAGAGTGATGTGTTTTCGGCCCTGTATCTGCCCTGTAATCTCCTGCTCATGGAGTTCGCATCCTCGTGCAAGGACGAGGCGCGCTGCGGGCGCAGAGGAGCTGGGAGTCGACGAGCCGAGCAGCCCGCCAGAATGGAAACATGACAACGGTTCCAGGGATGAGAAGGCATACCGGGTTTGTAGGCCCTTTTGTAGCTGCCGGCCTGTGGAGATGTGACTCCAGCCATTCGGTTGCGCAGCAGGTCGCGATGCGGCCTTCATGGGGCACCTCCGCGGCCTGGCGCGGGAGGCGGGAAGGATCGGGTGTGACCACTCATAAGCATTGCTAGGTACAGGCATCGTATTAAATAGTCGTATTATACATATGGCTTTTTGGTTGAGATTTGTTATCGCAGGGTGTTGCTTTCCTTTTGTTGATGCTGCAGGCGCTGGCATGGCCGTTTCTCGAGGACCAGCAGCGCCTGGTCTGGGCCGCGGTGCTGGAGTTCGAGGCCGTGCCCACACAGGAGCGGGATCCAACTTGGCTTGTTACTGCAGAGGAGGCGCACACGATACGCGGACGTTTGAAGTAGCACTTCCAATTTGCATCCCAGGAGTTGCCTCCATGGTTCTTCCAGCGGCACAACATCACCCGCCGCCGCCGGCTAGGCCAGTATCACAACAGAGCCGACATCCTGAGACCCAAGGCTGCTGCCGTAAGCCCCTTGACGAAAACAGGCGTGGACCTCTTCAGCTTGGACGGGCGCCGGGCAATTCTCTGCCGGGCTCGGAATGCCTCCCACACGGATGTGAAGCGGTTCCTGCGAACAGCCCCGTGCATGTGCAAGGTGCGCCAGGGCGTCAATGTTCGCTCAACCATTGTAGTAGTAGGCTCCACGAGCTACGTTGCATATAAAAGTCTTTGCCCCCCCCCCCCCCCCCCCCCCCCCCCCCCCGCCCCCGCCCCGGGGGGTAGATGGGGGCCGAAGGTTGAGGAGTTCAGGGGGTTGAGGGCTTGAGAAATTCCAGGCCTGCTTTTGTGGTTTTTGGTCTCCCTGGCTGTAGGGCTCCGGAAGACCAAAGACACAATATACTAAAGTCCATTAGGGCCAAGAATCTAATTGGGGGCATGGCTCTAGGAAAGTCTTAGAAGGAACGTATACAAAGCCCGGCTCCAGAAAGTTCTGGAATCTGAAGCTGAAGTTTTCCCTCCCAGGATCCCCGGGCACGAACTTCGCCTCTTTGCGTGTAGCCTACATCATTCGGGACCTTGAAACTTGTCATAAAAGCGGGAATGTTGTTTCACTGGGGGGCAACATTAAGACCCAGCTCCCGCTTCTGGCAGGATGCCCGGTGCACGCTCTGGACCCTCTGCAGCTGCAAGATCTCCGCCGATTCCAAAAGCTGGCTGCGCAAGTACGGAAGGCAGCACAAGATCCTCACGAAGAAGAGCTTGTCCCAGGTTTGTCAGGATGCGGCTTCGGCACTCGCATCCAGCGAGGCGCACGGTCGCCCGACTTCCGACGCCCCGCTGCGGCCGTGCCAGGAGGCCTGCTTGGAGGCGTGTGCCAAAGGGGCCCGGGTGATCGAGATGGCCTGCGGCACAGGGAAGACGCGCGTGATCCGGGAGCTGGCCGAGAAGCAGTCCGGCAAGGTCGCCTTGCAACAGTTCAGCAGGAGTTCCTGAGAGTTTTGGTTCCGTTTTGGTTCCGGCTGCGCACATGTATGGGTCTTGACATTCTGGCCTTTGGAATTTAGGATGAGCTAAAGGTGACAGGCATCCTTGTGAGGATTGCGCGGGCTCTTGTCGCAGGTCTTGGTCACTGTCCCCTCGCGCGTGCTGCTGGAGCAGGTTGCCGAAGAGATGCCGGGTTTCTGCAAGGTGGGCATGGGTTACAACGACAAGATCGACTGGGAGTCACGTGGCTTCGTCGCCGTCACCGACTCCGTGCAGCTTCTGAACAAGTTGGAGTTCGAGGCCGCTTTCATCGACGAGGCCCATCACCCGGTGCCAAAAGGGATGCCGAGCTGCAAGGACCTCTTCAAGTTCTCCGCGACGCACAAGGAGGAGGCGGACTTCCGGTACAGTCTTGGTGAAGCGATCGAGCAGGGGGTGCTGTGCGACTACGACTTCACTGTGCCGGTAACGACCGAGGGCCACCCCTACATCTGCTTGGCGAACCTGCTGCTGTCGCAGGCCGGGCGCTTCCGGCGAGTGCTGGCGTACTGCAACTCCATCGCGGAGGCCAGGCGGTTCCGGAGCGTATTGGAGTCTCTGGGGTTGGCGGCGTGGCACATCAACGGCGACACCAACCGCAAGGAACGCGAGCGGGTGATGCGTCAATTTTCGTCTGAATTGGCGAAACCGGTGCATGTGCTGGTGACAGTGCAGGTGCTGGGGGAGGGCGTCAACATCCCGAACGCGGACACCTGCATGTTCGTGGAGCCGCGCAGCAGCTACGTGAGCATCATTCAGGCCGTCGGCCGGGTGTTGCGGCTGCATCCGAGCAAGCCTCTGGCCCATGTCGTGCTGCCTGCTGTGGCAGTCCAGGGCCCGACGCTGGCTGCTTCGAGTATGCAACCGAGTCCTGTGAACAGTGGCAGTTCACACAACGCACCGCGCGCAGCGATCACGGAAGTCTCGCCATATTCCAGCATTCACGAGTGCCCGGAGGACATAGGAACCGAGGTTGCGCCTCAATCTCAGATCCGCAGCTCGCCGCCGGCCTCTCCCAGCACCGAAGCAGCGGATGGCCAGGCTGCCACTTCAAAGCGTGCTGGAGCGGTAGCAGGCGGCAGGGAACGTACGCAACCTGCAAGTGTCGTGGATGGTACCAGGCATCGGTCAAAAAGCCCCCAAGCGAGCAGCGAGGAGGAGGCCGGGGAGCTGCTTGGGCCAGCTCCACAGCCTTCGACGACGGACAAAGATGGCACAGCAGCACTTGCAGCATCACTGGACATGGAGCCCGGCAGCGTGCAAGATGCTGGACTTCACAGTCGAGTTGGGACAACGCGACAATCAGCGGTTTCCGGTGCATCCGACTCGGTGCTGCATGCTTGGAACCCAGGCCTTGTTGAAGCGAATGGCACTGGGCCTGTCACGCCGGTTGTACGGCGCTCTTCGAATGAACACCCCTCGGCAAGCATGGCGAGCATGGCTGCCTTGGAGTCTGGGCCAGTCAGCGGACCTGCCCGTTCACTGGCAGCAGGCGCTGCGACATCTCAACAGACATCGTTTCTTCAGGCCGCGAGCCAAGAAAGCAGCCAGACAGAGGTATCGAGCGTTGAGGCTACGACGCGGGACCACGGAAGTGGAAGCAGCACGGGACCACCCAAACCTGGCCCCACTTCCAGGCTCAGTGCAAGGGTCACTGGTGATGCTGGATTTCTCGGGAGAAGCTTGTCAGAACAGCTGGATCGGTTCCTGTGTGCGATCAGCAGAAGTGACAGCCGCTTTGCTGGGAAGGACGTAGGGCATGTGCAGTCTTGTTTGTGGGTAACCGACTGCAGATTGAGCCGAGAAGTTTCATTGCATCCATTGGTTCGCAGCATGCAGTATCAGTTGGCAGAGATCCTGCGGCAACGTGATCCCTGGGAGTTGCGTTTGCAGGCAGTCGAGCAGTTTGCCCGGGAGCATGGCAGGCTCCCGCGCCAGAAGGCCATGTTGCCCGAGGAGAAGGTTTTGGGAGTGTGGCTGCACAACGTCGGTTCTGCGCACAAGAGGCACATGCTTACAGCCGCCAGAATGCAGAAGTTGTTGAATTCATCTTGCGACAGCTTGAGGGCCCGTACTGCACGGTGGCTGGATCCCTCTACAGACTTTGAGCGTCGACTAGCTGAGCTGCAGCAGTTTGTCCAAGAGCATGACAGGCTCCCGCACCGGGAAAGCTCTGCGTTTGGGGAGCGAAGTTTGAGCATGTGGCTACGAAGGGTCGGCTACTTGTTGAAGAAGCACAGGCTCTCAGCCACCAACTTGCAGAAGTTGTTGCGCTCATCGAGTAGCATTATACGGGCCCATGCTGAGGAATTGCTGGATCCTAACAGGCAGACAGCCTTTGACCGTCTAGTGGAGGAGGTGCAACGTTTTGTCCAAGAGCATAACCGCATGCCCCGAAAGACAAAAACGAGCTCCGCTGGCGAGCGCGAGCTGTCCGAAAACCTGGCGCAACTCGTGAGGCCCACGCTAAGGCCCGGCACTAGAATGAAGCGGCTTCAACTGTTGGCAAAGCTCTCCCCCATAATTGCCAATTGGGCAAACTCAAGGCAAGCAAGGAAGCCCAGAATCCGATTGGGACCGTGGAATACAAGCTTTCGCAGACTTCTCGACTTCGTGACAACGAACCAGAGACTGCCACGCAGGAAGAATCATCGGGAGAACAGTCTTTATACCTGGCTGCTCAAGCAGCGGCATCGAGCCGCTGGTCTCCCCTCCGAGCTCCAAGAAGCACTTGTCGATTCCCACCCAATGATTGCCGCATACTTCCACATCTCAGTATGACATGGAGTGGTGGGGATTTGTAGCCTTGATCGCAAGCAGCTTGGTTGACAGTCCAGGTCGATGCGACGCATGCCGAACTTGTGTGGTCGTCTGGTGGAAGACCCGCGTGTTGAGAAGTTTAGAACTTGCTGTGCAGAGATCCATGGGGCTCCTGAGCCCACCAACGTGGTCTGGCAAGATGTGTGCAAAAAAGGTGTCTAGGATGTCAAAGCTCCAAGCGGCATAAGCCTTCTCAGCACATGAGCGCAGAGAGAAGAAAGACTTGGAAGGTTTTCGGATCTTCGGGGGGAAGGAAGCTGTTTGGATGGATGCTGACAGCACAGCCAGAAGCGCAGACAAGCCGAAACTAAGCCAATTTTCCAGAACCAAGGGCGTGCTAGTATTTCATAGTTGACTTGCCACACATCTGTTAAATGCTTCGCGCCGGCCGCCTCGTCCCGGCGAAAGCTTACGTGGGCACAGTTTCAAGCTCGGGCAATGTCCTGCAGTGCAGGCACACAGCTTTTTGGACCCCAACCCTCCGAACCCTGATGCTCAGCCAAAAAGGCCTCAGGATGCGGAGCAACAGGTGAACGGCGAACACCTTCGGGGCTTGGGGCTTGGGGGAGGTGGTGGAGCATTCCATTCTCAGGGCCAGGCCTTGGCTTCTTGGTCCTCTCAGATGACCGCGCCATCGGCTCCAAGCACTTCGCTTCCAGCCTGCCCAGGCAGCGAGAAACCTAGGCCAATCTAAGCTTGGTGCATTCCGGGGTAGCATTGCAGCGCAGGCCAGGCCACAATCTTCAACAGCAGATAGCTGAAGGAACGAAACGTTCAAATCTTGCAGATAATGCGCAGACTTGAAGGTCTTGGCCTACCCACGGCTCGTGGCCAACTGCGTGGGCTCATGAACTGGAGCTTGCTACTTTGCAAAATGTTGGTCCATGGATTTCTCTTCAGCCTAAATATTTGAACCTGTAGCTACGAAAGCTAGGCATGCGCCGCGTGTTCGAACAAGCAAGTTTTTTTTGGGCTGCCTTCCAACAAGCAACAAGCATTGTTATACGCGGGCGGCCGGAGGGGGTGGGTTTCAAGACTGGCCCGTCCACAAAGCTTTCGTGATCTTACAGCAGAATGATCTTGAACCCGCCTGTCTGTGGTCAGGAGTTTCGCCGAAGACCATCCCGACACCTAGTCTCCTCTAAATCTCCAAGTCACGGCATGCTCAAGAAACCATGGATGCGAATGACATCTGACTTCAGATGCAATGAATGAGTGGCAGCTTGAAGTTTTTTCTGCAGCCTTCGGAAGGCCAGGCAGCTTGGACGAGTAGCAAAAGTTACGTACCACATTATTTCACCAAGCAGAAGCCGTCAAGTGAAGTGGTAAAGCTGCACAAAAAAGCCCGCCTTGAGCGAGCTTGTGGCTCTTGCCGGCAACCTCAGCTCATAACCGCCCCACAGTGCACCTCGGGAAGACAACGGGTACAGTTGCTTCTGCTTCTGCACTGCTCCTTTCTTTGCCCCTCATGGCCTGGAAAGATCCAACTAGAAAGAAACCGCCATAAAGCCAAGTGACGCGAGGCGACAAATTTACTTTGCCCCAATTAGGCTGCGTGCTCCAAGCAACCCAAGTGCACCTTGGGCGTGCTTTTTTGCTCCAATTGGCACAACAACCACAAACGCTTCACTTCTTTCTTCTCCCCTCCCACAAGGTGTGCCGGAACAAGCAACCAAAACACTGCCCACAGTGCAATGGAGCAAAAGTCCGCCCACATCCATGTTTTTAAGGGACCTTTGGCGTGCACTTCCTAGAGACAATCATCGGTGCAAGTTTGCCAGGCTTCCATGTTTCCCACAGGGTGTGTCTAGGAACCATTCCAGGTGTTGCATATGCCCCTTTACGCAGGGTGGGGGAATCCAGGCACCGCGAACCACCCCCTACCATGGGTTCTGAGGTGGTTATTGCTGATGATGGTTCCCACCACTTTACCACTTGTTTGTGCTCATTCGCATGAATATATTTAAATCCGATGGAACGAGAGATCCACGATTTTCAATCATGGAAGCCGCGCCTTGTAACGAGTCGGTTGCGGTAGCTGCTGCCACGCGATGGACGTTGAGGTATTGCAGCGTTTGTGTTCAACACGGACCAGACTTGCGATAGACAGTATACATCATTATGCAGTGTTAGATATCTGCCCCAAAGCTGTGAACTTGTCTTGACATAGCGGTGCTACAGCAAGCCTGAGATTCGGCACATTGAGTTTTCAGCTTTGCCCGCAATCGGAGCTTTGGAGCCATCCTGGGCCAGAAGGCTCCATCGCGGCTAGTCGCCATGACCTGCTCTCATGGCTGCGGCACCGGTGTTTGGAGCTGGCTTCTCAACGGATGTCAGGCTTCCTGGGTTCAGGGAACTCGGAGCTTGCAGTGACACCGGGATGTGGGGAAAGCTGGTCTCTTAAATTGTTTGTGCCTTTCTTCCATGTAGGTTTTCAGCGGTGGATGCGGACGTGCAGAAAGGGCCTGGCGCCTGTGGTGATTTTGAAGGGTGCTATACCAGGGCTAGTTGCTACTCAGCTGCTGTTTTGGCCGAGGCGCACGCTGCCGTGCTTCGTGCTGCTCAGATGCCAATGGCAACTGAGGAGCAGTTGCTGCACCCTTGGATGGCGAGTTGTGTTTGGCATTTTTTCCGAAAGTCATGAGAAAGGTATTCAGCTGGTGCTGGCAGGTCATCCGAGCCAGACGTGGCGTTCATCACGGACGACTATGCGGAAGCCGCACCCTCGGACCCACGGTCGCCCTTTTTCCCAGGGAGATGAGAGATGGTGCAGCTGTGGCAGGCCTTTGATGGCGTCGAGTTCGGCGAGTTTGTGAAGGCTTGCCTCCGTGTGGCATAATCTTTGGGACCAGTATGAGCTATGGCTATGGCTGTCTCTGATCCTGGGAGGGGGGGGGGGGGAGGGAGATCAGGCTTGCGGACTCGGGGTTTCAAGCCGTGGCCCGTTTTCCGGGTTTCTGCACACAGTCACCAGCCCATTCTTTGGTTGATCCTGTCTCGCAGTGGCCTTTTTGAGAGGTTAAGGGTTCCATGTTGCTCATCACATCCCCGTCATGCCTATCATGCATACCTCAGCATCGACCTTGAGCAGGCACTGTGCAGGCTTGGCTGTGCATTTTCTAAAGCTTCCCTCAACACAAAACATGGGGTTTACGAAATTAGGGGCACCTTCTTGGGGTCCTTCCTTATTATATAAGGGAATCCTACTATTTGGAGATCTTTTTTGGGGGTCCCCTATTTTCCTGATGATAAGGGAATCCTATTATATTGGGGGTCCCCTATGTTAACGTAAACTCCCACATCTCTCTGCCCGGACCCAAGTGCCAGGCTCCGAGCCTCGACACGAGCCCCGTGGCCGACGCCGCAGCAGTCTTCCACAAGCCTTTGCACTCAGAAGAAGCTGAGTCTTGCAGCGGAGATTTGTTTAAAGTTGTGCTGTGCTTTGAAGTCTGCGAGCCGAGTTTCTCCCGGCAGCTGTCCGCGCACTTACCTGCCCCGTGGCGTGGAATGGCCGGCAGAATGCGCAGCTTGGGCCAACTTGAACCCCGCTGAGGTCGAGAGCTTCGCCCAGTTCCGTGCTTCCTGCCGCGAAGTCCATGAGCACCTGCATTCCAAGGCTTGCCCCCCAAGACACCCTACACCCCAAACCCTAGACGTTAAACCCGTCTCCAGCTTCGAGCCTGCTTCTCGGGCTCGGCGCGTTTGCAGGCCTTGGTGCGACACATGCTCGAGCTCGTGGAGCATTCGAGGTGCGTTTTCTCGCTTTTTCGAGCTTTTGGAAAGCAGGGATGGGGCCTGGAGACGGGTAGAGTCTGATGCTCAGGCCGGACGTGTTCGCGGCCACGGGCGAATGGTGCAAGACAGGCGATGCGAAGTTGTGGGAGCATCTGGAGGATGGCCCCCGCCTCCAGGTGGGGAAATCAGGCTCCGGGGGGAAAAATCTGGCACCAGCGCGCACACTTTTTTCTTGCCTGCTTTGGAAGGTTCTGCGGGATCTTGTAGCTCTAACAAGACCCCTTGATTTTTGGAGTCGAAAGAATGGACTCCTGCTACTCTTCTTGCAGGTCTCTGGTCGTTCTTCAACGGATTCAACCGGTGGTACAAGTTGATGGGGCCCACTGCTGTTCTGCCAAGTATACGAAGCATGAGGGCGCACTGCTTCCGTGCACCCAGGGATGTTGCGAAAAATGTGCAGCGGTTCACCGCTGTTGCTGCCGGGCACTTGTTCGCAACGGGCGAGAACAAGGCAGTGCGCCATCTGCTTGCTCGGGACATGTTGCACTGGCTCCTGTATGCGGACAACGACATCACGCTGCAATTCTGCCGTGCCTGTGGCAAGTGTGGGCCACACCTGCTTGGCAGGTTCAACAAAGCCACTGTGCAGAGCTTGATGCAAGTGTGCGTGCGTACCAACCACAGCGCCTGCCGCAGCGCAGCCATCAAGGCGGTGAGGCATTTCCTGGAGACCGACCGGTCCTTGTGCCCTGCAGTTGGGTCAAGGCTTCCTGCCCTCGAGCAGTTGACGTGGGAGAGCGAAAGGGCTGAGAGCGACTACCTCGCAGTGCACTGCATGTTTCTGGCCGATGCCGTCCAGAGGAAGCTTCCGGTACGCATGGATGCCTCCGCGCAGCTACTCCAGAGCGCGCTCCAAGCTTGCTGGAGGAGCTTGAGGTGGACTTCGGAACTTGCAGCAACATCGTGGCCTTTGGAGGCCTGTGGATCCAGAGCTGTTCAGGACTCCTGGGCGGCGCTCTTTGCGACTTGCGGTGCCGATTTCGGTGCGCGTGCGCCTCGCGCAGGTTGAGGCAGTTGCTGCTTGATCAACTTCAGTGTCTTCAGCCCTCTGCAGTGCCCAGATCACCAATGGAATTTGCAGGGCGAGGTGACGGGTTCCATCATGTTGGAGTTGAAGAGCGAGGTCGAAGATGTGAGGAAGCCATGAACCCAAAGCCAGCCTTTTGCCCTGCAATGACGTCCACAGCCCGGCCCTCTGTGCTTTCATCGTGCAGGATACGGCAGGTTTGAGCATCGTCAAGTCCAACGCCCCGTCACCAGCAGGGCTGCTCGTCGGCTCCAACTTTGCCACTGCGTCGGCCTGTGCGGAGCTCTGTGTTTGGCTGGCAGATGGAAGACACCATTTCGTGCTGACCGAGCAAAACAACGAATTTCGTGGACGCTTCTCCCATTGACATGCTCGACCTAGATGCGCTCTGACATGCCTCTTTTCTATTGTTGATAGGCTACTCGAGCACAGCCACCCTACGTTGCGTTAACTTAAATTCGGTCTCTTCGATCAAGCAAATTTGACAAAGTTGCAAAAACTTTGGTGCGCTGCAAGTTGATAGTGATTGTGCGCTCCTTGGCGGCGCCGAGGTTAGTAAGCAAGCAGTTCGCACGCAGTTTTCCGCTACTGACTCTCTCGCTGTCTCCCGCACTCTGTTTCCCCCCTCCCTCTCTGACACCGTGCCGTTTGGAAATGAGTCCGTGCGCAATTTCTGGCGTTTTTCGAAGCCCCATTGCCAAGGTGTAACTTCCCAAAACAGGGAATTTTATCATGAGGTTAAACTTACCATGTAGAATGTAGAACTACAGCGCAAGCAGTTGTTCTGAGGACATTCTGGGTTTTGCATGCCATCATCTGGCTGAACATCTGATTCTTTCCACGTTCAACCTTGTCTGTTGTAATGAATTCCTGGTATTTGACCCACCCTTCCATCTTGCATACGGATAGGAGTCCAGTGAAAGCGAGTGCGAATAAGCGCTTTGAGTGTTGTGCTTTGTGAATGCTTATCGCCTGATGTTTGGAGATGGTTCAGTTGCTCTTTCAGCTTAGTTGGCTACATTCAGGGGCATGTCGCTGTTAATCGCCCGTCTTGCTGCAGCCAGTGGGTTCACAAACTGTGCGCCTGCCCACCACATGGAATTCCGAAATTCGCTCCGTTCTGCCCACCCATGCCCAAGGATCCGGTTCTTAGCTTGCGCAAGCACGGAAGAAGTGGCAGCAGAAGGGCTGCGGCCCTGCTCCTCTGCAGACTCCTTCTTGGGATCGTTTGGGCTGCGGCGCCTTTTGTGTGCCCGACCGTGTGCAGACGGCAGGAACTGCCCAGCCTTCCAAGGATTCAGCGATGACACACGAGCATGATGTACAAGAAGCGGTGTGTGGGTGCTCTGTACTAAGAGTTCGCGTCCTTTGCTGCAAGGACGAGGTGCGCTGCCGACACCGGGAGAGCTCGGAGACTTGGCGTGGAGGAGCTTGGAATCGACGAGCAGAGCAGCCTGGCTGCACGCTAAAGTAGCAAAGTGATGGACTGAGGCGTGCCCTGGTTTGAGGCCCTTCCGTAGCTGCAGTTATGTTTACTATAACGTGACCCAGTCGGTCGTTCGGCTGGCTGCGGGACAGCAGGTCGTGACGCGGCCTTCATGGAGCACCTTTGCAGCCTGGCACAGGAGGTGGGAAGGATGGATGGGGTGTGATATTTGCGCCTGACATCGACCGTACCCGGTTCCGAGCTAGCAGCTACGACAGTGCTCTTGCATGGACGAAGAATTGAGGCCAGCTGTACTCACCCATGGTCTGTGCCTAAAGATGCTATAATTTAGTATGATGAGAGGAACCCATGGTCAGCAGGTTTCGTCGACTAGTGCTGCAGGCGTTGGCGTGGCCATTCCTCGAGGACCAGCAGCGCTTGGTGTGGGCCGCGGTGCTGGAGTTCGACGCCGTGCCCACGCAGGAACGGGAGCCATCGCTCGTCAAGGGAAGGCGTGAGTGGCTCAGATTTTTTGCAACGTTTGAAGCTGCGCCTCCAGCTTGCATGCCAGGAGTTGCCTCCATGGTTCTTCCAGCGGCACGACTTCACCCGCCGCCGGCTAGGCCAGGATCGCAACAAACTTACTGGTCAACCTCGTATATGCCGATGTTGAAGGACCCAGAGTCTGCTGTTGCTCCCATCTCCCATTTACAGCCTAACGAAAAACAGGTGTGGACCTCTTCAGCTTGGACGGGAGGCGGGCGATTCTCTGCCGGGCTGGGAACGCCTCCCACATGGATGTGAAGCGGTTCCTGCGAACAGCCCCGTGTGTGTGCAAGGCACGGTGGGTGGGTCAGGTGCTTTATCCGATCAACTCATGTAGTCGGTCCTCCGAGTTCCGTTGCATGTCAGACCCAGCTCCCACTTCTGGCAGGATGCCGAGTGCACGCTCTGGACCCTCCGGGGCTGCAAGATCTCCCCCGATTCCAAAAGCTGGCTGCGCAAGTACCGGGGGCAGCACAAGATCCTCACGAAGACGGGGCTGTCCCAGGTTTGCCAGGATGCCGCCTCCGCACTGGCATCTGGCAAGATGCACGGCAGGCCCACGTCCGATCCACCGCTGCGGCCGTGCCAGGAGGCGTGCTTGGAGGCGTGCGCCAAGGGAGCTCGGGTGATCGAGATGGCCTGCGGCACCGGGAAGACGCGCGTGATGCGGGAGATGGCAGAGAAGCAGCCTGGCAAGGTCACCATGCAACAGTTGCAAGCAGGAGTTCTAAGTAGGAGTTCTGAATTCTGGTTCAGGCATTCAGGTATCAGAATGTGACGATGAAGGGTGACACTTGTGAGGTTTGTCGCAGACTCTGGTCGCAGGTGTTGGTCACCGTCCCATCACGTGTGCTCCTGGAGCAGTTCGCCGAAGAGCTGCCGGGCTTCTGTAAGGTGGGCACGGGCTACAACGACCAGATCGACATGGAGGCACGCGGCTTCCTTGCGGTGACCGACTCCGTGCAGCTGCTGAAAAAGTTGAAGTTCGAGGCCGCTTTCATCGACGAGGCGCATCACCCTATGCCGAAGGGGATGCCGAGCTGCAAGGATCTCTTCAAATTCTCTGCGACGCACAAGGAGGAAGTGGATTTCCGGTACAGTCTGGGCGAGGCGATCGAGCAGGGTGTGCTGCGTGATTATGACCTCACCGTGCCGGTAACGACCGAGGGCCACCCCTACATCTGCCTGGCCAACCTGCTGCTGTCGCAGGCCGGGCGCTTCCGGCGAGTGTTGGCGTACTGCAACTCCATCGCGGAAGCCAAGCGGTTCCGGCGCGTGTTGAAGACCGTGGGGTTGGCGGCGTGGCACATCAATGGCGAGACCAGCCTCAAGGAACGCGAGCGGGTGATGCGCCAATTTTCTGGTGAGTTGACGAGGCGCGTGCATGTGCTGGTGACGGTTCAGGTGCTTGGCGAGGGCGTCAACATCCCGAACGCAGACACCTGCATGTTCGTGGAGCCACGCAGCAGCTACGTAAGCATCGTGCAGGCCATCGGCCGGGTGTTGCGGGCGCACCCTTGCAAGCCCTTGGCCCACGTCGTCCTGCCCGCTCTTGCAGTCCCTCACAGTCCGGCTGGTGCACTCCCGATTTCTGCAAAGAGCGCCAGTCCGCAAGTCGCAGTTTCTTCAGAGGCACCGCCACATGCAAGCGCAGAGGTCTCGACGGCCTCGCCTTCTTCAAGCATTCACGAAAGCCCAGTGCCAGAGAGGGTCGTGGACACCCGCATCGCGCTTCAAGAAACACTGCTTGGAGGCCTTGAGCCTCACATTTGGGAGGCCTCCGCCACTCAAAGTGCCCGCAACTCGCCGCCGGCCTTTCCCGGCAAGAAAGCTGCAGATGGCCAGGATGGGACTTCAAAGGATGCTGGAGCGGAGGGCATAGCTGGGGTACCCGCAGCAGGCCGAGGCGAACGAAAGCAAAGTGTAGATGGTTGCGAGCATCAGTCTGCAGAGCTCGAAGGGGGCAGCGTGGATCGGGCTGGTGAGCCGCTCGTGCCAGTTCCGAAGCTTACGGCCGGAGAG
Source organism: Symbiodinium natans (assembly GCA_905221605.1). NCBI lineage: Eukaryota > Dinophyceae > Suessiales > Symbiodiniaceae > Symbiodinium > Symbiodinium natans. Next base: position 305,028 of record CAJNDS010002125.1, on the reverse strand, counting down.
GCATGGCTTCGTAATCGTATTGTGACAACACAGCAGTCAACAGCTCCCAGACTAGCAGCATCTGACTCGGACCCAGGCCTGGTTGCAAGCATGCCTGACTTCGGGTTCACGCCTCTCAGCAGACCTGGCCATTCAAGATCAGCAGTCGGCATGTCAATGTGTGAGTCTGCAGTGAAATTGCAGCAACCATGCCTCCTTGACGTTGGGCCGCGGGTCCAGGCTTTGGGCCAGGACAGCAGCCTGTCGAGTGTTGAGGCTGTGACGCGTGACCACGGAAACGGAAGCAAAATCGGGGCACCCTGCCCCGGCCGCAATCTCAGAGTGAGGACACGGGCCGCTGGTGATGCTGAATTTCTTGGGAGCAGCTACTCAGAGCAGTTGGATCGGTTCCTGGGCGCGATAGCAAGAACTGACAGCCGCTTTGCTGAGCAGGATGCAAGGTATTTGCAGTCTCGCCTTTGGGTAACCGACGGCAGATTGAACCGAGAGGTTTCACTGCATCCACTGGTTCGCAGCATGCAATATGAGCTGGCAATGGTCCTGAAGCAGCACGATCCATGGGATGTCCATTTGCAAGCCGTCGAGCAGTTTGCTCAGGAGCGTGGCAGGCTCCCGGGCCAGAGAAGCACGTCGCTTGGCGAGAGGATATTGGGCAATTGGCTGCGTAATGTCGGTTACATGCACACAAGGCGGAAGCTCCCAGCCGCGAAAATGCAGAAGCTGTTGAACTCATCGTGTGACAGTTTGAGGGCCCGTGCTGAGAAGTGGTTAGATCCTTCCACAGCCTTTGAGAGGCGGCTGGAGGAGTTGCAGCGGTTTGTCCAGGAGCATGGCAGGCTACCGCGCCAGCGAAGTTCAAGTCCTACGGAGAGACTTTTGGGCCTCTGGCTGGGCAATATCGGCTACAGGCAGAAGAAGCAGAGTCTCCCATCCGACAATATGCAGAAAATGCTGAACTCATCGTGTATAATGATAAGGGCAGTTGCTTCGCGGTGGCTGCATCCTGCTCCTCCTACAGTCTTCGAGCGGCAAGTGGAGGAGTTGCAGCGGTTTGTCCAAACTCATAACCGCATGCCCCAGGGAGGCAGAGCGAGTCCTGCTGGCGAGCGCAAGCTGCTCAATGGGCTGATGGACAAAGTTAAACCCGGCTTAAGCAGCAGCACTAGAACGAAGCGGCTCCGGCTTTTGGCGAAGCTCGACCCCGTTGTGGCAGAGTGGGTGGGGTTAAGGCCAAGAAAGCCCAGAGTCCAATTGAGGCTATGGAAGGCACGGTTTTCTGCACTTCGTGACTTTGTGAGAACGAACCACAGACTGCCGAGCCGGAAGTATGGCGAGATTGGGAAGCATGGAAGGCGTGGAGAGAGCAGCCTGAATATTTGGTTGGTCAGGCAGCGGAGACTGCTCGCGAGTCTCCCCTCCGATCTTCGTGCAGCACTTTTCGGTTCCCATCCGGCAATCGCTGCATATTTGGAAAGCGGAGTATGAGTTGTGGCAGCGCCCGTGGGGTTTGCATGATGAGCCTTGAGTGCAGGCCACAGCACAAGCTTAGCCGATCTTTCCAGGTCATTCAGTGCAGCATGTGCAGTCGCCTGACGCTGAAGACTCAGCATCCCTAGAGCACCTTGTGCAGAGATGGAGGGCTTCTCCAGCACATCATGGCGAAGTGCATGCAGACCTTGCGACATGTCAAACAAAAACATGTCCAGGATGTCACAGCCTCCAGTGAGCTTTCTCAGCACAGAGCAAAGAAAGACTTGGAATCCTTCGACAGACTCTGAGCGTCGCGTGGAGGAATTGCGGCGGTTTGTCCGAGAACACAACCGCTGCTCCGAAGCACTGGCGAGTCGGCGAGTCCTGTTGGCGAGCGCGAGCTTGACAAAAGCCTTATCTTCCTCGCTGGCCCGATGCTGCTGAGCAGCACAAGAACGACGCGGCTCTAGCTTCTGGCAAAGCTTGATGCGTTTGTTGCGAAATATGGACGAGGTCAAGCAAGCGCATAAGTACAGAGTCAAGGTCAAGAGGCGGCTCTGGAAGCCATGTGTTTTTTGCAGACTTAACTTTGTAACGACGTAATGATCTTTAAACTCTGGTTCTGCAGAATGACGACGATTGGACAGACTCCGGCCCAGCTCCCAGAAACACTTTCCACACCCCGGATCGAGCGAATGAACCATTCCCTACTTCAATGCTTGCACAGAGCGGCTTGTTGGCACTTGAGCACGTGAGGAGTTGGATTCGGGGCCAAGTCATGCCAGCGGACATCACCATCAGCCATCAGATCTCCAACGCAGGTGACGTCGCCAATATGATGGAAGCCCTGTCTCCAGTAAAGGAGAGCATCCACGACGCTGACGTCGAGGCCCAAAATACCGAGGAGCTTCTCTACAAGATCCAACTCTTCGCATCTATGAGATCCAACTCTTCGCGCCCATGCGCCATCCGGACCGGGCCTGCTTGGATCCGGAGTACCCAGTCATGTTCGCTTCTGAGTATTGGGAGACAGGTGACCTGCCAAGGTATGAAGAAAAGCAGGTGGCGCTTCGCCAGCTTGGGCTGCGCAGTGCCATCGGTCGAGCGCTGGCCTTTCTCCACAGCTTTCATCACTCGCGACCCGACGCCCGCCAGCCTGATGCTGTCAAAGAACTTGGATCTCAAGGTTTCGGACAACGGTATCGAGCAACCTGTGCAGGTCTAGGTCAGTCTGGTTTGGCCTTTTTTGTCTTGTTTCGGAAGCACGCAGCTTGCATGCAGCTCGGAAACAGTTTGAGGATGAAGCTTGCTTTTTTGCACAAGTCATCAGCCACGCTCAGCTCCGAAAGAGCATGAAGAGGAGAGCATTTCCAAGCCATCGGTAACTGCCATGATGTTGAGTAGCAGAAGCATCAGAGACTGACTGCGGTCTGCAAAGATTGGATGCGCATTTCGTTCGCCCACAGTATTGGCAGGCTGAAACTGCGCGTTGTACCTTTGACTGAAGGCGTGACGGACAGCTCCAAGCCCCACTCAACTCCTTCACAACGTTGCCTGAGGGGGTCTTGAGGGTCTTGGGCTTTGAAGTCAGGCACGCTTTGCGACTTGCATGCAGCATGCACCTGTGATTCGGGCGTCGATGGGTCAAGACTCGGAGGGCACGCAGAAGCGCCCCCCTTTACGCTTTTGTCGCCTTTTGGCCCCAAGTCCTATTCGCAGGCCCATCCATGTAGCGCTTTTGACTTGACATGCGCAACCCCCCCCTTCTGGCTTTGATATCTGCGCTGGTCATCCATGCCGCCGCAATCCAGGACGGGCTGCAGCAGTTTGGGGTGGTAGTGGCAGTGTGGGGCCAGAGCAACCTATATCCGAGATCTCCCAAAAATCTACCCCATGATACAGGAAATTTTCCTGTCTTTGATTCCTAAACCCCACACATCTCAAACCGACCCTTAGTGAGGGCTGCAGCAGCAGACGGTTCCCCCAGAGCGTCTTTTGAAAGCTTTGCCATGGTTCATATACAGAATCCGAACTGTGTGAGACCCTCACTTTTCCTGGGTTTATTGCGTCCTGTTCTTTAGAATCAAGCGTGAAGTCACTTCCCTGAGATCCGCCTCAGGACCACCATGCTGCACACAATGTAGGCGTCCAGGCGCACCGCGTCGTACAAGGTTGGATGGGAAGATGAATGAAGATGAGCAAATCGCTGTGGTGTGTTTTGGCCGCTCGAAGTTCACATTGCTGGATAATTGTGGATCATGTTGTAGATTGTTTTGGCAGGAGAAGGGCATCGTTGCAACCCTAGTATCATGCTTGTACCCTGGCCTAGCCCACCCCATAGAATCCATACCACCAGACCTCCCTCTGAGCCCGCGCAAACACCATCGCCAGAATGTGAGTCAAAGCCCGAAACGGGCATGCTGGCATCGCCGTCTTGGCCGACGACCACTGCCGAGAGAGTCCTGGCTTACCGTAGATAAGCCCGAAAAGAAGAAGACCCAAACAAGCTCACAAACGTCTGTCCGTGAGGTGGGTTGATGGGATTGTCGCCCCTACGTTGTCCCTACATAATCCATACAGGCGTTTCCTGCTGTCTCAAAAATGATTCCAACAAAGCTCTTTTGTCCCTAGGGTGGAGAGCGATCCGAGCCAGGCCTTATAGTGCAGGCCTTGAGTGCCGGTGGAAAATACGAAGTCTGTGCGCATTTTCTGGCGTCTTTCGCATTGCACCATTTCCAAGACGTATCTTCCCGACAGGGGAATGGAGTGGTGATATCATGCTGAGGTTGGACTGTAATGAACTTGTCATGTGGAATGCCAACATCTGGCTGAACGTCTGGTTCATTCTCTGTTCGCTCAAGTTGATGCAGCCTTGTCTGTGTCATTTTGTTTGACCCACCCAGCCCCGTGTTCTAAAAACAAAGCGCATGCGAGAGCAAAGCGCGCTCGGTGTATAGTGCTTTATTAATTATAAATGCGTAGCCGGATTTTGCAGATCTTGCAGCTGTGCTTCTGCATTCGGGTGCATTTCGCGACTAATCTCCCGTCTTGCTGCAGCTGGAGGGCTCACAAGCGGTGCGCCTGTCCGCCAAATGGAATTCCGACATTGATGCGCTCCCTTTTGCAACCCATGCCCAAGGATCAGGTTCTTGCCTTGCGCAAGCTCGGAAGGAGTGGCAGCAGAAAGGCTGCGAGCCTGATTCTCTGCGGACTCCTCCTTGGGATCATTTGGGTGACGGCCCCACCTTTCGTGCACCCGACTGGGTCACGACGGCAGGAACTACCAAGGATTCCGCCCGCATGCACACAACAGAGTGATGTATCTTCTGCTCTGCACGTTGAGTTGGCGTCCTCACTTGCGAGGACGAGGAGCGCTGCCGCCGCCGGGAGAGCTCCGAGCCTTGGCGTGGAGGAGCTTGGAATCGACGAGCAGAGCAGCCTGACTGAAATTCAATGCTAGCCTGGTTCGTCAGCCCTCGTGTAGCTGCGGATGTGTGGATGTGTTGCTTGCAGTCTCGATTTGGCTTGGGCGGCAGGTCGCGACGCGGCCTTCATGGAGCACCTCCGCGGCCTGGCGCGGGAGGTGGGAAGGATGGGTTGTGATACTCATGCGTGACTTCAACCGTACCATAGAATTTTCAATATCAATATGACCTAAGAGAGTGCTCTGCTCAGGACGAATGGTACGTAGACAAGGTCAGCAAGCTTTTTGTCGACCGGCGCTGCAGGCGCTGGCGTGGCCGTTTCTCGAGGACCAGCAGCGACTGGTCTGGGCCGCGGTGCTGGAGTTCGACGCCGTGCCCACACAGGAGCGGGAGCCATCATCGCCCGTTGCTATAGCAAGGAAGGCGTGAACGATACGTGAACGTTTGAAGCTCCACCTCCAATCTCAGTCCCAGGAGTTGCCTCCGTGGTTCTTCCAGCGGCACAACTTCACCCGCCGCCAAGCGCTAGGCCAGGAGCACAATCGACTTGCTGGTCAACCTCCTCCTAAGCGACATTCTGAAACCATGGGTTCGCTGCATGTTGCTCTGCCATCTCCCGCTTGCAGCTTGACAAAGCAGGTGCGGACCTCTTCAGCTTGGATGGGTGGCGGGCGATTCTCTGCCGGGCTGAGAACGCCTCCCACACGGATGTGAAGCGCTTGCTGCGATCTGCCCCGTGCGTGTGCAAGGTGCGCCAGGGGTTCAGGTGCTTTGCCCGATCAACCTATACGCTATAGGGTCCTGCACATGTCCTGCACGCTCACTTGCATGATGGACCCAACTCCAATTCCACAGGATGCTGGGTGCACTCTCTGGACTCTCCGCGGCTGCAAGATCTCCGTCGATTCAAAAAGCTGGTTGCGCAAGTATGGGGGGCAGAGCAAAATCCTCACGAAGAAGTGCTTGTCCCAGATTTGCCAGGATGCCGCTTCCGCACTGGCACTCACATCCGGCGCGGCGGACGGCCACCCGACGCCCGACGGCGCGCTGCGGCCGTGCCAGCAGGCATGCTTCGAGGCGTGCGCCAAAGGAGCTCGGGTGATCGAGATGGCCTGCGGCACAGGGAAGACACGCGTTGTGCGCGAGCTGGCCGAGAAGCAGTCCGGCAAGGTCGCGAGTTCAGCAGGAGTTCTTATTGAGAGTTTTGGGTCCGGCTGTGAAGATAAATGGGTCCAACTAAAGGTGACAGGCATCCTTGTGAGGATTGTTGCAGACTCTGGACGCAGGTCTTGGTCACCGTCCCCTCGCGCGTGCTCTTGGAGCAGTTCGCCGAAGAGCTGCCGGGCTTCTGCAAGGTGGGCATGGGTTACAACGACAAGATCGACATGGACTCCCGAGGCTTCGTTGCCGTCACCGACTCCGTGCAGCTTCTAAAAAAGTTGAAGTTCGAGGCCGCTTTCATCGACGAAGCCCATCACCCGCTGCCAAAAGGGATGCCGAGCTGCAAGGACCTCTTCAAGTTCTCTGCGACACACAAGGAGGAGGCGGACTTCCGGTACAGTCTCGGGGACGCGATCGAGCAGGGCGTGCTGTGCGATTACGACCTCACGGTGCCGGTAACGACCGAGGGCCACCCCTACACCTGCCTTGCGAACTTGCTGCTGACGCAGGCCGGGCGCTTCCGTCGAGTGCTGGCGTACTGCAACTCCATCGCGGAAGCCAAGCGGTTCCGGCGGGTGTTGGAGACCGTGGGTTTGGCGGCGTGGCACATCAACGGCGAGACCAGCCGCCGTGAACGTGAGCGGGTGATGCGGATATTCACGGGCGAGTTGAAGAAGCCCGTGCATGTGCTGGTGACGGTTCAGGTGCTGGGCGAGGGCGTCAACATCCCGAATGCGGATACCTGCATGTTTGTGGAGCCGCGCAGCAGCTACGTGAGCATCATTCAGGCCGTCGGCCGCGTTTTGCGGCCACACCCGAGCAAACCCCTGGCCCACGTTGTCCTGCCGGCTCTGGCAGTCCAGGACCCGAAACCGGGTGCTTCGAGTTCGCAGCGGTTTCCACAGAACAGCGTCAGTCCGCAAAACTCGGCTTCACTGCCGAATGCAATCGCGAAAGTCTCGCTTAAAACAAGCCTGCAAGAAATAGGTTCCGAGACGGACGTGGGCATCAAGGTCCCAGAAGCACTGCTTGGGGGCCTTGAGTCTCACGTGACGAAGGCGTGCGGCATGCCGAGTCGCCGCAACTCGCCGCCGGCCCGTCCCGGCATGAAGGCTGGCGATGACCAGGATGGGACTTCAAAGGATGCTGGAGCGGAGGGCATAGCTGGTATAGTCGCAGCAAGCCGAAGCGAACGAAAGCAAACTGACAGTGCAGCAGATGGTAGCGAGCATCAGTCTGCAGAGCTGGAGGGGAGCAGCGCGCTTGACAGCAGACCTGGCCATTCAAGATCAGCAGGCGCTGCGCGCGACGTCGCAGCGAAGTCGCAGCAACTGTGGTTACATGACATTCGACCTCCGATGCAGGCCCGGAGCCACGAGAGCAGCCAGGTAGTTTCATCGAGTGTTGAGGCTTCGGCGCGGGGCCATAGCTGCAACTGACAGCCGTTTTGCTGACAAGGATGCAAGGTATTTGAAGTCTCGCATGTGGGTGACTGACTGCAGACTGAACCGAGAGATCTCGCTGCATCCGCTGGTTCGCAGGATGCATTATCAGCTGGGGTTGATCTTGCAACAACGTGATCCCTGGGATTTGCGTTTAAAGATAGTGGAGCAGTTTGCCAAGAAGCATGGCAGGCTCCCACGCCAGTTCGGCACTTTGCTTGAGGAGCGGGTGTTGGGAATATGGCTGAAGAACGTCCGCCAAGCGCAGAGGAGGCTGAGGCTCCCAGCCGCCCGAATGCAAAAGTTGTTGAACTCGTCATGTAGCAGTCTGAGGGCTCGCGCCGTGCGCTGGCTGGATACGTTTACACCCTTCGAGCGAGCGACGAGGGAATTGCAGCAGTTTGTCCAGGTGAATGATCGTATGCCCCGTGACACGAAAGCGAGTCCTGCTGGCGAGCGCACCCTGATGCGAAGCCTGCAAACATCTGTCGGGGCTTCTATTTCAGACAGCACCAGAACGAGGCGGCTACAGCTTCTAGCAGAGCTCGGCCCTGTTGTTGCAAAATGGGCAAAGAGACAGCCAACAAGCAAGCTCCGAGTCCAGAAAACACTTTGGAAGCAACAGTTAGACAAAGTTATTGAATTTGTGACGGCGAACCATCGACTTCCACTGAAGCGACATGATGGGCAGAGTGCTCACTATCGCTGGTTGTCCAGGCAGCGGCGATTGTTGGACAGACTCCCACTCGAGCTCCGAGAAGCACTGTTCAACTCTCATCCAATAATCGCCTCATCTTTGCGGCATGACGGGAATAATGTGCAGAGATAAGGGGGTGTCTTGAGCCAAGACTCGTTGGTTTGTCTTTATTTCTTTGAAAGCCTGTTGTAGGCAAATGCTTCTATTCAAGTGATAAAACGTAGGCCCGGCTGGCGAACGCCTCCTTGTATCGAGAGCCACCTCGGAGTGCAGAGCCACAATGTTCAAATGTGGGTCGGCGGAGCCGAGTTCGCACAGCGGAGGGTTGATACTTGAACATGATCGGACTTGGAGGTGCTGAGGGCGATTAGTCTGAGGAACTTTTCGGCAGCCAAAGAGAAGAAGCGAGAGGAGTTCCTAGCTTGAATGGTCAGGGACGTGAGAGGTTGAAGGTTGGCAAGAAGTTCACGGATCAACATCTTGCCGGGTGACTACGCAGGTCCGGTTCACAGGATACCGCGCACTGCGATCGACACCATCCTATGTAAGTCTAAGTTGCCTCCACGCTCGCTCCGAATTTGCATAAAGAAGCAAGCATCTCCAAATGCCGCGAACTTAGCAGAAGCATCAGATAGTGTGACCTGCAAAGTTCGCATCACATTTGGTTCGCCGACACTAGTGGCAAGCTGAAGCTATGCTCGTTGAAGACAGCAGTGGCACATGAGAACTCCACTCGAAACCTCAAAACGGTTGAGGAATGACGATAGCCTGAGGCGGTCTTGAGGGTCGTTGGCTTGAAGTCTGACACGCGTTGCGACTTGCATGCAGCCTGTGCACCTGTGATTTGGGCATCCACGGGCCAGAGGAAGCGCACGCGGAAGATCAGGCCTTTATGCGCTGTCGCCGTTTGGCCCCAAGTCCTTTACTAGCAGGCCCATCCATGTAGCGCTTTTGACTTGACATGCGCGACCCCGCCCTTCTGGCTTTCATATCTGCGCTGGTCATCCATGCAGCCGCAATCCAGGACGAGCCGAAGAGGTATGGGGTGATATTGGCAGTGTGGGGGCTTCTAGTTTCTAGAGCAATCTCTATCTATATCCGATATATCCCGAAAGGTAAAATGGACCCAATGATTCCTGAACCACACACATCTCAAACCGGCGCTTAGTGAGGTCTGCAGCAGCAGACCGGTTTCCCTCAGAGCGTCTTTGAAGCTTAGCCATGATTCATATATACAGACGCCGAACTATGCAAGACCCTCATGTTTCAAGGGTTATTGCGCCCTGTTCTTTAGAACCAAACGTGAAGTCACTTCCCTGGGATAAATCTGCCTCAGGACCACCACGCTGCACACGATGTAGGCGTCCAGGCGCACCGCGTCGTACAAGGTTGGATGGGAAGATGAGCAAACCGCTGTGGTGACTTTTGTGGCCTCCTGAAGTTCACGTTGCTGGATATTTGTGGATCGTGTTGTAGATTGTTTTGGCAGGAGAAGGGCATCGTTGAAACCCTAGTGTCATGCTTGCACCCTGGCCCTAACCCACTCCATAGAACCCATACCACCCAGACCTCCCGCTGAGCCCGTGCAAGCGCCAGAATGTGACTTACCGTAGATAAACCCTAAACCCAAAAGAAGAAGACCCAAAGAAACTCACTAGCGTCTGTCCGTGAGGTGGGGTGATGGGATTGTCGCCCCTACGTTGTCCCTACATAATCCATACAGACGTTTCCTGCTGTCTCAACGATGATTCCAACAAAGCTCTTTCATCGCTAGGGTGGAGAGCGAGCCGAGTCAGGCCTTAGTGTAGCCCAGGCCCTGCCTTGAAAGTTCAGCAGGTGAGGGTAGAGGAGACCCTGCCGTGCCGGTGGAAAATACGAAGTCTGTGCGCATTTTCAGGCATCTTTCGCAGTGCCCCATTTCCAGGACGTATCTCCCCGACAAAGGAATGGAGTGATGATATCATGCTGAGGCTTTACTGTAATAAACTTGTCATGTGGGATGTCAACACAAGCAGTTGTTTTGAGGACAATATGGTTTCTTTTTGGATGCCAACATCTGGCTGAACGCCTGCTTCATTCTCTGTTCGTTCAAGTTGGTGCAGCGTTGTCAGTGTCATTTTGTTTGACCCACCCAGTCCCACCCGGCGATCTCGCACGTGGATAGACATTCATTCATTCCCCCCCGGCATCGTCCGGATGCCCCGTGTTCGAAAAGCAAAGCGCATGCGAGAGCAACGCGCGCTCGGTGTGCACTATATTACTTATTAATGCGTAGCCGGATGTTGCAGGTCTTGCAGTTGTGCTCCTGCATTCGGGTGCATTTCGCGACTAATCTCCTGTCTTGCTGCAGCTGGAGGGCTCACAAGCGGTGCGCCTGTCCGTCAAATGGAATTCCGACATTGATGCGCTCCTTTTGCGACCCATGCGCAAGGATCAGGTTCTTACCGTGCGCAAGCTCGGAAGGAGTGGCAGCAGAAAGGCTGCGACCCTGATTCTCTGCGGACTCCTCCTTGGGATCATTTGGGTGACGGCGGCACCTTTCGTGCACCCGACTGGGTCACGGCGACAGGAACTACCAAGGATTCCGCATGCACACAACAGAGTGAGGTATCTTCTGCTCTGCACGTTGAGTTCGCGTCCTCACTTGCGAGGACGAGGAGCGCTGCCGCCACCGGGAGAGCTCCGAGCCTTGGCGCGGATGAGCTTGGAATCGACGAGCAGAGCAGCCGGACTGAAATTAAATTCTAGCCTGGTTCGTGTGCGGTTTGCAGTCTCGATTTGGCTTGGGACGGCAGGTCGCGACGAAGCCTTCATGGAGCACCTCCGTGGCCTGGCGCGGGAGGTAGGGGGTGATACTCACGCATGATTGCAACTTACCAATACCTTTCCAAACAGAGCTCAGACCATGCTCGTGCAGGGACCCAAGAATAAGGGATTGAGGTCGGCATAAACTTAACTGCCTCTCACATCTGCAGGCTTGGACAAGCTCAGGATGAATGGTACGAGTGTGTAGACCAGGTCAGCAGATTTTTGTCGACCGGACCGGTGCTGCAGGCGCTGGCGTGGCCGTTTCTCGCGGACCAGCAGCGCCTGGTCTGGGCTGCGGTGCTGGAGTTCGACGCCGTGCCCACACAGGAGCGAGAACCAACGTCGGTTGTTGCTGCCAGGCGTGCGTGACTCAGAGACGTGGACCTTTGAATTTGCAACTCCCGGTTGCCTGCCAGGAGTTGCCTCCGTGGTTCTTCCAGCGGCGCAACATCACACGTCGCCAGCTAGGCCAGGATCACAACATACAGGTCAACCTCCTAAGTAGCCGGCATCCTGAGACCCAAGTCCGCTGCAGCCAGCTCTCCCATCCCCCTTGCTCAGCTTGATGGAAAACAGGCGTGGACCTCTTCAGCTTGGACGGGCGGCGGGCAATTCTCTGCCGGGCTGGGAATGCCTCCCACTCGGATGTGAAGCGGTTCCTGCGAACGGCCCCTTGCGTGTGTAAGGTGCGCCAGGGGTGCAGGTGCTTTGCTCGATCAACTTATGTAGGGCTAGGGTCTTGCACGCTCATGATGGGCCCAGCTCCTGCTTCTGGCAGGATGCCCAGTGCACGCTCTGGATCCTCCGCGGTTGCAAGATCTCCACCGGTTCTGAGAAGTGGCTGCGTCAGTATGGAGGGCATCGTAAGATCCTCACCAAGACTTGCCTGTCCCAGGCTTGCCGGGAAGCAGCTTCCGCGCTGGCATGCAAGGCGCACGGCGGCCCGTCGTCCGACCCGCCGCTGCGGCCGTGCCAGGCAGCATGCTTGGAGGCGTGCGCCAAAGGAGCCCGGGTGATCGAGATGGCCTGCGGCACGGGGAAGACGCGCGTGATTCGAGAGCTGACCGAGAAGCAGTCTGGCAAGGTCGCCTTGCAAAGTTCAGCAGGAGTTCTTCTGTGCAGATGTATGGGTCTAGGTATTCTGGCTTTAGAATTTAGGATGAGCTAAAGGTGACAGGCATCCTTGTGAGGATTTCGCGGGCTCTTGTCGCAGGTCTTGGTCACTGTCCCCTCGCGCGTGCTCCTAGAGCAGCTCGCCGATGAGCTGACGGGCTTTTGCAAGGTGGGCACGGGCTACAACGACCAGATCGACATGGAGGCACGCGGCTTCCTTGCGGTGACCGACTCCGTGCAGCTGCTGAAAAATTTGAAGTTCGAGGCCGCTTTCATCGACGAGGCGCATCACCCTATGCCGAAGGGGATGCCGAGCTGCAAGGGCCTCTTCAAGTTCTCCGCGACGCACAAGGAGGAAATTGATTTCCGATACAGTTTGGGCGAGGCGATCGAGCAAGGTGTGCTGTGCGATTACGACCTGACGGTGCCGGTAACGACCGCGGGCCACCCCTACATCTGCCTGGCGAACCTGCTGCTGACGCAGGCCGGGCGCTTCCGGCGAGTGCTGGCGTACTGTAACTCCATTGCAGAGGCCAAGCGGTTCCAGCGCGTGCTGAAGATCGTGGGGTTGGCGGCGTGGCACATCAACGGCGGGACCAATCGCAGGGAGCGCGGGCGGGTGATGCGCCAATTTTCGGGGGAGCTGACGAGGCCCGTGCATGTGCTGGTGACGGTTCAGGTGCTTGGCGAGGGCGTCAACATCCCGAACGCGGACACCTGCATGTTCGTGGAGCCGCGCAGCAGCTACGTGAGCATCATCCAGGCCATCGGCCGGGTGTTGCGGCTGCACCTGAGCAAGCCCCTGGCCCACGTCGTCCTGCCCGCTTTGGCAGTTCCCAGGAAGGCTGGTGCATTGCTGGCTCTTGCGAACAGTGACGGTTCCCAACACTCTTCAGATGCACCAGCAAGGGCAAACGCAGAGGTCGCGAAAGTCTCGACTTCCTCAAGCATGCTTGAAAGTGTTAAGCTTGAAAGCTCGGAGACGGACGTGGGCGCTGAGGTCCCGCTTCAGCTCGACCTCGAGCCTCACATGACGGAGGTGTCCGCCATGCAGCTCCGCCGCAACTCGCCACGGGCCTTTCCTGGCTCGAAAGCTGTGGATGGCCAGGCCGGCGCTTCAAAAGATGTTGGACAATGGAGCATCGCCACAGGTGGCCAAAGTGAACGACAGCAAACTGAACAGCATCAGCCCGCAAGGCTCGCGGGGAGCAGAGCGGACCAGGCTGGTCAGCTGCTTGTGCCAGCTGCGCAGCTTCGGGCTGAGATTGATTCCCATGAATGGGCAGCAGGAAAACCCAACGAGGCGGAGCTGAGTAGGTCGGGTGCAAGGCTTGGAGGTGATCCTGGGCTTCATACTCCCTTTGTGTCAGCACAGGCGGCAGCGGTTTATTCTTCGGAGGAGAGGCCCTCTGCCAGCCTGGCTGTGCTCAAGTCCGGGCCTGATGGCAGCAATCTCCGAGCAGAAACCGCGGGGACGTTGCAGAAACTATCGCTTCGCGACGCGGGGCTTCCGATCAAGGACGTGAGCCAGTCCAGAGAGAGCCAGATGATTCCATGGAGTGATACACGGAACCACAGAATTGGAAGCAACATCGGAACACCCAAACCTCCCCCCAAGTCCAGATTTAGAGACAGCGTCTCTGGTGATGCCAAGTTTTTTGGGAGCCGCTATGCGCAGCAGCTGGGTCGGTTCCTTGGGGTGATAGCTAGAACTGACAGCCGGTATGCTCAGATGGATGCAGTGTATTTGCAGTCTCGACTCTGGGTGACGGACTGCAGCTTGAACAAGAACCTCTCGTTGCACCCATTAGTTTGCAGTGCGCAGAATCAGCTGGCATTGATCCTGCAGAACCGAGATCCATGGGATTCGCATTTGCAAGCAGTCGAGCAGTTTGCCCAACAGCATAACAGGCTCCCGAGCCAAAGGTGCAGCATGCCTCAAGAGCGATTTCTGGGAAGGTGGCTAGGCAACCAAGGCTATTTGCTGCGGAGGGAGAGGCTCTCAGCCACCAGAGTGCAGAAACTCGTCTCCTCACCGTGTAGCATCATGAGGGCCCGTGCTTTGCAATGGCTGGATCCTTCAACTGCCCGTGCATCTTTTGAGAAGCGATTGGAGGAGTTGGAACGGTTTGTTCAGGCCCACGGAAGGCTTCCGCAATACAGAGGCCCTGTCCTCGGAGAGAGTGGGTTGGGAATATGGCTGCAAAGCATCTGCCACATGCAGAAGAGGCACAGGCTGTCAGCCGCCAGAATGCAGAAACTCTTGAACTCATCGCAAAGCTTTATAAGGGCCCGTGCCAAACGGTGGCTGGATCCTTCTACAATCTTTTCGCTTCGAGTGGAGGAGTTGCAGCGTTTTGTCCGGGAACATGACCGCATGCCCCAATGCGTTGCAACGAGTCCTGTTGGCGAGAGCAAGCTGGCCAAAAGCCTGGCGGATTTAGTTAGGCCTGGGCTGAAGACGAGCACTAGAACAAGGCGGCTCCAGTTTCTGGAAAAGCTCGACCCCATTGTGGCAAAGTGGGTGAGGTCAAGGCAAGCACGGGCGTCCAGCACCAAGAAGCGGCCGTGGAAGCGATATGTTCTCAGACTTCTTGACTTTGTGAAAACGAATCATCGACTGCCGTGCCAGCAACAAGGGGAGAGGGATCTGTTTCTTTGGTTGTGCAAACAGCGACGACAATTGGATGTGCTCCCGGCCGAGCTGCAAGAAACACTTTGCAACTCCCACCCAATAATCGCCTCGTTTTTGCAGCTTGGCAAATCTGGTTCGCAGCGATAACAAGGGCTGTGCCTTTGCATCCTGCAAAGAGTTCCTGGTTGACAGCACGTTGCAATTCGGCCAATGGGGCCAATACTTCCATTCACAGCGGTGGTTGTCTTGCCATCTGTCTACGTAGAGAGCCAGCTCGCCGCGTATACAGACCCACAATCTTCAAGTACATGTGAGTCGGTCAAGCTGACGAGACACTTTGAAGTGTTGGGATGTCTTCCAAAGCCGAAGAAGTGAAACGAAAGGCCAAAGGGTAGGTTTGAATTCTTGCGTCTGAAAGGCGGGTACCTAGGTCAGGCTGAAAGAAGTTCACAGATCGAAGTATAAATCTCCAAGTCGTCATGTAGCAGAAGCATCAGGCAGGATGAGCTGTAATGCCCGAACTCATGTTGGGATTGCCCAGAGGATTGGCCAATCTGAAGCTGTTCTGCTGTAAACCTACTCGTTGAAGACCTGTTGAAGACATGACTGACAGCTCCAAACCTATCAAATGTTGGGAATGCGAGCTGGCTTCGGAGTCCATACAGAAGCTCGGCCTTTATGCTTCTGTCGCCGTTTGGCCCCAAGTCCTACTAGCAGGCCCATCCATGTAGCGCTTTTGACTTGACATGCGCGACGCCGCCCTTCTGGCTTTCATATCTGCGCTGGTCATCCATGCAGCCGCAATCCAGGATGGGCCGCAGCGGTTTGGGGGTGGCAGTGTGGGGCTTGAACAACCTAAATCCGAGATATCCCTAAGAAATCCGCCCCATGATAGAGGTGCATTTTCCTGTTTTTGAACCACACACATCTCAGACCGACCATACTCGTAGCGAGGGCTGCAAGGTCCTCATTTTTCCTGGTTGTTGTGCCATGGTTTTCAGACCCCAGCTTGAAGTCCCTTCCTTCAGATAAATCCGCCTCAGGACCACCATGCTGCACACGATGTAGGCGTCCAAGCGCACCGCGTCATACAAGGTTGGATGGGAGGATGAGCAAATCAAATCGCTGTGGTGACTTTTGTGGCCTTTGCTGGATAATGCTGAATATTTGGGCATCATGTTGTAGACTGTCCTAGCAGGAGAAGGACGTCATGTTGAATCCCTAACATCTGCTTGTACCCGAGCCCACTCCACAGAATCCACACCACCCAGGCCTCCCCTATCGCCAGAATGTGAGTCGAAGTCCCCATATTAGGGGGTCCAACACCTGCAGGGAGCAGACATGCTGGTATCGCCGTCTTGGCCGACGACCATTTCCGAGAGAGTCCTGGCTTGCCATCGATAAAACCCCTACATGGGGTTGTGGTGGGATTGGCCGTACTAAGACGGGTCGGCTCCGTATTCGGGTTGTTTTGCTTTTCAATAAGGTCTTTTTCGTTGGGAGAGCAGACTGGAGCTGTGGCGTGAATTCGATTTTACTCCGGTGGCTCATGACGCCGATGAGCTCTCATTTTCGGGACCTTCGAAACGTGTCACCAGCTTGTGCCAGTGTGCGCATCGAGACCCTGAACCAAAGGAACGGAAACCTCCGCTGACTACCCAGAGACTATAGAGGGACCAAAGGCGCGAAGTTTCTACGCCCCGCAAAACCCTGAAACCGAAGCCTGAGGAGATATGCCAACCAGATACAAAGCATCCGCTGCTACGCGAAGGCACAAGGCCAGCTCTCCCACCATCTCTTCACCTCCATTTAAATCTCGATATGGAAGTTCCTACACCTGACCCTAGCAGACGCAAAATGGATTGTCGTGGCGAGAGCAGCAGGGCTTCCGCTTGGGCCGTTTGTAGAGGCGCGAGACTGATTTGGGAGGCATGTGTTGTGCCGTGAAGGGGAGTTGCTTGCGCCAGGCTATGACCTCTGGCTGCTCAGCGGGGGTGAGTTTGCTGCCTGTGCCGAGCGCTTCAGCAGCAATGGCAAGTCGTGAGCTTGAAGATTGCAGGAACGAATCATGACCATCGGTCAGTCTCGAAATAAAGCCCACATCCAGTTCAGAATGGCACCTCAAGCCTGCAGAGGTGTGGTAGCCACTCTGACGAAGTCTCTTCCCTGCGAGGCTCTGGAAAGCCCAGAACGGCTACTTCTTCCTCAAGCACTGCGCCGCAGCCAGCTTGCTGCAGGCGCAGGAGCCAGGGCAGCTTTGCTTCCCTTCCAAAGGGAGAGGACGGCAAACCCAACATCTAGGGTTTAGGGTTTAGGGTTTAGGGTTTGGAGTTTAGGGTTTAGGGTTTAGGGTTTGGGGTTTGGAGTTTAGGGTTTAGGGTTTAGGGTTTAGGGTTTAGGGTTTAGGGTTTTTAGAGTTGAGGGTTTAGGGTTTCGGGTTTCGGGCTTGGGGTTTTGAAGGTTCATGGGTGAGGAAGTAGGGTTAAAGGCAGGGAGGAAAGCGGGGCAGATGGCACGAGGTTCTCAGACGAAACTAAACGTTGCCCCTCCACCCCCCCCCCCCCAAAGTGGACATCCTAAACTTTGAGAAGGGTTGGGCGTTTGGGTTTGGACGCTCAACTGGACCTTCATGCAACTCAACCCTAAATCCTAAGCGGGGGTGGGTGGGGGGGGGGTGTTGTATTTAGAGGTTCATGGCACTTAGAACTGGAATTACAACTGTACTTTTAACCCACCTACAAGCCAGCAAGTGCCTTAACATGATCATCATTGGTCGCGAGGGAGCTAGTGCAGCTAGTGCTAGTTGGCCCAGATGAGACTCCTGTTCTCCGTTGTTTGGCCCAGTAAGAACGAGCATCTCCCTTAAGCAAAACTAGGGCTGCCATGATTTTTTTGGAAAGTACTCCTCATTTGAGGGGGTACTGGAGTTTTTCCGGGATGAAAATCCAGGTACAGCCTCGCTGTGCTGGACTCCGACGTCGTGGCCGTCGCCTTGGACCGAAGCCTCGACCGGTGGCCCGGCGCGTTTGATGGGAGCTGAGCAAGATTATGGGCCCCTCCGGTAGCTAATGTAGTCTTAACCTATAGGTAGTGTACTTTGAACGAAAGTAATGTATTTTAAAACTATAGGTAAACGAACTTTTTAATTAAACCCCCCCCCCCCCCCCCCCCAAAAAAAGGGGGGGGCCAAGTGCCTTACATCGAGCCTTTGCTGCGGAGCGGCACCCTTCCGTTGGAGGTGGATGCAGAGCCGAGCCGACCTCCAGTTCTACGAGCGCGGCTTGGCACGACCCCGGGCACTGCGTGGATCCAGTTTTCGAAGATAGATGCCTTGCTATAGGCAGGCTCTTGGGATGTTCTATATGTTGCCTTGTTTTTCCCTTGTTGGGTTCGGTTTAAGAGGATCATATGTAGGAGTATTTTCAGAGGGGGGCCATCCTAGCTTGGAACATGTGTTTTTTTCGTTTACCTGGCCACGACACGCGATTGAGCCGGTGCTTGGGGCGTGTGCCCGTGCTCCGAGGCATCACGGGCGAGGAGGTCATGGCAGGCACCTGGGCATCTTTTTCGCGCAAAAGTTGGGATGCCACTCGTGCTTGCACCCAAGAGGGGAGCAACTCCGAGACCCCTTCCTTCCCGAGCGAACCCGAACCCGGAATGCGTGGCAAATGCAATTCTTCAGCCTCCCTCTCAAAAAAAGAAACCCAAAGGCTTCCAAAGAAGACTTTGCTCTTAGAGGCAACTACATCGCCAAGAATCGGCCCTGGGTACGGGCCTTCCTTCAGCGCTGGGCCCTTCGGATCGAAAAGCGTGGTTTGCGGGTTCGTTTTTGGTTTCCCAGCCTTTTGAACTCTTCGCTTTTACTGCTCCACACCGAGCTCAGAACCCAGACCTCCTGTGTACTGCACATGTATTTAGGGTTAGGGTTTAGGGTTTCGGGGTTTAAGGGGTTTAGGGCTTGAGGGTGTGGTGCTAGGACCCCAGCCCCACACTTCAGCATGGCTACTTGCGACGAAGGACCTTCAGCCTTCAGTTTCTTCGAGTTTTGCGTGTGCGATTCTGCAGGCGTCCATGAAGGACCGGCAGCCGCCGGGCTTCAGCTCGGCCGACAACGGAGCGCTCCACGTGGTCCTGGTGTCGGGCCGAGATCCATCGAAGGGTTGGGTTTGCACCAGTTCAGATATGACTCTAGGGAAATATTGGCTTTGTGAATTTTGGTCGTGGGTTTGGTTGTTGCAGCTCGCGTTGCCTTTGCAAAACGGCCCCAACACAACCGTCACGAAATTCAGGGCGTCTCCCCTTTCACGAGCGTGAGCCTGGAACCCTAAACTTAAGCGCTGGATGCCCGGGCCCTCGAAGCACCCGAAGAAACCCAGGAGCCCCAAGAAACCCAAGCTTAAAGTTAGCCCCATGCAGGCGCATGATTAAATTCTACGCACGAGCCCCAGAAGCCCCCAAAAGCCTTCGCAGCTCCCTACATAAGCGTCCTTTTAAGCCCAAAAGCCCAAAGCCGTACCCAAACCCAAATAGACCCTTGGACCGTTAGAAGTCAAAACCCACCTACGAAGGTGGAGACCTTGGAGCTCGCCGGGGCCAGCAGGGTCCGGGAGCTCTACGGGGGGCTGGAAGCCAAGGCCCGCAGAGTCTTCTAATCTCTTGGAGTTTGCTTTTTCTTTTGGGGGCGGGGGGGGGGGGGGCGAGAGGGGGGAAGAGCCTGGCTTTCGGACTTCCAGGAAGAACTCCCCGATTTTAATCAGTAGTATTAGAGTACATGGCAAACCGGCAACAGACCTCGAATCCGAAGCCCCGAAGCGTTGAACGTTCAGCGATGTGGAGGTCGACAACCTCCAGCCTTACTGGAGCTTCGTGGAGGAGTCGATGCGGGTGCTGGGGCCACCCAGGCGCGGGACCGGAAGGGCACATGGCCTAATGACGGGGTCCTGAGCGCACCGGCCCTACCAACGGCAACTTAATTAAGCAGTTCAACCCTCAAAAGTTTCTGACAAGTTTTTATCTGAGACTGACTCTAAGAGTATATGTCTGTACTTCAAATGTTCAACCCTTGCAAAGCCTTCGTGCCGCTGATAGAGGTTCTCCGATGCCCTATAAACCCTAAACCCTAAAGCAGAAACCTGCCCCTCCAGGATGTGGAGCATGGAGCAGACCAGCCTCGGCCGCGAGCACGGCTGCATCGGAGAGGACGACATGGAATTGTTAGGGTTTAGGTTTAGGGTTTAGGGTTTAGGGTGTAAGGTTTAGGGTTTAGGGTTTAGGGTTTAGGGTTTAGGGTTTAGGGTTTAGGGTTTGGGTTTAGGGGGGGGCAGGCAGTGCAGCAGTCCTAGCCGTAAAAAGGGTTTGGGGGGCTCGCGGCTTGGTTGAGGCTGTCAAGGGAGCAGAGTGCCAGGTCTGCAATGTCCCTGAAAAAGTGTTGGAAGGAGTCTTGCCTCCTGGCCGTTTGGCCTCGGATGCGCCTTGGTTCGCACAGAGCAGGGGAATCCTCGTAGATAACTGACAGACTTATACAGACTTATAGGGCCCTGCCCAACTTGAAATGAGTGAACAAAGATTTTGCCACACTTTGAGGGTGAGCAGAGAATGGGCAAAGACCATGCCCACCGACATGGTGTCATCAACTTTGGACCCCTAAGGAACTTCTTTGTGGACGACGGCGTCTACCTGAACAAGCACGTGAGCACTGTGGGGCCAGCCTCCGGGCTGCATTTGCAGGCCTACAGCTCCGAACTGGGATGTCTTTTCGGGTCCCAAATTTGGTACAGCACCCCAAAAGGGACCCTAATGTGCTGCAGACGAGACTTACAATCCGAACGTACAGCGATGAACCCGCGCCCCTGCATTGGGGTGCGGCAGCAAGCCGCCAGTGCCCAGGTGATGCATCATGGAATCAAGGACCCACGAGACGTGGCAGAGGCCCAGGATTCTGTTGTGTCGCAATCTTTTGAGACACCCTTGTGCGGGCGTGAGACTCGTTGACAGCCACATGGCAGCAGCAACATTCGCAGGCTATGTAGGACTACCCAGTCAAAGAGGAGCTTCGGGGATGCTGATTTCTTGTTGCAGCTCTTTGCAGGTCTACTTTGCCGATCTTGCCCAGTGCACCGTGAACGATAGCGCGGTGGTGTCAGCCCAGGCGATGGGCCAGGAGCCGTGTCAGGGTTATGCTAAGGCCGAAGACTGAAGCTGCGAGCGATTGCCCAGGGCCCGCGCGAAATCTGTGCAACAATGACAGCTAAAAAATGCTTGGTATCAAATGGTATCAGTATCAAGCAGACATATACATGATGAGTCCACGGCAGGCCCGACGTCAAGGGTGGTGTGCATACCCCCCCCCCCCCCTCCCCCTCCCAAGCTGGTGCTGATCAGATGTCTCAACCTGTTACTTTCTTTTGAGTCGTGGTGACGTATGTACCTCGGCTCGCCGCAGGAAGCTCTGAGCCTGGCTGTTTCTTGCCTTGCAAAAAGCTCCACGTGCTGGATGGACGTGTGTTTGTGCAAGGCTTGCAAGGCTTCTATACGTTAGGATTGTGTGCTGAATCTCCAGAGTCTTCGTTGGCATGCTGCATTGTGCAAGTCCAGGGCTTGCGACCATGACATCTCTTTGCTCGAGCTGCCAAGTTGCAGCCTGTAGGCAGTTCAAGCCCTTGTGGTGCTTCCCAGGAAGGCTACCGCGGCCTCTACCCGCAGGGGCCAGGTTGCAAAGGCCCGCAGTGCGCCGAGCACTGTGCCCGGGGTCCCAGATCAATGCAGGCGAGACATCGTGGTTGGGCTGCGCGTAAGAAACCCTCCCTAACCCCTAAACCCTGAACCCCGGGAGCGAAAAAAAGAAACGTCTTCCCTTTTTGAGTTTTTTTATGCAAGGTTGCCAACTTCACCTGCGAGCCCCTGGCACCTGAATTGGTCTCGGGGGCTCTGGCCCTCAGCTTCATGCAGGAGACCCGACTTGCCAGGTTTTGGAGACGTTTGGGCCCGCTGATATGAAGTTTGTGGTCTAAAGCTTTTAGGGTTAGGGTTTAGGGTTTGGGGTTTAGGGTTTAGGGTTTACGGTTTAGGGCCTCCCTGTCCTATTGCTGCCGGCCCCCATGAACAGTATTGACAAAAAACCCTGTGAGCTCGCTCGTTCACACATTCACTCGCTCAAGTGTTTCTGCCTGATCCCTCTTTCTTGTCCGTGTTTCCTGTTCTCCTTTTCGCTTTGCTTTCTTCACGCATTGTTTCATGCGTTACAACTTTATCATGATCAGGACACTTGATCAGGAAATCCAGTCAGCCAGCATTAGGTGGACCTGTGCTGGAACGATAGCTAGAACTCAACGATATTGCGTGTCTCTTTTCACTATTTTTTTTTCTCTCTTTCTCTCTCTTTCATAGATCTGCCTTCTTCTTCGCGATTCTAATTTGACTTAGCTGTGGCTGGCCTCTTGGGCCACTTGCAGGAGGCTTCGAAGACGCGGGTGCGCTCCGCTGGGGTGGTTGAGGGGGGGGGCTCATGGGCCCCTGAGCCTTGCGGGGCATAGGTGGCATAGGCGGGTGCAGAGGAAGCTGTGCCTTCGACTGCTTCGGATTCCTCAACACATCCCCAATTGCCCTAAAACCTATAAACCATAAGTAAGCCGCAGCACCGGGTGGGGCCCAGCAATCCTGGCACCGAGAGGCTCACAAGGTCGCAGCCGAGGCCATCGGGGCCGCAGCCAAGGCCATTGGGGCCGAGGAGGCCCCGGATCAGAGAGTTTTGGGCCCCAAACGTAAAACCCTATAAACCCTAAAACCCTAAAGCCCTCCCTGCGTGGGACGGGGAGCTTCGTGTACCTGCCTCACAGCCCCGAAATGCGCGGAGGATGAATGCTTTCCCTTCGGTCTATCGGGCGTAGAGGGATGAATGAGGGGGCTATGTTGGAATCAGGCGCTCGGAAGCGCTGTGACCCCCACCGGGTGGCTTCTCACAGGGCACCGGGCTTGCGTAGCACAATCTCCCAAGCAGCGCCGGCACGGTACACTTTAGCATGCCAAGCCCACAGCGACCGACAGACACACCCCCTCAACACTACTTGACAAATCAGGGTACAGCTATACGCCCCCTTTCAATCCCTTAATATGGTTATTTCTGGTTATTTAAGTGGGCTAGTCATAGTACACCTGTTGTGGGGGTTATTTTCGTGCACTTGTTCTTAGGTGATAAGCATGCGAGGAGATCCCTCGACACTGTTGATTGCTCCCGCTCCTGCGCCTGCCACCAGGCAGATGCCTTGAAGCTGGCCCTAACCCAGGCCACCGAAGGACCCCAGCGAACCCTGGGACAAGGGAGCTTGTGTTCTTGATGGGTAGCTGTAACTGAAGTTATTGTTGGTAGAACTATAAATATGGTTAAATATATAGTTGAGGGTATTATGACTTATAGGTACCCATGAACATCTGTGAACCTTCAAGTAGGTGTTGTCGGGTGGAAGTTTTGAAGTACAAAGCCGACATGTGGAGGCGTCGGTGCGAAGCTGGCTAAATGAAAGGCTTGCTGAGATGCCCTGCCCCCGAAGTAATTACACCATAGTTTAGGGTTTGGGGTTTAGGATTTAGGGTTTATAGGGTTGAGGGTTTAGGGTTTAGGGTTTAGGCAGCCTCCCCCCCCAGGAGCCGCCCGCGCAGCGGCAGCGGCCTCAGTCGCAGCACACGCAGCCGAGCAGGCTGCGGCGGTGGCGGAAGCAGGCCGGACCCTGCAGAAAGATACTGCGAGAGATGGGTTATATAGATAAATACATAAATCAATACATGAGTATATATATATATATGTACATATATATTCTTTTTTGGGACTCATAGTTTTTTCAGGATTCACATCGGTTGAATTGATTGCAACGATTTCATCGTGCTGCAGCCTCTGTGGCTGCGACTCTTGTCTTGAGACGACTCTCGGGGGCCGCGCGCTTGCGGGTTGGAACGGAGCCCAACATTCTGAAGCTTATTGGAGGCCACAAGAAGTTTCGGTAAACCCTAAATCGCAAATTCCTGTGCATGAAGTAGATTATTTCGCTAGCATCCCCAACAAGATACCCCGTACATACGCTCACCAACACGGGTGTATGACTGCTTGGGTGGGCGGGAGGGGGCGGGCGCAAGGGCGGGAGCTTTTGACTGCTCCACCGTTAAATCCGACAAGGAACAAATTAAAAGTTTTTTGCCGAAAAGCTTCTTAAGCGAATGCGATCCCGATGGGAGGGCGAGTCTGGTGAAGAGTCTTCACGACTCCATCAAAAACTTCTGACCCTGCAGATTGTGCATAGTGAGCCTTGCGAGCATCTGTTTGTTGATTTGATCTTGTTGTTGGTTGAGGGGCTGCATTGCCTTCTCGTGCTGGTGCCTGATGCTTCGTGGGGATTTTCAGGGATTTTATGATTTTGAAGGGTTTTAGTAGGCACGCCCGCTACCGTATGTGCTTTTTCAAGTGTCGTTGCCCTGCAAATCTATGTTGTTGGAGGCCTAGCGTTTTCCCTCAATGTCTGCTCCTCCTGTGATAGGTGCGCGGGGTGCCATCATCCGGTGCTGCCCTCAAAGGGGTTTGCTTGGATAGTTCATTTCTGACTGTATAGGGGCTGATATGATTCACTGTTAACCCTTTGGCCCCCGTTTTTATAGTCGTCTATAGGGCGATGACAGCGGATAGAAGGCAAGCTGATGACATTTGCAATTTAACGAGCAGGGATGCGCGAAAGACTTGCTCCGGAGGGGGTGACTCCTCACAGCAAACTTCCCCCTTCCCCCACCATCCTCGCCCCTCTTATCATGCGAGCTTGATTTTGGTATCTTTTAATACCGATTACACATGATTACCTACAAGAAGGTCTCAGTATTGTGATCACGCCTCAGCCCTAAACACAAAACCCCAATCTCCTTGAAAGTCTCTTTTTGCTTGGTTTGCCACTTCTCTCCTCTCTGGGTCCCCTTGAGGAAGGCTGGCGAAAAGGAGGCGCCGGAGCCAGCGGAACGAGGCCGGCCCAACTAAAACCCGTTTTAAGATGTTTGAAGGTGCTTCTTGGGGTTCAGGGTTTAGGGGTTTAGGGTTTAGGGTTTAGGGTTTAGTGTTTTGGGCCTAGGGTTTAGGGTTTTTTCGAGAGACCTCGTTGAAAAAAGGGGCTGTGGGTTTCGGAAGTTGAGGGCGCTTGCCGCCACCAGGCATGCACCCTGTGGGGCTGGTGGTCGTCGCAGACGACCAGTCTCAAAGGCAGCTGGGTTGGAAATTCGGATCCTGCGGTTTTAAGGGTATGGGTTTAGGGTTTAGGGTTGAGGGTTTAGGGTTTACTGAAGCAGCTTCTAGGTTCAAAGGGTAGGGATAAACCAGTCCGCAGTCTTTTGGTTCGCTCCTCTTGGGAATGTTTTTGAAAATCTTTGCCACGGGATCCTTACGTTCCATTCGCCGAGGCAGTATGCAGCCCAGATCCAGAGCATCCGCTGCTACGCCCAGCAGCAGGGCTACGACCTCTGGCTGCTGCTTGGGGGCGATTTTGAGACATGGGGGTTTTCGAAATAAGGGGTACCTTATTGGGCTCCTTGTTTTAAGGGAACCCTACTATTTGGGGTTATATTCGGGGGTCTCTTATGTTCGTAAATCCCCACAGTGCGACATGCCCGAACCCCTTCAGATTTCCGATGCTTTCCTTACAGTGTGAGGCGTTAGCTACTTCTGGGGATGGCAAGAAGGAACGCTCAGCCGAGGCTGAACGGCAGCACCTTTCCGAAGTGCATCGCGTGGCTCGGCAACGCAGGAGGTAGAACCTGAGCATTCTGGGTCCAACTCTGTGCTGAGCTCCCTGAAAAGTGAGGGAGAGCGAGGGGCGGATTTCATCGTACTAGTCACCTGGGCTTGCGGGACTTCGGGCTGAGAGCGCAGTGGCGAGCAAGCACGCACGTGCGGGAGAAAGAGTTGGGAACTCCTGTGTCGAATCCAGACGGCACTACTCGCGACTGTAGTGCCGACAGCTCCTTTGGGCAGGTTTCGCGGCGACTTCTTCTACCTGAAGTGCCTTGGCACGACTTGGACCTAAACCGTAGGCAGGATTCTGCTCTTTTTGCTACCTTGTCAAGTGTGAGCGACTAAACCCCCCAAAACCCTAAAGCAAAAAGCGCCTAGTTTTGGGGTAGAGCGGTGTCGTCTACGGACCAGCAGTTCGTGAAGTGAGATCTGTGCGTCGGGATCGCTTGCTCTACTTGGAGGGTTTCTTCACACTCAGAATCATATGACCCAACTGTAAGCCCTTTTTCCTCCTTAAGTCTTAACATGGTTGACAACCGGGCTGTAATGGGTAGGCATGACTCGTCCAGTAAACTCCATCCGGGCCACAGGCACTGTGCAGTGGCTGAGTTCTTGGAGACCCAAGCAGATGGGCTGCTCGTCCTCGGCGATGACCTTGGGTTCAGCTTCGGGTAGGGTCGGTGTGAAGCTTCGCAGCCAGGAACTAGGGCCACAGGGGCTGCAAAGCTTCAGATTTGAAAGTTGAACCTTTGAAGCTCCCAGTGTCTCTGCTGCATGCAAACCCACCAAACCCACTCGAGCCTCAGACCTCGTTGACGATGTCAATTCAATGGCTGTGTCTCAGACGTCTCAGACCCTGAGACCTTGCATTCCCGGTTAAGGGCTTAGCTTGCTGTCGGATGTAATATGACACAGCCAACGTTTTGGTTTCGAAGCTATGGATGCCCTAAACCCTGGACCCCTAGGCAAAAGAACAAGTCGACGCCCCTTAAACCCCTGAACCCTAAACTGGCCCTGAACCCTGACCCTTAAACACCAAGCCCCCAACAGCCTTTTTTGCTCAAGCTGTCCAGTGCCCATTTTCATTTGGGGCTTTTGGATTGAGCTATGGACGATTTCTTCCTCGAAGCATGGGGCCTCCTGTAAAGTACAAGTCGCGGAACTCAAGACAGGCCCTCCCCAGGCCGGAGCATGCGAGTTCAAAGACAACTGAGCCGCGCAAGAGCAAGCAGTGTCGACGCCGAGACCAGCAGATACCTTTCGGCGTTCGCAGTGGTGTGGCATGGCATACTAGCCACAAAGGCATATCGATGGAGTGACTTGGGGAGCCCTGAGGTTTGGGAGACTGGGTTTATTTCTTTTGTGTTTCTTGATAAGGGCGTCAGCTTTGTCACTAACTGCAGCGCTCAACATAGCGCTTGCGTTCTGCCTAAGTCCTTACACTACGGTCGCCCCTGGGGGGGGAGGGGGGGTAGGACAGAAGAATGCGCATAATCTGACGGACGCGGGGTCCCAATGAATATGCAATATTTTCGGCTCTGGTGGCCTACAGAGTAGGCCTCCTTTATCAAGCCGAAAGATGGGTCCGCCGCCTGGGTTACCTTCATCTCACCTTTCGATGAGGATGCCACGACGCTGGGGGCCTTAGAGCTGGGTTTCTTCAGGCTTGAGGATACTTGAGGAGAGTTTGAGAAGGGAGATCATTCAGCTCATATAGTTCATCTTGTAAATCAAAGATAATGATATCAATAACAGTATCAGCAACGACAATAATAATATAAGTGGTTATAGCATGAATAAACGTCATTGTTGTTACTGTTGTGTTTAGTTTTTATCGCAGTAATTGCTGTCATTATTCGTATATGCTTTGCTGTTGTGTTTCTCTTATGGCGGTGATTACCGTTACTGTCATCATCAGGACTAATCATAATAGTAGCAATGATCATCATAGCCATAGTATGGTAATGTAGAAATGACAATCATAACAGCAATTCCACATTGAAACACGTGCGCCAGAATCGATCTCACTATCCGAGGAGTGTAGAGTCAACTGGGGGAAGTCGTCCCTTCGAATGTGTTTTAGGCTTCTGGTTGCCCTGATTTGGTTGGGCTTGGGATTCATGGGAGTTAGTTTGGTTGCTGTAAGGCTTGGCATTCTGAAGCACTGGGCTGAACCGAGCAACGACGTCCCCTTCGACCATCTTCCAGCAACAGCAAGACTCCCAAATGAAGCGGGGGATGGAGGGCAGATAAGCGAGCTCTATGCGGTTTTACAAGATTACATGTCTTCGGGGTGCCATTTTTCACGAGGCTTAGGTACCTGTGCAGCTTGAACGGGGAATCTGCCGGCTGCTGATGTGAATTCGAAGGACATAGCGCGGGGCAAAAAAAGGGGCAAAACGGCATAAACACTCAGCCTGCCCTTTGACCAAGAGTGCACCGCCCGGTTAACGCCTGTTGCTGCAGGCGAGGGTGCAAGAATCTCCTCACGCATACGGGACTCGCTATCGGATGCCTATCGGGTTCATTGTAAGCGTTATTGCAGACATGATGGGCAAGAAGACTCTCCCCGCTAGTAATGAAGAATCTCAACGATCCATTGAGGTAGGTACCAACATCATAGTCTCCATCTCGCATCTTGGGCGCTAGATTCTCTACACAATATTTGCAAGGCAGTGGCCATACTCTTGCCACGTCCTAATTCCCCAGCCCCAATCTGGCCCCATCCCTAGCCCCTCAACTCAGTCACATCAAGTCTTCCCACGAAACCCTAAGCCCAAAACCTGAACCCCTCATATATCCCCTAGCGCCAAAATAAGCAACCGTAAACACCTAGACTCTGAACACTCAACCCGAACCACACACCTTACCCTCCTCCAGTCAAGTCTTAAAGGTGACCACTACTACCTTCACCTCCTGCCCCGAGGAAAGCTGCCAGATGGTCATCACAACTCCTGAAACAACACTGAGGGGATGTGTGAGGACAGTCTAGGCAATGTTTGTGTGCCTTTTGTTGCTCTATGGACAATGTTACCTGTGCCCCTGTAAGGGTGGGAGTTTTGCGACAATATCCTTACACTGATCTACAAAAATCTTCATCCACAGACGCCCCACAGCCTTTGATTTTCCGTCATCATGCTTTTGACCTTGGCAGCCGCAACAGGGTCGCAACCGGCTTCATGTAAATGATCTTAAAATAGCGCTATGATACACTTTAAAAGACCTGTCATAACCCTAAAAAAGCCTTTTGACAAGATCCGTTCTGGAGCAGCTGCACCGAGAGGCGCCCGCTTGTTTTGCGAAGCGTGGCTCAAGCTTCAATTGAGGAGAGGCCTGCTTTCGTGGTGATTCATGGAGTAGGTCCGCCTCAAGGCTGCAGCTGGGGGAGCATGGATGCACAGCTGTTGCATCACACTAGCCGTACAACAACCCCAGAATACTGCATGCTCTAGATGTTCTTCCGAAGCACCTAGCAGCGGCCTCATTTTGCCACCTGTCAGAAGCTGCACCTTCAGGCACTCATGATTATGATTATGTCTATGTTGGTACTCTTATACTCATGAGTTATATATATATATGTATATATATATATGAGTGTGTTATCATTTCTAGCATTGTTATTACCAGCGAAGCTCGTTATAAGTTGCCTCAGGGCACGAGCCGAAGGTAGTAGTGATAGTGTTTAAGTGATTACATGGGGGGTTGTTGTGATGATGGTTATTGTTATACCACTTTATAATTATTAGTATGGTTAGTTCTGATGGAGGCAAAAGTTGTAATCACCATAATAAGAGAAACAAAACTACAATTCATATACGAACAATGACAAGAGTGACCGCGATAAAAGAAAGTGAACACAACAAAAAACAGAATGACTGTTATTAATACTGTAACCAAGGATATTACCATTATCGTCGTTGTTATCATGATTGACACGATTGTGTATACCTTACAAGATAAACTATGTGAGCTGAATGACCCTATAGCCCTGTAATATCCCTGTGACAATCCCATCGTAACTCTATGAGCAGCCGCAAAAAGTATCCAACGCTGCACGAGCAAGCGTAGTAGTGGCACCTTCGAACCCTTACTAACCTCGAATTCGACAGGCTCCAGAAGCCAAATTCATTTTTGAGCCCTAGCCGTCCGGGCACCTGGCGGAGTCCTCTACACCTGGCAGGCTCAGGCCAGCCTCGGCGCGCTGCGGGCAAAAGACAACGAAAGGAAGCGCCGATCGCGCCATGAGGGCAGAGTGAGAGGCGTCCCTACGCCTCCAGCAGGCGGCTCGTGCTAATGCAGCGGGCCGGGTAGCATAAGTCACACTCTTTGCTTGTGCTGACAGGAGCTAGACATTTTGCGGGCGAAGCTCACCGACGTGCTCGGTCACACGCCCACCAGGCGTCAACCCATGAAGGTGCCGCTGCGACCCCACGCCGCTGCGGCGGCGGAGGCTGCGGGCAGAAACTTTCCCTGGACTCGAAAGCAGCCGTCCATAGTGCAGGACGACAGCGACAGCATCAGCACGGAGGCAGGACCTGGCAAACTTCTGGGGCCTCATCGAGGCCCGACCCTGCGCCGCGTCAGGAAAATGTGTGTGAAGGGACAGCTTTGGCCAAAGGGCTATATGCCGGTGCGGTCCTTGGCGGAAGAGGGCCCGATCAACGGCTCAAGGATTTTGAGCCTGACGGCAGGAGGACGACCCGGACTGGCGGCCGCAAGCTCCTCACAGGTTTCCGGCCGCGGTACGCGTGCAAGCGAGGACCGGCGGCTCCAGCAGCCGGCATTAACAGGCCCTGGAATGTTGCAGATGTCCTGCCTCATCTGCCAGAGGACCGAAGACTGCATGAGGGTCGCGCCAGGCCATTGAGGCAAGGAAGCCGCCTCCTGGCGCATCGCCGTACACACATGCAGCTGAGAAAATGTGTCGAAAAAACTGTTGCAACAAAACCAAGTGCAAGCGGACCCTCAATGTCCGGATTCCTACTTCTCATGTGCTCCGGGGAGGACTCACCAGAAACGTGGGAGTTGCACTCGCAATATGTATTTCGCCGGGAGTAGCCTGATGTTTGCAGATCTTGCAGGTGCCCTAGTTGGCTCCTGCATTCGGGCTGTGGTAGCAGCACGGGCGCAGATGAAATTAGTTGATGCATGCTGGAGAGTGCGACGAATGGACAAGTAGTGCCACTGAATAGTGGTGTGCTATAGCCGCGCTATTAGCCACCTGGTTGAGTGTTTGTCTCACTCGTTGCTGTGTATCGTGCTCATTGCCTATGGGCCTTGCCGGCCGTGTGTGAGAGAGTGTGAGCGTCGAGAACCCTGGACCCCCCAGCCCTAAAAAATAGCCCCTAATCCCGTCAGCCCCAAAAAGCTTTCATCCTAAAGCGGCGCGTGCCGCGAGCAAAGGTACGCTGCCGTCGTCCTCGACGCCGACGTCGTGGCTGCAGCCCTGGAGCGCGGCTTGGAGGACTGGACCGGAGGCTGGAACATGGTAGCCCTCCAGGAAAACTGGCCCGAAGTCGGGAGGTCCTGCAGGCAGATTGGCATTGCCCGTTCCAGTCATCAAAGATCATCCGAAGCCGCTTTCTTTGCCTCAGGTCCCGGAGAACTCCAGTTCTACGAACGTCCCTTTGCTCCAGGGCACATCCTTGCGGATTTCTTGGAAGGGAATCTTTCGGAATTCTTGGGGGGTTCCATTCTGTGCGCTGATTGTAGGACCATCAGGCTTTCGGGATGGGCTAGATGATTGGGGCAGCTGCGGTGGAGACAAGGCCCCGGAGAACCCAAAAGTCTCCTATCTGTCTTCCTTACGGAAAGCTTACACCTTGCAGGCCTGCTACCCTAAATTGCGAGATCCTAGACGGATCAAGGGGTAGTCCTTCATCGAGAGCTCCTCTGAGGCATTGGCGGCCCAGAGGTCATGGCCGGCAGCACGGACGCAACAAGAACAGGGCAACCGGCGCTTTGCAATAACACGTGTGTTAAATTGTGTTAACATCTGATATATGTACATACATATACGCGTCTGTGACAGCGAGTGATTACGTCTTTGTTAAATATTTTGTATGTGTATACATAGAAATGTTCTGTTTTGATTTGTTCATACTCTATCCCCCGGCCCCGTGGACGTCAGTTCGCCTCAGGCAACTACATCGCCAAAAACGTGCCGTGGGTACGAAAGTTCCTCCATCGCTGGGCCACTTGGAGCGGTTTTTCCGAAACCAACGGACTGCTTTCCTCATCATTAGGTAGGGATGATGCTATGTTTGGGGTACAAATGGGTCGTCTGAATTTTAGGAAACTGCCGTAAACAACTGGCGCTCTTCACCCCTCTGCTCTCAAAGGGATATGGTCGTTTCCACTGAAGCGATAGACTCCCCAAGTAGCGGCCCCCTTAGGGGACCCCAAGCAAAGGGTCCCCCAATTTTCGGAAACCCAAATCTCTGTGCGGCGCATGGGCCGAGGCGTACCTCCGAAGCCGGAAACCACCCGGCGGCCAGACGTCGACTTCAGCAGCACTTCTTGTTGCAGCTGCATTTTTTGATTATTCTTTTGGGTTCGTTGGGGGACCAAAACTGGGACAAAATTGCTGTAAACCATCTTAACCCTTAAAGTTTGAACAGGTTGGGAAGGGGTTCCTGGTTCTGCCCCCTGAACGAGGCTTCAGCTCGGCCGACAACGGGGCTCTTCACGTGATGCTGGCGACCCGCAAGAAACGGCATTAGGGGGGGGGGGGGGTTTTCCGAAAGGGGGGGGGGAGCCGGGATGCAGAAAAGGGTCCTTTGGAGATTTGGAGGATTTCACGACCCATAGACCCTACAGAAGCCCCTGAAGCCCCCATATAGGGCTCCTTCTTGACCACAGCACCCGGCAGAGGTGAACATCTTGGAGCTTGAGGGTGCTGGGCAGGCCGGACTCACCTGATTTTGAGAGGCACCAGGCTATGGAAATGATGGTGTCCTGGGGACTGTGATGTATTTATAGGTGTATGTATGTATGTCAAAAAAAGACGACCACAACATCTATGAGACACAAAATATCTATCTATATATACACACATACTCACACATCTACAAATATGATCTCATGGTAGATATAATATGTGGGCATCCGGTTCTGGTACATTGTGGCATCAAGGGGATTCTGACCCTATTTTTTGAGGGGTGCGGGGGTAGGGAGGCTGGCTCGGGCTGGCCTAATATGGGATTTAGGGTTCATGTACCGCGCTCCAAGCTCGAAATCCAAGAGGCTCGCAACCTCGCTTTCGTCACTCCCTGCCAGGTCAACGAGCTGTATGGCAACCTTACAGCCTCCCGGCTTTGACCAAGTGCATCGGCCGGGGCATGCGTGGGTTAGTTGCTTCGAGCATCAAAGGGTCAGCCAAAAAAACAACAGCTGTTTGGAGGCGTTTGCAAGTTCGGCATGCGGACTCCGAAAAACTGAGCCCTAAACCCTATGAAGCCGTATGAAAACTCTCTAAAGCAATTTGACCCTATAAAACCCATACAACCTTACAATTCAACCCCAAAAGCCCGAAACAAAAAAGACTAAGAGGCCAGTGTGGACAACTTGGAGCCCTACTGGAGGTTCGTGCGCACCGCCAAGAAGGCAGGTGGGGCAGATGACATCCAGCCTTCAAAGACCCAAAACCCCACTCTTAGTTTAGGCATAGGTTGTTCTAAGAATCGCAGGAGGGGTGTAAAACCTTGCCTTTATATGTAGGTCACCTAAGAATCCTTTTAAGGGTTTTGGAGTCAGAGCCTACAAACAAGTAGGTTTTGGGGTTCTTCAGACAGGACATGTATGTTGCATTTGGGGTCCTTCAGGCATGCTCGAGGCAGGACATGTATGTTGCAGGAGGAAAGGGCAACGAGGGAGCGCCTCGCACGGCTCGTTCGCCCGCCTCGCTTCCTGATTCCTCACGAGGTGCTCGGTCCTCCCCGTGCCTGGAGACTGGACTCCACGAACTTCGGGCGGAGGCGTGGTGACAACTAGATCGAGAGATTCAAGGACATTTCCAAAGTGTCAGGGCGCGCCTGCCAGGAATTTTCGTATTCTGACTTTATCAAAACCGGTTAAGCCTCCCAATGCCCTAGACCCACGCGCTGGAAGCTTCAGGCATTGCCGTGGATTGTGGTCCACGTCCTGCAGCTGAGTGGCAGAGCTGTTATGCAACCGAAGTTTGCAAGCCCCATCACATGGAGACGTCTCCACCCGAAAAAGCCCATGAAGCCTCCATAATGAGCCAGAGTTCCTGAAGTCTGCAACCCCCCCCCCCCCATGAATGGGTGAGGGCATTTTCTGGCTTCCGTTCCAGGGAGAGGGGCTCCAAGCTCCACATGACGGTTCTTTAGTTTGTGGGCCCAGCAAGATGAATGAAACCGACATCATGAAGCTGCTACAGTCTCAAAGGTTCTAGGGCCCCCTTCCCTGCTACTGCCACATTGTCCCACACCTCCGAAGGCACGCTGACCGTTTGGCCCAGGCTCCCTGTCCAAGATGAGCCCTAGGAACCTAAAGCCCTGAACCCTACACTCTATAAGACCCCTGAACCCTGACCTTGTGCGAGTGTGAGAGTCGAGACCATATGCACTTTGGTTCTGGGAGTTCCGCCTTTAAGAGGGCCACCCTTCGGGACCTTAGACTTTGCAGTGCAGGGCTGAGGCAAAGCGAAGAGGGCACGAATGCTTCCGGGGTTTCGGTGCTACGGTGAGGTTTTTTGGGCGAAGGTCGGGGGACTTTTGAACCGTGTTTAGATTTTGTTGACTTGTTAGGGGCTTCGGGCGACTGATGTGGTGGAAAGCAAAGCTAAGCCAAAATTGCTCAAGAAGGATGTAACCCAAAGTCCTGCCTGCAATGACAAGTCCCTCCAAAATGAGGGAAGTCGTCGTCATGAACTATAGTCAACACCAAGCATCCGACACAAGGATGCTGAGCCAAATGCGGCATTCGGTTGCCTCCACGGAGTTGCATCAATGATTTCCCTCCCACAGGGTCCCAGGACGCGCATCTCCACTGACACAGATCCAAGGCTCGAGGCCAGGACCAGTAAACATTCCGGAGGGTTGGCGCCGCCCCTAAGCCCTACTTGGGACCCTCTTTACCTACAGTTTTATGGCTTCTACTAATTCAGGGTAACTACTTCTAAACTGTAATCAACCCAATGATCCCGCTGGTTCTTAGTAGGGAATGAGGGAATTAGGGCCCTATACCCTTTAAGGGATTCTATAGGGCACCTCATTCCCTCATTCCCTACTAAGAACCAGCCGGTGATCCCAGGATGCAGTTCCTGGTGGACGACGGCGTGTACCTCGACCACCGCGCCAGCGAACTCGTGGGCCCGGTGGGGCCGCCGTGAGTTGCGAGAGCTCAAGCTACTTTTGGGGGTTTGGGGTTTCCGAAATTCAGGGTACCTTATTGGGGTCCTTACTGCAAGGGACCCCCAGTTGAGTACTTGAAGGTTTCATGTTGTTATACCAGCAGTCCATAATAGGGACTAGAATAGGGGTGGTATAATCCCTATTAAGGAGTGCTCGTGTTTGCCCCAGCAAGCATCCCTGTGGCGCCTTTTTTTGTTATTTTCCCAAAATAGGGTACCCCTTTATACCCCAAATAGAATAGAATCCCCTTAGAGGGACCTCCAAAACAGGTACCCCCTGTTTTTGGAAACCCCCCATACAGTTTAGAAGTCTTGGTGCCAGGTGATGCACCACGGCATCAAGGACGCGGCGGATGTTCGAGACCACTACTTTCAGTGGCCTGGCCGTGCATGGGGCCCCCTTGAGCCAGCAGGGCCTACAAAAACTCACTTTGCAGCTCTATGAGCCCTCTGGATTCCTGAAATCCCAGGAGTCCCAACTGCAAGAAACATCGGAGTAAGGTCCTTCTGAAGGACCCCCAACATCATTGAAGCCCCCCTGGCCTGGAGCCCTCACCTTGCCTGAGGGACGTCTGGTCCTGCACGCTCCGTGGCGACCTCCTGGTGTCCCCCAACGAGCTGGGCGCCAGGGCGGCGCAGTTTGCCGCCAGCACCTCAGGGACCTCTGGCGCAGAGTACCTTGAGAGCCAGTTCGGTGCAGCATTCAGATTCGTATTTCGTAGGTGATAAAAAGTCAATCTTGGGGCGCGTGGCCGTGGTTACTAGCCGCTAGAGTCTACTTAGGGTGTGCGAGTGTGAGTGTGTGCGTGTGCGTGGTGCTTCTCTTGGCGCCCCAAATGTCCAAGATTAAAGTCCAACACCAGCACGCGCTTCGATGTGTCCGGTGTCGCAGCGAGACGATGAGCTTCTTTCTGAATGTCGGAACGCGAGCAAAGGCAGAGATAGCAGCTCCGAAACCCACGAAGGCACACAAGCTTTACACCTACGTCAACCTTCTTCCGTAAACCCTTTTGGCCCCAGAGACCGCAGTGCTAAGCCCAAGGCCCCATCATATCATGGAAAGCTGGAGAATTCACCGGAAGTGTATGCCCAGCAGGAGTTCGACCTGGATAGTTGAAATCCGATCCAAAACCCTACAAAGACCCTAAACCCCACACCCTGAATTGCTTTGAACCCTCAGGCCAGCCACCTGGACCTGTACCAGCTGGCGCCGGGCTGCTCAGGGACCTGCGTGGAGACCTGCGCGCCTCGGCTTCGAAGCATTCGAAAAGAGGCGGCCCCTGCCCCGGGCCGTTTTCAGTTCCCCTAAGCGGCTGCTCAGGTGTCCAACTTCAGCTGCCGCCCCTTCGAGGACGCCGAGGCTTCATTGCACACACCCGTTTCGGAACATGACATGGCTGTCTAACGGAGGTCCCAGCATGGGTCTGGGTAGAGTTGCTGGCCTGGAAGGGTTCACGACAGTTAGGCAGATGTTGTTTTATAAGCTCACGCCAGAATCCCGAATACGTAGTAGTGTAGGGCGGGGGTTGATGACTTCATGTGAGCATTTACTGACTCATAGTGGGGTAACATTTTACATTTTTCAGGGTACTTAAACACAATAAGAAATAGAAGTTTGAATTGTTAATACTATCCCAACCATGAACAAGTTCATCAGACAGGCACTCCCCAATGGCAAAAACGGACTCTTGCCTGACTCTGGCGTTTTGCACCTAGATTGGGGCATATGAAGCCCGTTGTCAGGGCCCCCCAAAACAGTCTGCCCACCGAACCACTGCCATGGAGCCTGAGGGAGCTTGCCATGCAAAGCTCCTCCAAAAACCTTAGTCTAACAAAACCCTATGCACCCTAAACAGCAAGAGTTCGCACAGCAGTCCTTGCTCGGAAGATTTTAGAACGGACGCATGTAAAGCCTTTAAAGCAGTCCTCGCGCTCTCGCGCCCTGAACGGCCCTATCGTGGGAGGCGCCATTGATGCGGCAATGGCAGCGCGACGCGCGGTCCGCCTGGGCCGCTGGAACTGCGAAAGACAGCCGCAAGCATTGTCACGTCGAGAATGGGGTCACCCTAAACCCTCCAAACCCTCAACCCTAAAAGTGGATTCTCCCCAGCTGTGCGATAGGGAAAAAAACCTACATGCTGCTGACTCGACACTTCGTCTAGACCGAGACAGCAGAAACCCCTCACCTCGACCCCGATACGCCGAGTCACCACCACTTGGGAAAGTCGACTCACTGCATACACAGGTGTGTGTTTGAAGCTTATGAGTTCTGAGAGGGCAGCAGCACTTTGGACGAACGCGCTTGGGCAGTTGCTAGCCTGCCATGAGGTCGTGTTCCGGCGGCTTGTTTGCTTCGACCCTCGGCCGACCACCATTTCGCTTCTGAGCCCTTGGAGAAGTCTTTAGTGCGTCCATGTTCTCGAGCCCTCCCACACAACGGGCTCTTCAGAATCAGGTCCATCTTGAAAGTATATGGCAACCCCAGCATGTACTCGACTTCCCCTTGAAGCCTTTGAGCCCGGAAGTGGAAACATGCGCATGTTGGCCCAAGGAGCATGTGAGAGCCTAAGAGCTTCATGAACGGCTTGAAGACACAGCATTTGTTTCGCAAGGCTAACCTAGCAGCCAGAAGAAACTCCATTGAGCCCCACAAAGGCAAGGTGCAGATTGGAAGCTGCAAAGGCACATTGAGTTGCTTCTACTCCTAGTGCGTCAAATGGATGAAGCAGCCTCATGCAAAGCCTATGACTACGGGCCGCGATCGCCGGTGCGGGAAGCCTGGGCATCGGAAAATTCCGAGCAGGGGCAGGGGTCACAACATTGGCACGAGGGAGCGCAATGTAGCGACCGCTTCATCCCGAGCAGGGCGGCTTCCGACCTGGAATCTGGGCTCACGCTCCTGTCAGAAAGCTCGAGACCTCCCGAGCCCCGTGACGAGGGCAACTCTGTCTACGCACAGCTTCTCCGAAGTGAGCTCTTGGGAATTCACGCGGGCTCTGAGAAGGAAGAGAAGCCCTTCAGGTCTCCGGACAGCAAGAGCCTCTTCAAGTACAGGAGCTGCGCACAGGCCAGCCCGGAGGATGCCTTCTCCCTGTCGCCGGTTTCATTTCAGAGCAGCCGCTTGCTGAGTACTCCTCGGAAGGCGCCCAGAAAGATTGCCAAGGTGCCCTTCAAGGTGTTACTTAGTAGCTGAAGTGAGCACACTTTGCACTTTTTGGGGGTACTATCATCCCCTCTAAAACTGAAAGTGTGAACTTTTCTTTGTCTTATGAACTCAGCAACTAAGGTTAGACGCCCCGCAGCTTCAGGACGACTTCTACCTAAACCTCGTGGACTGGTCTTCTGCCAACGTGCTCTCTGTGGGCCTGAGCAACTGCGTCTACCTCTGGAGCGCATGCACCTTACTTAGCCAATAGTTGAACTTTCAACTTTTGGGGTTTCCTTATTTAGTAGGAACAATAACGTTCAACCACCCTGAACCCTGAACCCTAAACCCTAAACCCTGAACGCTAAACCCTAAACCGTTCTTGGGGAAGTAAGGCACGAGTCGGGTGACCAAGCTCTGTGACCTGGGGCCCGACGACACCGTGACCTCGGTTGCGTGGACCCAAAGAGGCGCGCACCCTAAACCCTAAAACCCTAAGCCCTAAAACCCTAAACCCTAAACCCTAAACCCTAAACCCAGATGTGTTTTATCAAGCAGACCCACAGAGGCGCGCACTTGGCGGTTGGAACCAACAAAGGTGGCTCGGCAGGTTTTTCAGGGACGTGTTTAAAATCTTCCCCTTATTTTGGGGTTTAAAGAGGACTCTTATTGAGGAATATATTCGTCTTATCGGGTTTTTCATAGGGGCCATCCGAGGTGAGGTCCAAATATGGGACTCCACGCAGTGCCGCAAGATGCGGACCATGAGCGGGCATTTGGGAAGGGTCGGCACCATGGCCTGGAACGGCTTCGTCTTGTCCACCGGGAGCAGAGACTCGGCGCAGGCCCTCACTTTGGGACATTTCTTCTTCATTTTTCATTTGACTTTTGTGGGTTTCAGAGGACTATATTGAAGAATGTTTCACCGTATTGGGTTTAACTTAAGAGGACTATCATATTGAAATTGAGCAATCTTATTTTCAGAGGGTTTCTAAGGGGGCTCATCCGAGGAGATCACCACATCCTTCACAGGGATGTCCGGCAGCCAGCGCCCTTCATGTCAAAGCTTCACGGCCATCGGCAGGAGAATAGGGTTTAGGGTTTAGGGTTTAGGGTTTAGGGTTTAGGGTTTAGGGTTTAGGGAGTGAGAGAGCCCTCGTTGCAAAAAGGGTTTAGGGAGGGGGGGTTCAAGGGGGTAGGTACCTAGAAAACCTGAAAGGGAAGCTTAGAGAAACTTAGGGAGCCTTGAGAGTGGGGAGTATTAGGGAACCTTGAGAAACATGCCCCCCTTGAACCCCCTCCCTTAAGAACCCTATCCCTAAACTCTAAACCCTAACCCTAAACCCTATAACAGGAGGTCTGTGGCCTGAAGTGGTCCTTCGACGAGCAGCAGCTGGCATCGGGCGGGAATGACAACAAGCTGTGTGTTTCTAGTTCGGCCCTTGTGACATTTTCTATTTTCCCTTATTTGGCAAAAGAGGATCCTATTCAGGTGTGTTTTTCAAAGCGTTTTAAGCCATCCTAGGTTTGGTCTCTGAAATCCACGGAGCCGGTTCTGAAGTTCAACCGCCATCAGGCAGCCGTCAAAGCCATTGCTTGGTCCCCACACCAGCATGGGCTGCTGGCTTCAGGGGGTGGCACGGCAGACAGGTGCATCCGTTTCTGGAACACAGTGAACAACATGCCCCTGTCCTGCATCGACACCGGCTCCCAGGTTTGCAACCTCGTTTGGTCCAAGAATCTCAACGAGATCGTGAGCACGCACGGCTACTCCCTGAACCAGATCATCTTGTGGAAGTATCCTTCCATGACCAAGGTCGCGACCCTCACAGGCCACACATACAGGGTCCTGTATCTCGCCATCTCGCCTGACGGTCAGACCGTGGTCACTGGTGCAGGAGACGAGACGCTTCGCTTTTGGAATGTGTTTCCGAGTACAAAATCGAGGTCGGGATCAAGTCTATCCTTCTCGCTTCCCCTCGGCCGCACAATCCGATGACCACTACCGCAGCTTATGAGACTCAATTCGCTCAAGCCCGTTCTGGCCACCGCTGCATGTGCTTGTACAGCCCATCGCGGAAGATCTTCCCCAAGCGTTACCCTAATTACACTGTGGCTGGTCTGCTTGGCGGGTGGCAAGAAAGGAGGCTCCACTCCTACACACTACTCGGAGGTTCATAGCCCTTGCGGGGTCTACGTGAGGTCATAACATGCTATGGTTACAGCAAATTGTGTATAATCATAATGACCTTGCCTATCTGACCCCAAACCCCAACCCACTCGAGACAGAGCGATGAAGCCAACTTGTGCTTTTACGCACCCTAGTTACCCTAAAATTGGATGTTCCCCTTAGACTTGCAGTCCTTACTAGGGATGATAGTACGCCCTCTCCTAACCCCTATCAAGGACTGTTAGCTTCAGGGGGGAACATCCCAACCCTAAACCCTAAACCCGAAACCCTAAACCCTAAACCCTAAAGTTGTCCCCAATCCACCTCCAAGTGGGCCACCTTTCACTGAGGGCCTATCGGCCGCCTTGGTCGTGCTCATCGCATGCCTGACCTCCACAAAGGTGGCCTTCCGCCACCTGGCCGCGGGGTTTCTTGGGGCTTAGGGTTTAGGGTACTACTTCTGGGGCGGTGTTCCGCTCGCTGGGTTGAGGCTTGGGTTTGTGTGAGTTTGGAGGTTTTTGCTGTTTGCTCGGGAGGGCACTTGCAAAATGGCCTGAGTCCAAAGGCTCCCAGAAAAGCTTCCCGGGCCCCTCCCTGCGCGTGTGAGGCTCCGCGGGGTGGAAGGTGTGAGCGCCGCTGCCAGAGGCGAGGCTTTGGACCATTGGGCGAAGAGGAAAGTGAGAGAAAAAGAAGTCAGCCTCCAGCCAGAGAGCCTCTGCATCAGCTACACCAAATAAGCCCTAAACCCTAAACCTTTTAATCCTAACCCATAGAGTAAGAAGCCGAAATCACCTAGATGTATGTGGGTGCCTGGAAGAGCTGGCTCAAAAGCAGGTGTCGACACGTGTCCAAAAAGGGGGGTGGGGGCCCACTTAGGGCGCAGCGGAGCTCCTCCGCCATGGGCTTCGAGGAGGCCACCGCCGATCACGCGCCCACGGTCGTGGCGGTGGGCACTGCTGACTTCCTGGAGGTCAATGGCCAGGATAGGGTTCATGGGGTTTATAGGATCTAAAGGGTTCATAGGGTTTATAGGATCTATAGGGTTCATAGGTTTTCTAGGGTCTATAGGGTTTGTAGGGTTTATAGGGTTTACAGGGTTTGTAAGGTTGAATCATAGGGTTGATGGGGTTGATATAGTGACCAGAGGAGCCCCTTGGCTGCGTGGCAGCCGACTGGTCGGAGCGGCTGCTGAGGCTGCGGTGCAAGTCCGAAGTGGGCGTGCTCTGCGAGGCGCCCGCCCACTACAGCCAGACGCCCGGCCTCTTCGGGTGTAAGTTTTTTGGGGTTTTTGTTGGGGGGGTTTTGTAGGGTTTTATCGGGTTTCATAGGGTTTCATAGGGTTTTATAGGGTTTGTAGGGTTTGTAGGGTTTGTAGGGCTTTTAGGGTTTAGGGAGAAGCGGCTCTGCGTTCCGGTCCCCCACGGCGCCAATTCCAATCATGAGAACCCCTAAACCCCAAACCCATCCCAAACCGTAAACCCAAAAAGCCTAAGGAGGAACGAGTACGGCCTCCACTCCTGGGGTTTCTCGGACTGCCAGGGTTCAAGGAGTTTTAGGGTTTAAGGTTTGCATGAGGTTTGCGCAAGGGACGAAAGGAGGGACGCTGACAGGCGGTATTTATGGGTTTTTCAGGCGAATAAGAGTAAGGATCCCCAAGCCCTAAACCCTAAATAACCCGAAACCCTACACATCCCCAAGTCCTAAACCCTAAATAACCCTACACCCTAAACATCCCCAAGCCCTAAAACCTGAACAAAAGCCCAAACCCTACACATCCCCAAGCCCCAAACCCTGAATTACCGGCCTCAAAGGGGGTTCGATTCCGAGCCCAGGACCTGAGGCCCAAGGCAAGGTCGTCGTTGCCGTGCGCGGGGAGGTCGAGTTTGAGATCCTCGGATCTGAGGTTTAGGGTTTAGGGTTTAGGGTTTAGGGTTTAGGGTCTAGCCTCAGCAGTCCTAGGTTAAAAGGCGGGTCTACCTAGCGACTGCTGCAAGGGGCGTGTAAGAGCGTAAGAACTGCTTGGCTGGAATGTGCCCATATGCTGCTGCAATTCTGCTTGGATTGCGGTCGGGAAGAGTCTACCGAGCGCTAGTGTATGCTGCCTTCGAGATCTGCTCGGTTTTCTTCTTGAGGCTTTGAACGTGAAGCTTCAGAGTTTTCGCCTGCAAGTCGCAGCCTCTAAGTCCCAGATGTCTAGTGGTTTTTCGCTGGGCAGTGCGAGCTTGCATCCTTGCAAAGGCGAAGCCGCTACCTCCCCAAACCCCTGTTGTTAGAGTCGAAAAACCCCCAAAATCCAGGGAACGTTGTCATCTAGACGGGTGGCAAAGAAGCAGAGGGTCACTTCTCTAAATATGTTGTGCCTTTTGGGGTTACTATTACGTGGCGGGCCCTCACATGTAGGGTACCCCAAAAGGAACCCTGATTCAGAGAACTCACCATCGGAGTCGTTCCTAAGCCCGAGGACCCTGGCGCGCCGCGCGGAGGACTCGGGCGCGGTGGGCATCGTCATCATCGACAACGAGGCCAGGTGTGTGTTTGCGGTTTTAGGGTTTAGGGATGTTTTCTTTGAAAAAGGTCCCAGTTGATGCGGGAATATTTGGGATTTTTGGGCTGGCTAAGAATGGGTCTGGAATCTGTGAGAGCCGCTAGATGGCTCGAAAGCCTAGACCCTTTAACCATAGAACCCCAACCCTATACACCCCACCATGAAGAGACCAGGAGTTTTCGGCTCAAAGCCAAATTCTAAACCCTAAACCCGAAACTTTAAACCCTAAATCGTAAACGCTAAGCCCTAAGCCCTAAACCCTAAACCCTAAGCCCTAACCCCTAAACCCTAAACCCTAAACCCTAAACCCTAAACCCTAAGCCCTAAGCTCTAAGCCCTAAGCCCTAAACCCAAACCCTAAAATTCCCAAGCACGAGGACGAGTGGGAGACCGACTTCGAGATGACCCTCGACGTGCTCCCGGCATGCGATTTGGGCTGAGGGTTTTGGTGTTTAGGGTTTGGGGTTTAGGGTTTAGGGTTTAGGGCAGACTTCAGAGGCCTGGATGTAAAAAGGGTTTGGGGTTTACAAGGTTTAGGGTTGAGGTTTTTTCAGGTTTAAGGTGTAGAAGTTGTTCAAATAACTCTTTCTGGCGAAAGTTGGAACAGGAGCTTCTCTCTTCTTTCATTTCGCTTCGAACCGGACGTGGCATAGAGATCAGTGTAGTGGACCCGAAGTAGCCACCCTAAGCCCTATAAGCCCGGGTGGCGAAAAAAACACCCTGTCAGCCCCTAGGCGGCCCTGTACATGGAGGTCCATTTGTAGATGGTGCGTCAAAATCTCCCAAAATAAGGTTATAAACCTGTTTTCACAGCAATCGCCCTAGTTCCCATGAGCCTCCAGTGAAGCACTTTCCTTCAGCCCCAAAACCATGTGGCATATTAGACCAACCAACCGTAGACCCGAAACCTTCTCAACAAACTCCTAAACCCTTAGCCCTAAGCCCTAAACCCGGGTTGGGGTTGGGGTTTTGTGTTGGTTCGGGTCTTGTGGTTCTGGGGTTTTGGGGTGCTGGGGTTTTGCGTGGTGGTCCTGGGCTTGCGGCGCAGTGTCCTGTTTCACGTTGGCGCCTGATATTCGCTCTTCGGAGATGGTGCTGCAGACACCCACCCTGAACCCTAACCCCTAAACCCCTAAACCCCTAAACCCCTAAACCCCTAAACCCCTAAACCCCTAAACCCTAAACCCCTAAACCCCTAAACCCCTAAACCCCTAAACCCCTAAACCCCTAAACCCCTAAACCCCTAAACCCCTAAACCCCTAAACCCTAAACCCAAGCCCTTTCGGCAGCAGGACCCGCATCGTCCACCACCGGCGGTTCCGGCCGTACTCGTG
Organism: Symbiodinium natans; assembly: GCA_905221605.1. Lineage (NCBI taxonomy): Eukaryota > Dinophyceae > Suessiales > Symbiodiniaceae > Symbiodinium > Symbiodinium natans. Next base: position 260,951 of record CAJNDS010002125.1, on the reverse strand, counting down.
CCGAAGACTGCGCGGAGCCGACTGAGGGATGGCCTGCAGGCGCCCTTGCGGAAGGGTTTAGGGGTTAGGGTTTGGGGTTTAGGGTTTAGGGTTTGTGGTTTAGGGTTTAGGGTTTTTGGAGTTTAGGGGTTTAGGGTTAAGGGTTTCTCCAATTATCTGCAAGTCACCACGATTTCTGTGAGCATTCCCGGCCGACTCCCCAAGCCCGGATGCAACAAAAAAAAGTTTTTGGAGTTTAGGGTTTAGGGGTTCAGGGTTTAATTAGGGTGTTTAGGGTTTAGGGCTTAGGTTTCAAAGAAGGGTGTTTAGGGTTTGGGGTGTTAAAAAACCCTGCGCTCGCGTCGGAAGGGCATCGTAGCAGCGAGTGTTTGAAGCCTCCGGTCGTGGCGCTGAGGTGCGAGTGGTCCGCCGCTGGGCCTTGATCCGCTGTACTTGGGGAGTTTAGGGTTTAGGGTTTAGGGTTTAGGGTGCTGAGAACCTGCAACTCAGTCGCCGTGTGCATCGAGCTTAAGAAGTCGCAGTAGATCTTGCATGCGGCCCGCGCGCGTCGAAATATGTTCGCTATGTGAAACGCGCTAGCACACGAACTCCCTGGATTGTCTGAGCGCGAGCGTCGGCACCACAAGAACACTTTTGTCACAAAGCCACTGCCATGTGCTCTGCTTTGATTCATTGAAAGCCAATGCCAGCTGCAGACAAATCTTATGTCTTGGGATGTTCCCCGCTATCCTAACGGTCCTTGATAGGGATTTTACTAGGGGTACTACAATCCCCACTAAGGATTGTTAGTATTAGAAAGAACATCGCAACGTATGTCTTATGCCCCTGGTGGCCTGAGGAAGGATCGAGCGGAACCTCGCCAGCAACGAGGAGAAGTTGCTGCAGCTTCCTGGCCACAGCCAAAGGAATCTACTTCGGTAGGGCTCCAGGCATGATTGGGGTTTTCTTAGGGTGAGGGTTTGGGTTTAGGGTTTGGGTTTAGGACCCCGCCAAACTCTCAAACGCGGAAAACCCCCGGTGAACCTTGCCTAAACCCCCGAACCCCCCGAAACTGCACCCCCTACCACCTCTACTTAAACCCCAAACCGCAAATCCTAAACCCTAAACCCTAAACCCTAAACCTTAAACCCTCAACCCTAAACCCTAAACCCTAAACCGCCGAAGCCTCGTAGGTTCATGCGCCTGCGCGGCGTGGAGGTGGACCGAACCTGCGCCCGAGGGGGTCATCCCTATAAGGTTGCACCCTTTGGGACCCCTTTCGAGTATCAAATGCATACATCCTATACACATGCATATCACATGTCTGCAGATATTATATATATATATATATATACATATTTTTAGATATATATATATATATATACATATTTATTGATTTTTTACATAAACTAATATTAGGTAAAGGTAGAAAGAGCCATACTCACTGAGCGGGCACAGATCTTCAGAGGAAGCTGTTTGCAGAAACATGTGAGGAAGAAAAGGGTATTGTTAGAGACCACCATGCAGTTATTACTGTATCAGTATCTCCAAATTACAGTAAACCACTGTGCCGAACCGGCCGAGCCTAAAACGTCCGGAAGTTCCCCCCAAAAATCGGCACTTTTGTTCTGAGCAGCAGCTGCTCTTTGTCAATTCCCTCCCGATTTCGCAAGACAAAGATCTGCAAAGCCCTGAACGAGACACATTGGGGGCGGCCTGGGGGAAGGGGGGCGGGGGAGACTCTCTAAAGCCAGGTGGGCCTACAACTTCAGTGAGCCGAGGCGGCGAAAGCGCCCGGAGAGGGTTTGGAGCTTGATTCTGTGAGGCTCGAGTAGGTGGTAGGCAACGCTTCTTACAGCACAAGCTCTGCCTGCACCCTATAGCCCTCAGAAACGATATGCCTTAGGGTTTAGGGTTTAGAGTCAAGGATACTGAGGTTGATAGGAGAGTTTGGAGCATCAGTAGGAGGCACTTTGAGAGCCGCGTGCGGACAAAGGAATTCGGGTGAAGCGCACCTTGATCTTTTCTGCCAGGTTAACTACCCAGAAGCCCTAGGCCCCCAAAATCCGGAATTCTTGCCCGGCTTGCGCCCGAGCGTGAGAGGCGAAACCCCAAAGCCAAAAGCTAGAGAGCGACGGCGAAGGGGACGAGGCCCTGGCTTGCAGTTTGAAACACCCACGAACCTGCGGTAGGTTTTGGGCGCTTGGGGCGTACATTGTTGCTTTGCAGAGCGAGGTCAGATGCTTATTTCCCAAAATAGGGTCCCCTCTATAAAGACCCAAAACGCCACCCCCAAATGGGAGAGTGAGAGAGAGGGACAGAGTGAGAGAGAGGGACAGAAAGGAGGGGGAGAGGCGGAGGGAGGGAACGAGGGAGGGCAGGCTCCGTCTGAACGAACTGGTCAGACCTCGCACCTGCCGTTGGCTCCAGCTTCCGCTCTCTCTTAGTGCGGACTGCAAGTTGACGGAATTTAGGACCGGCAGACATCCTGGCAGTCGAAGCTTAGAGCTAGCGCTAGAATTCGAAAGTGGCCCGAGCAGCCGAAAGGTGTGAAGCCCAAAGCACCCAAGCCTCAGACGGGGGGAGCCTTCTTAGCCCCCCTCAAGCCCCTCAGCAACTGACTTCCCTCTATAGTGGGCCGATGTTTCAAGGAGCCTATCAAGACCAGCACCACCCCAAACCCAGCACTAAACCGTAAACCCTCAACCCGAAACCCGAAACCCTACTTTCAAGTGCCCCTCTGTTGGGGTATGCTACCCATGCGCCTTCACTGCGGGGGCACCCATCCACCGGCTTCTTGCATCAGCTTCTTCTTCTGCAGCAGTACCCAATGACTTTCAAGCTTCCCCCCCCAAGAAATGGCACTACAATTTACAAAAAGCAGGGTTTTGGGTTTTGTTTGGTTTTTGGGTTTGTGGTTCTTTTGGTGTTGGGTTTCGCATATAAGATTCTCAAGGTTGCTTGGGTCTGTCCCGAAGTTTTCGTGAGCAGCTCCCGAGTCCGATCCTGGCCCCTCTTATTGGGGTTGAATTAAGAGGGGCACATCCAGGGTTGAGGGTTTATAGGGTTTAGGGGTTTAGGGTTTAGGGTTTAGGGTTTAGGGTTAGGTTTCGGGGGGTCTTCAGAGGGTCTACCTAGAATCCCCCCCCCCCCCCCCCACAGCTCCGTGGAACATCCCCGCCTCGGGCTTCTGCACACTTGTTCAACGAGAGTTGAAGTTTCGGGCTGCGCCACCTAGACCTACACCCTAAGCCTTGGGATGTTCTTCCTTTCTACTAACAGCTCATCAATAGGGATTATAACAGATAGCATAGGGGGGAACATCCCAACCTAAACCCTCAACCGCAGTGATAGTGTGGACAGGCACACCTTGCTCAACACCCCTTCTGCCGCCCCGCCCACCCACCCCGCATTTGCCACAGATAAGGCTCACGCGCATGGCTGCGACCTGAGCCGAGGTTGAGGGAGGAGTTGGTGCTCAGAGGTTGTGAGGGTTCCAGGGCTCCGGGAATGCTATCTGGGTTCAGGACGGCCAACCAAGGCTATCAGGTATTTGGTGGGGGAGGCTCCATCTTGCATGTGGCGGCGGATGACTTTAGAGTTTTTCGTCCCCCAAAACCCTAACCCTAAACCTTTGCAGGGTAGTGAGGGCGCCAAGGCCGGCCCGTTTCAGCAGGTGGTCTGTGGTGTGTGTGGCATGTAGCTCTTCCACGCCCCTGCCAAGCAATTCTGTGATCTGCGCTGGCCCAACTGACCCACATGTTAAAGGATGGTTCTTGAGCTTTAGAGACTCTGAGCTCCCACATAATTGTAGATGTCTGAGGCTGCCATAGAGTGGGGCGACATCTACAGAGCTACGAACAGGGACAACACCCCCACGCCTGGGTACCTCTTCAACGACATCGTGCAGAATGTCGCTCAGCTGCGTTACGGCCTGACATACTATAGGGGTCGGAGTAATTACCTTTCGTATTCCCTTATGGTCCTTTTATACATATATATATATATATACTATAGTAACCCTCAAAGCTTGCATCCAACTCTCGGGGTCCTGGGCGAAAACAGTGGAAGACAGCTGGCGAGCACACACACCTTATCAACTCCACAAGGTTCTCCACCCAGAAGCACTTCGGAGGAGAAGAGCCCACAGAGCCCGACATTACATATCATGTAAAGAAGTGTTCTACATACATACATCTACACATGTATATGACTCTATACGAGCTAAGTACATGTCTTTCTCTCTCCCTCTCTCTCTATACATAGCTAATATATAACTTGTTCAAACTCCCAAACCCCTCGTCCCTAAATCCTCACAGAGTGTTTACAACAACGTCTTCTTTGCCAGGTCTCCCAGGCGATGCCCTCTGATCTGCCGGCGGTGGCAGAGTACCTGGCGGACTGCGTGGAGGGCGACCACGCCCACGTCAAGCTCAAGGCCCCCCAAAACTCCTACACCCGCTAAGGGTTTAGGGTTTAGGGTTTAGGGTTTAGGGTTTAGGGTTTAAGGAAGCCTTGAGCCCTGAACCCTAAACTCTAAGCCTGGATCCTGGCCCGCATCTGCTCGTCCAACAGCCCCCGTTTTGTGTAACCAGGGACTTTGAGACTGCCCCGAGATTAAGAATACTAGGACCCAGAGTAGGCCCTTATTTCCTTTGTTTTGGGTTTGGGTTCCCTTATACACCCCTTTAAGCCAAAAAGGGCACCCTTCTTATTCCTAAGTTCCTCTTGTGTCTAGAACATGCCATATGGGGTTTACGAAAACATTGGACCTTACAAAGCCTTTCTATGAACCCCCAATAGTAGGATAAGGTTCAGAAGGAACCCGTAATTTCCGAAACCCCCTAGTGATCGTCATGTGAAGGTAGACTCTCCTTGATTCAGGGGGTATTGTGCTCACTTGGGATGTTCCCCTTATACTAACAGTCCTTGAAAGGGATTATAGTACCCCCCCCCCCCTATGATAGTCCCTCTTAGGGACTGTTCGTTGCAGCGCCATGTAGCCAGGCGAACAAACGCTGCACAAAGAGCATTGGTAGAGCGGCAATGCGCGGCGATCGTTTTTAGACCGGCAGAAAGAGAGGACTACAGTAGACCCAGAGATGACGGAGGTATCGGAGAAAAGACTTTGGGTGCTCAAACGTGTCGTGTTTCTGCTCCACACCCCAGCCCTCGACACCGGTGCTTGCATTTAGGGCTTAGGGTTTCCTCAGTCCGTGCCTAAACGGGTTTGGGGTTCTAGGCCTAGGGCTGTGAGGCGCTCTTCGTCATCAAGACGCTGGCCTACCGCATCCCCCCGTTTCAGCAGGCCATGCAGGACTGTCGGGGTGTTGGACAGCGCCGAACCATGCCGCTGGTTTGCGACACATGCGATGCGGTTTAGGGATAGGGTTCAAAAGGGGTTGGGGTTTAGGGCTTGGAATTTAGGATTTAGGGTTTAGGGTATCATTGTGGCAGGGCGTCTAAAGAACTGTGGCAGCGTAGACTGGAACCCAAGTATAGTTGTGACTTGTAACTACAGACAAAGGGGGGCTACAATTGGGGGGGGCGGGGGCCCTTACAAGAACGGTAAAAGTGCTAAGAGGACAATACGTTAAAAGTACTGTGTGCTCCGAGTGCTTTCCTTCCCAATTCATTTGAGTGATCCCGGGCTCCTCCAACAAACTATATAAGACTGTAATTACTTCCATACTACAAGATATGATACTAGGATACATTCGTACTATGATACCAGAATAGTCTAGTAGGATCATGCGAAAATGCTATACCACTACCCTGCTATAGTGCTAAGAATGCTATAGAACCATGATACCCTGATACTGCAATATAATGGTAGAGTACCACAATACGATAGAACGAAAGTGCTACCATACGCAAATGCGATGATACTGTTCTACTATAGTGCTTTAAGCTGATATAGTTCATACACTTCATATACTTAAAAAATCTAGTGCAAGAATATAAGAATACACTCTGACAACATCAGCCAGGAGCACCTGAGGTGCGTGCAAGACGCTTCGGTCTTCACAGGGCCCCCATCTCCCATGTACCTCGGGTGGCACTTAGCCTTGCGAAGCTCTGCAGCGGGTTCTGGTGTGTGGGCCCCTCGGTTTGTAGAGGGTAAATAAGGGAAACATAAGGAAGGGAGGAAACATGTAACTACCCTAAGATGAAACCCCCACCCCAGCAAACATGAAACTTAATAGGCCTTAGGCCCAAGATTCCTTGTCAGGGGCAGCGCCAAAAACTGCAGTTTGCAACCAGGATTCCAAGTGCAAGAAGTGCGGTGTTGCTAAACCCCTTAAACCCTATTCTCGGAAACACCCAATCTATCTGTTAACACATGTATACATAGATACATATGTGTATATATGTGTGTGTATATACACAGAGACACTTATATATATATATATACACATTATATTTTTCATTTATTTGCAATATGTGTAGATATACTCCTTACATTCCCACACACACACGTGTATATAACATATGCAGCTGAAAGGAGTCGCCCCTGCCTACATACCCCACTTTCCGGGGTCTCTCAGCGCAGGTTCGGCGACGAGCCCTACCGCCTTGTCCGCGAGGCGGCCGACGGCGCGCTGGAGGCGCTGTCCGGCAACGAGTTCTACCACGAAGAGTAGCTTGGGTTTAGGGTTTAGGGTTTAGGGTTTAGGGTTTAGGGTTTAGGGTTTAGGGTTTAGGGTTTAGGGTTTAGGGTTTAGGGTTTAGGTTTTAGGGTTTAGGGTTTAGGGTTTAGGGTTTAGGGTTTAGGGTTTAGGGTTCAGGGTTCAGGGTTTAGGGTTTAGGGTTTAGGGTTTATGGTCTGTTTTTGAAGGGATTTGGGATGTTGCCCGTTCTGTTAGTAGAAGGGGGAACGTCTCGAGGTAGGATTTCTATATGGGGTTCTGAGGTGGCTTTATTGGCTTTTTGGTGGGAGGGTTTCGAGGGATTTCGGGAGTTCAGCTGTGCATGTCAATTACTTAGCCAATAGCTGAACTTAACTTTGTCGGATTTCCTTTTTGACCTTATTCTGTTGGTGTAGTCAGCATTCACCTTTTTGTTCCTTGGCCATTGGAGAAGTAATGTCAGCCGTACACACAAGAAGCCCTACCCCAGACAGCCCTAAGCAAGCCTGAACCTGACAACCAGGGTTTAGGGTTTAGGGTTAGGGCGGTGTAGGGTGTAGGGTGTAGGGAAAGCCTTAAACCCCTGAATCTCCAACACCCAGGTACCGGCTACTGTCCCAGCGCATTGTGGGCTTCGGAAACTACGAGCCGCCAGAGGACCCGAAACCCCAAGCATGGAGCTTACCCATTTTGAATGATTCAACATACCCCAAACCCATACCCCTTAGCCTATAAAAGGGTGAATATAAGGAAGGATCCTTACCAAACCTTGACGGGTATGCTCAAGGGGTATGTTGAATATTTCTTAGACATTTGAACCGCTTGAAGAGAAGAGAATATTGTATGCGGGCTACCTAGGGCTACCTATCGCATCTCCGGGAGTGAGCTCTTTTGAAGCGTTTACCTCAACTTCCGGAAATGGTTTTCCTGCCATGAGGTGGTCTGCGAGTGCCAAATACGAACGGAAATTTCGGGGGTGGGCTGCTGGCGGATTAAATGGTCGGTTACCATACTAGAATTAATGATGCCCCATTTGTGTTAGAGAACTGCCCGTCGCCCGCGGTCGGCATGCCGGGGAGCCTATTTTACAGTTTTAGAAGACCTAAACCCTAAACCCTAAACCCTCTTTGTCTCAGGACAGCAAGCTCCCTGACGGCTCCGTGAACGTCGCCAAGGATGGTGACAGAAGCCAGGGCCGTGGCTACTTATAGGTGGCGTGGTGGTTGAGCGATTTCGAAGTTGAGCCTAGGAGCGCCCAGACATGTGCATCTGCTTCTAAGATAGAAGACGTCTTCTTCCAGGGGTTTAGGTTTTCCGGAGGCTTCAGAGCAGTGCCTGTGGCAGATGTGGGGCTTGATCTCAGCCATGGGGCCCTCTTGTGTCTGAAGGAACCAAGAAGCGTTCATGGGGTTTAAGGTTTAGGGTTTAGGGATCAAACGCCATGTGCGCAGGATGTCACCTTTGGGGACGTCCTCGGCGGTGCGGTGGGAGGCATCTTCACAGGTGCTGGCGCTATCTACAGTGGCGTCAAAGGCCCTCGAAGGGAGTGACACAGGGGCTGGCTTGCCTTGTCAGATGGCTCGTGGCTCATACTGCACAGATCATTATGTAATTAGGGGTCACCCTAAACCCTAATCCCTAAACCCTAAATCCCCCCTCCCTCCCCCCTGGGCAACTTTTCTGGGAACCCTGGCAGGTCTCTTCGAGAGCCACTCGCGCCGCGTCTCGGGCATCGGCTTGGAAGGCATGGGTACCTTGGCAAATTTGGGGGTCATTATACCCTGTGCTACTATACTTCCTATTAAGGTATATGAACCATAAGCCCATTTAGGGGTCATTTCGTCCCCAAGGTATCACTGAGGCCTCGGCCGATGTGGAGGAGGGCGAGGACGCGCGCGATTGCGCTGGTTAGGGAGGTTACGGGGGAGGGCTTAGGGGCTTAGGGGCTTTCTGCCCTCTGCAAGGTGCTATTAGAGCTGTCTGAAAAACCGACTTCGCTCCCAAACCCTAAGCCCGAAACCCTAAACCCGAAATCCTAAACCCTAAGCCCTAAACCCTAAACCTACCTGTCCCAAATGAGAGCACACAAGAGCACCCCACGGTGAGTGGAGGAGGTCTACGAAGAGGAGGAGGAGCCAATTGAGGAGGAGACGCTTGGCCTTCAGAGCTCTGGTTTAGGGTTTAGGGTTTAGGGTTTGGGGTTAGGGTTTAGGGTTTAGGGTTTAGGGTTTAGGGTACATCTTGAGGTGGTTTGGGGCAAGAGCACGTGAACGATCAGCCGCCCTGCCCTTCAGGGGTTTGTGGTTTCGGGTTTCGGGTGGCTAGGTAGGCCTTGGGGACGTTTTATAGTTTCCTTTTATTGTGTTTCAGAAGACCTAAACCTTAACCCCTAAACCCTAACCCCTAAACCCTAAACCCTAAACCCTAAACCCTAAACCCTAAACCCTAAACCCTAAACCCTAAACCCTAAACCCTAAACTAACCCTCAACCCTAACATGTTCCGGAATATGTTTCAGCGGGTTTTTAAGGGGGCCATCCGAGGTCCTTGAATCAGGTCTAGCCGCCGAATATCCCGGAGTCCCTAAGCCTCGCTCTTCACTTTCTGGCTAATCGCGGCAGGCCAGATGGAAAGAAAGGGTTGAGAGAACTTAGCTAGGGTCCTATGGTTTAGAGTTCTAGACTTTGGGGTTCTGGGATGCTTTTCGGGGATCACCCTCCCCAGTGTACCACTTCTGCAAACCAATACCATCATCAGAGTCTTGACCTCAACATCCCTGAACCCTAAAACCCTAAAACCCTAAAGCCCTAAAACCCCGAAACCCTAAAACCCTAAAACTCTGAAACCCTAGAACCCTAAAACCCTAAACCCTGAACGCTAAAACCCTAAACCCCAGACCCTAAACCGCCGAAAAGCCAGATGAAAGCGCTGAAAAGCCACGAAATCCAATGCCGTAGACTGAGGCATCCCTCCAACGGCACCTATGTGCCTCCCGTACCCTGGCGGGCCTTCTCTAGGACTTGGGCTGTTTTGGGAAAAGGGCGCAGGTCCAGTCTTTGAAGGGGTTATCAGGCTAAACCCTAAACCCTAAACCCTAAACCCTAAACCCTAAACCCTAAACCCTAAACCCTAAACCCTAAACCCTAAACCCTAAACCCTAAACCCTAAACCCTAAACCCTAAACCCTAAACCCTAACTTATGGGGAGGGGGAGGAGGGGTTGGGATGGTCCATCCTGTCATTCCATGCCGGTTGTCCCGGGGCTGTAATGTTAACCTCACATCTATAAATGGGGTGGCAACTGTAATATTCGCCGGGCCAGAGGGGCTTAGCCGAAGACTACTTTCCATTACGGGAGGTTTTCGGGCCGATGTGTGTAAACAAGTCTAGAAAGGGGGGTCCGGTGAAAATAATAATGGGGTGACAACAGTAATATTTGGCCGGCCAGGAATCAGAAATTTTACTTGCAGAGAAGACTTTTCGAGCTCCGAGAGCAAGCAGAACCCTTCGAGACCAAGCACAGCAGACCCTGACAGCTAACCCCCCCCAAGACCCCCAGAATCCGCATTATTGGCACCCACTCGGTTTTTTCGACCCCTCCAAACCCCGGGGACCAAAACAAGTTTTCTTTTTTTGGGGGGGGGGGGGGGGTTATTAAAGCGACGTTAACATTAAGCCACTTCTCGCCTCGGGAGCTCGGAGCCCCAAAAAGCCTTGAAACAGTCTTGGACATTGAAGGCAGAAAGTTCGGGTTTAGGGTTTAGGGTTTAGGGCTTAGGGCTTAGGGCTTAGGGCTTAGGGCTTAGGGTTTAGGGTTTAGGGTTTAGGGTTTAGGGTTTAAAAGGGTTTCCCTTTGCATCGCCCCTGTCTTGGCCTTCCCAGAGTCTCTCGAGGTGGTGCCTGCGGCGCCCCTGGAGTCGGCGGAGGCGCTGGCAGAGGAGCGGGAAGACCAGCTGCACCAGGAGGCGGGTTTAGCCCTCAAGCCCTAAACCCTAAACCCCCCAAATAGCTCTTAGAAGCCTTAGAACCCAAATCCTTCAACCCTGAGCCCTTAAACTCAAGGGACTCTGCCTCGGACCCCGAAGGTGGTACCCTTGGGTTTTGGGCACACTTTTCAAAGATGCCCCTGAAAAAATAGGGGCACGAGTCTTCACCCTTGATACAGTTTTAAACACCCTGAGCCCTTTAAACCCGAAAGTTCAAATCCCGGGTTCTTGATCCTGTAAAACTTGTAAACCCTTAAAACCTAACCCTAAACCCTTAACCCCTGAGCCCTGAAACCCTTAAAAAGCCCTGAGCAGTCTGCATCCTCAAATCCCGAAACCCTGACCCTAAACCCGAAACCCAAAACCCTGAACCCTGAACCCTGAACCCTGAAAACCTAAACCCTGATTGAGGCCTGCTTCTCGGCGGCCCAGTCCTTGCTCCCTGGCTGACTGTAGCAGTCGAAGATAGGCCCATTGAGGCTGCAAATGGGTTTAGGGTTCAGGGTTTAGGGTTCAGGGTTTTCTATAGCTTCTAAAAATACCCATAACCTACCTGTTGTTGTAGGTTGTTGCTCATGTTGCTCTCAACACCCCCCTTTTAAGATTCTAGGCAACCTACTGTAGGTTCTGGGTTCTTAAGGCCATTCGGTTCTCGGGAGATGTTGTGGGCAGTTGTCGTGGCGGTCATAGCAGCTTGCCGTAAACCCTAAACCCTAAACCCTAAACCCTAAACCCTAAACCCTAAACCTGAAGACACATACGAGAGATTTCGATTGTTCCCTGCGGAGTGATCCCAGAGGGGGTCTGCTAGGCGGGTGGCAAAAAAAACCCTAAACCCTAAACGGTCCCTCATTCAAAAGGCTTGTCAAGGCAAAGCCGCAGGAAGCCACCAGGCCCCAGAAAAGCCCAACCCTCGGCTTCTGGAAGAAGATAGGGGATTCCAGGAGTCAGAGGCATTTACGTTGTGTTGGGGTTTAGGGTTTAGGGTTTTTTGTTTCGGGTTTAGGGATTAGGGTTCGGGGTTCGGGGTTGAGGTTTAGGGTTTAGGGTTTGGGGTTTAGGGTTTAGGGTTTAGGGGCTCAAAAAACCCCTGTAACAGTGTAGGGTACAAACGCAGCCAACAAACACGTGCGACTGGAACAGGCCCTGAAACCCTAAACCCTAAACCCCAAACCCTAAACCCAAGAGCGTTTTCAGGGTTCCGGTTGCCGCCGCAGGCTCGATGCCGAGGAGCCGAGCCCTGTTAATCTTATTGATCCGGAGGCCGGGGGACTCAGGTTTAGGGTTTAGGTTTTAGGGATACTCGGATACTGGGATTTTTCGAAGGTCTCTGATGTTTGGGGTGGGAAGGTGCCCCCACAAAAGTACCGTTACATGTAGAGAGCGGTCCATGTGGCCGTTTAAGAAGGTGCACGAATCTCGCCGTAATAGCCTCTACCATCCTGACAGTTTGGGTCCCACCCCTCCGTTCCTTCCCCCAGCCCAAAAACACTCACAATCTCTCTCTCTCTCTCACACGCACACACGCACGCACGCACGCACAGACAAATGAGTTCCAAGCTCCTCTTCTTTCTGGGTTTTCCTGGTTGCAGTGCAGTTTGCAGTGTGAGGGGATTGCGTGGCTCCCTGATACCGTGCAGGTCACGTGCTAGTTGACGAATGTCACGGCGCTATATGGCTTCTGAGAGTGATATGCAGCCTACGGCGCGTGGTATGCACGGCCTTGAAACCATCCTCTAAACTCGAAGTCCTTGTCATATGGGGGTTAGGGTTCCCTCATAATCAGGACCCTAATCAGGTACCCCTACTTTCGGAAACCCCCATATGTAAGCCCTGAAGACTTTACAACCTTCAGTGCCAAGCCATGCCAGGCTCACAGCGTGCGCTCTAGGCCCAGTTTCCAGTGAACCGCAGTACAGAGAGCGACACACGTTCGACCAAAAAGTGTGGGACAGCCGGGCCCTCAAAGTTTTCCCCAAGAGCCCTGAACTGCCTCCAATGGAACCGAGCCACCCTAAACCCTAAACCCTAAACCCACAAGCCAACAACACAGCAAGCCTTGTGGCTTGTGACAGCACCCCGAAGCCGCTTCCACCCCTGTTTCCTGGGCCTTACATACTGGCAGCACCACGATGGGCGTGCGCCGTCCATGGCCGCTTTTGCTCAAGCCTTGCTAGGGCCAAGTTCTGCCTAGTATTGTACCCAGGTTGGCTTTGTTGGAATATTACATATGTCCCTTTTGGGGGTGTAATCAAGGATCCTATGTACTATATACAAAAAAAGTCAAACGGAGACACGGCTTGAAGCCGCCGCACATGTGCCCAAGTTGTGTATGCTCCCATCCATTCGTGGCACCCTGCCACCGCGGTTGGCAGCAAGTGATTAGCCAACCCAGAAGGGTTTGGTGTTTTTGGGGTTTAGGGTTTAGGGTTTAGGGTCCCAAACAGCCTGTTGAGATCTAAGCCTTCGCACTGCGACACGTGTTGTCCTTCAACAAAGGCGGCACCCCGGGCTTCAGGCAATTCTTCGCAAAGAGACCTCCCTCCTTAGTTCACCAGGAACCCCCCCGTGGTTTATAAGTTTTAGGGTTCTGGGTTGTTTAGGGTTTAGGGTTATAAGGTTTGGGGATCAGGGTTTAGGGCAGCTTGAGGTTCCTCAATTCAGGGGGTGCTGCTCCTTGGGGCATGCCATGGGGAAGAGGGGTGGCGCCGGCACGGAGTACAAGGTCCGCCTTGGAAGCACTTGGAGGTTGAGGAGTGATTAGGTCGTTTAGGCTTTAGGGTTTAGGGTCTAGGGTCTAGGGTCTAGGGTTTAGGCTTACTTACATGGGTTGGTGGTCTCGTCAAGTAGTGTTTCGTTTTTTTGGCATATATTCGCTTTCTTATTAGGGTATCAAGGGGCTACATTAAGGTACAGGGGTAAGAGATAAAGAGGTCACCGGCCTTTGCAATAGACAGGTGGGGTTCCAAGTATCCTCAACAAGGTTAGAACAGATGATCGTACCTATCTAAGTGGAGTTCTACCTGCCCTAAGTAAGGTTACAAGGAGTTATATCGATCTAGACCCTATGTGCTGATAGCTCTACGGGTGCTTTTTTAAGTGGGGTGATTATGACGACACGAGCACCTGCCGAAGCTTTCCGTGCATGTCGGTATGGGCAGGGGGGGGGGGGGGGTTCCAAAATTAGGGGTACCTTATTGGGGTCCAACTATGAAGGGAATGCTGCCAATTTGGGGTCTATTGTTAGGGGGTCCCCTGTTTTCGTAAAACATCATGCAGGGATTCAGGGTTTAGAGGGAGGGGGGATCCGGGACGTAAAGCAGGGGGATGGGTTGTGGAGGTTCCCCAATCCCCGCCCGGGCGAGTCTGTCGGCCGAAGAAGGCCAGACGGCCAATGTCCCTTAGGTTTGAGGGATCTTCCTGAAGCTGGGTAGTCCCTGTGGTGCCATCTTGTGCTCCCTTTATGTTGGTGCAAGGTTCCTTTTGTAAAGTAGCCGAACCCAAAAAGGGTACCCTTGTCACAAGATCCCAAAAGGGTACCCTTATCATAACGTCCCAAAAAGGGTGCCCTTATCCATATCATGGTTCGGAAGTGGGACTCCTGGTTTGACGGTCGAAGGACAAGCCGGCGGAGCAGAAGAAGGATGGGACGGCTGCTGGCCAGCAGAAGTGAAATGGCGGCGGGAGGGTTTGGGGCTTTGGGGGTTTAGGGTTTCGGGTTGTGAGGGGTCGGAGCCCCGGCAATCTGCCCAGAGTCCCGGATGCAAAAAGAGGGGGGTTGAAGCCCAGGGCCCAGAAAACAGCTCAACGGGCCGTCAGATTGAGAGAACCGCCCCTTTTTGTTGGGGTTCTTACCGTTCCTTCTTTCCATTCCCTACAGTAGGAACCCCAATGGGGCCTTTGCCCGAAGAACCGGAAACTTTTTGCTGCTCACCTGAGGTGGTCAAGTCCTACCAGCGCATGCCCACCCAACTCCTGCACGAGCTGCTTGGCTGCGGCAACCGTGGCAGTCCGCACAAGTCTCAGCGCACGTTTCAAGAAACCTCAAGCCGCCAGCCCGGAGCCCTAAAGGAAACTGCCCGTAGCCCTAGAATGAAACCCTCATCAACCCTCAACAAATGTCTACGGCTCAAGATCGAGCTGTTCGACGCAAAGATTCGCCTTCATCACACCCTTATGACAGAATCATGCAAGTGCATCTTCGTAGATTTTGGGAGCTGTGAGCCTTCTGCATAAGGGTTTTGGGTTTAGGGTCCCATGGCAGCTTCTCTGGCTGAGGAGGGCTCACATGATGGCCGTGCCGCGGCAGAGGAGATGGCCAAAGCCGATCCGGATCTCGACCCAGTGTGGGGTCTGCTAATCAGCTCTGTGCCGGCGAAGGATTCTGTGTCGGTTGAGAACTACCAGCTGGGAAGTACTAGGCATGACGGAGATGAACAATCTTCGGACAGTCCTCTGGACCAGCAGGACGACGAGGACGACGAGGACGACCATGGAATTGTGCAGGCTTGCGAGGCTGAAGCGAAGCCAATCTCCAACGTCGTTGACAAGGAGGAAGTCTCGGCCGAAATCTTCGAGCCTTGTAGGGATTCTTGGGAATATGTTTTGAGTCTTTGGGTTCTGTATTCCTCAAGAAAACAGCTAAAATCATCGTTTTTCCTAGGGTTCCAAGTTCAGCAGAGGAGCTTCCGGCAGAGCTTGACCTCGGTTTTGTGGGCCCGGTGGTGCGGTGGAACGTCCCGGGCTGTGATGCCTTTGTCCTGGACAATGTCCTCAGCGCCGCCGAATGCGCTGCTCTGGTGAGCCGGGCTGAGGGCCTCTGGACCTTCTGGGAGGAGGACCCAGCGCGGCCGCGCATCGCCTTCCGCAACGCGCACACAGTGGAGGTCTCCCAGGAGGCCCTGGCAGATCGAATCTGGCGGCGGGTGGGTTCGCACGTTCAGCCCACGGTGGAGCTTGGCCCAGAAGATCCGCGCTTTGAAGTCGACATCGAGGGCACATGGTATCCGTATGCAATGAACCCGAAGCTGCTGCTGTCGCGGTACCTGGATGGTGGCCACTTCAGCCCCCACACGGACGGGACCACCGTGGTGGACTTCAACCGACGTACCTTTTACAGCTGCGTGCTCTTCCTCAATGCTTCCCCATGGGGCGGGCACACGCGCCTCTACGCGGACGAGCAGATGAAGCGCGAGCTTCGCAAGGACGATGCCGGTCGGCTCACCGGTGAGACAGATCTCATCCTGGCAGAGGTGGCTCCCAAACCGGGGAGGATGCTGGTGTTCTACCATCGCCTGATGCATGAGGGTGTCCCAGCGGCAGAGAAGTACATCATCCGCACGGATGTCCTCTATCGCCGCGACCCAGAGATCTGCACGGCGCCGGAGGACAAGGAGGCCTTCCAGATGTACCAGGAGGCGCAGCTCCTCGCCGAGAGAGGCGACTGTGCCGCTGCAGCAGGCCTTTTCCGAGGCGCCTTTCGCCGAAGCGAGGCCCTGAAGGCTGTCTACCGCATGTGAGCAGTGTGAAGAGTGCTCGCAAAGTGCCGCAGCTGTGAAAAAGGGACAGGCAGTGTAGGAAGCAGGTGTTGAGGGTTTCGGGGAGTTCCGAGCTGGGGGTTCAGCATCCATCCGAGCAGCGCTCTGTTGACATGATGTGTCGGCGGTTTGGAGAGTTTAGTTTCTTCCGAGACATCATCTGCCTACCGAGATGTTCCCAATCCTTGGCTGCCACATGCGAGTGTGAGAGCCGAAGCCCGAAACCCTAAAGCGCACAAAGCGAGAAGCCTACAAACAGCCCCCTCTATCTACCCTGTAGGGGACTACATAGGGTGCCACATTCCCTCACCCTAAACCCTAAACCCTAAACCCCAAACCCCAAACCCTAAACCCTAAACCCTAAACCCTAAACCCTACTGCTAAAGAACCAGCAAGAGACGAACCCCGAGGTGGGCGCAGGGGCAGAAGCGTCCCAAGCCCGAGTACTCTGGGGTGCGGCCCTTCGAGCGGGGCAAGTGCCGGTCCAAGGCGCATCAGGGGTTTAGGGTTTAGGGGTTTAGGGTTTAGGGGTTTAGGGGTTTAGGTGTTTAGGGGTTTAGGGGTTTAGGGGTTTAGGGGTTTAGGGGTTTAGGGGTTTAGGGGTTTAGGGGTTTAGGGGTTTAGGGTTTAGGGTTTGGGGTTTAGGGTTTGGGGTTTAGGGAGCTTGTATGGGGTTGTACTAAGGGTTTTTTGTTGGACACCAGGCCACTTGGATCATTGGCGATCATGTTACTTGTCTATGGCAGAGGCCTTTTCAACATCTCCCAGGCGAGACGTTATCGACTGTCTCGAGAACCCTAAACCCTAAACCCTAGAGATATGGCTAGAAACACTGGTGCTTATGCACATCTTTCGGCTGGAGACCCTAGAGATATGTTTTAGAAACTCCGGTGCTGATGCACATCTTTAGGCTGGAGATGTGCGTGCGACACAAAAATCAAAGCCAAAAAAGTTCGGATGGCGGCCAGTTCTTACTTACGCCTCGTTGAGTGCCGTTGTTACAGTTCCTGCGTATGCATTTGCGTGCGCTCTGCCACAGACGAATCCCTAACCCCTAAACCCTAACCCCTAAACCCTAAACCCTAAACCCTAAACCCTAAACCCCAAACCCTAAACCGCTCGAAGGCCAATGGGGAGCAGCGGACACATGTGGACAACAAGTCGAGCTCTCACGTATACCTTTGTCGGGATGTTCCCCCCTTTTACGAACAGTCCTTAAGCGGGATTAGTAAGGGTTTGGGGTTTAGGGTTTAGGGGGTACTATTGAGGACTGTTAGTTTAAGGAGGAACATCTCAATGCATGTGAGATGAATCAGGGAGACCTTCCGCGATCGCTTCACGAAGGGTTCGTATGCAGACGTCGGCAAAGGTGCCCGGCAGGGCACCAGATGCCGATGAAAAGGATGACAGGAACAAATTCGGGTTTGGGGTTGAGGGTTTAGGGTTTAGGGTTTAGGGTTGAGGGCAAAGCAAAGCAAAGCAAAGCACCAAGAGAAAATGCAGGGTGTTCATCATACAAGGACCCAGATTAGGCCCTTCTTCCCTTTTTTGGGGGTATAGGAGTAGGCTGTGTTGTTTCGGACACTGAGGTTTCTAGACTCCCCTATGCCCTAAAACGAGAATTCCCTAAGCCCTAAACCGAGAATTCCCTACTGTAAGCTTTACATCCTTCAGTTCCCTCTGCGCGTTGGGGGCCCCCTCCTCCCTCTGCCGCGCAGGTCACCTTGCCAGACGCAAAGGACCGGGCCTTGATGGGAGGTAAACACATGGGAGTCGTTCCAGGTCTATTCCTGCTAATTCAGGTTACGAAAAGGCAAAGCCACAGCACGGATCGCTCACGTGGCTAACCTTTCCCGGGCTATGAGCCCCTATGACCGTCTCAGAAAGGTCCCTTCCATTGCTGGTTATTGGGCTCTCTGGGCTTTGGCAAGGACGCAGCGAAAAGCCTGGAGTTCGAGCCCAACCGCGATGCGGAGACGCCCTACGCCTCCCGCGAGGAGGCAGGGTCCTGGATAAGTGCTCTCAGGATCTAAAAGGGCTCAGGGACTGCCTCGAAGAGGGTGCAGAAGCTGTGAAGGTTTGAATAGAGATGAGCTCGGATGTCTCGTAATGTGCAAAGTTCAGCTGTGGCCCTGCGGCCCGCTAGAAAACCATCTCCGCGCCCAACGCCCTCCATGGCGGCAAGGTTTGAAAACCGCTTCTTCGTACTTCGTAGCTAAAAAGCTAGAAAAATTACTACCGGCCCCTTCCTTTGGGATCACTCATCACTCAAAGGGTGACATGAGGGGCTAATGAGGCACCGAACTCATAAATCCCGCTTGGAATCAAAGGACGCTCTACTGGTCTACCCCAAAGCCCCAAACCCCCCAAAAGCCCCAAACCCCTAAAGCCGCAAACCCCCAAATCCTGCAGTGCAATGTTATCATCAGCTCGGCGGGTGGCAACAAAAATCCCAAACCCAAAGCCCCCAAAGCCCCAAAGCCCCCAAAGCCCCCAAAGCCCCCAAAGCCCCCAAAGCCCCCAAAGCCCCCAAAGCCCCAAAGCCCCCAAAGCCCCCAAAGCCCCCAAAGCCCCCAAAGCCCCCAAAGCTGCAAAGCCCCCAAACCCTAAACCCCAAACCCCAAACCCAATAGCCCCCAAATCCGACACCCCAAACCCCAAAAAGACCCCAAAACGTTCCCCCAAAAAGCCCTGAACAAGCACCAAAATGCCCTCAACAAGCACCAAAAGCCCTCCCAAAAAATGCCCCCGGAGGCGGCCATGGTGGCTCTGCTGAAGCTCTGTGCCAATCTGCCGCTGGAGCGCAAGCTGCCGGACGGCCGCCTGCAGCATATGGATGGGGGTTTGGGGATTTGGGGTTTAGGGTTTAGGGCCTAGGGTGTAGGGGTGTAGGGGTTTGGGGATTTGGGGGTTTGGGGTTTGGGGTTTGGCCCAACACCCCATCTATACTATTTTCTTAAGAGAACGCCCCCTTTCAAAAAGAAGAAAACATTCTTCCTTTTTAGGGTGATATAGGGACTATGATCTTGTATGTTTTTGGGGGGTCTCATGCAAATCGTCGTTTTCGATCATGAAAGATGGGCTGTTTGGGTCCAGCGTATGGGCTGATGGTCCATGGGGCTCTAAATGACGCTCCCGCTTGAGAGCGAGTATATGACCGACTCCACGTCACGATGGCAAATCTGAAAAAGGGGGGCACCCTAAACCCTAAACCCTAAACCCTAAACCCTAAACCCTAAACCCTAAACCCTAAACCCTAAACCCTAAACCCTAAACCTGGCAAAAAGAAACTTCAACCCGAAGCATCGGTTTTTGAGAGCCTCCTGGCCTCCTTGTCAAGATCATCGCCAGGACTCTTATGGCATTGATAGGATGTAGGGGCGCCACTTGAACCCCAACATGCTCTGACCCTGAATAAGGGAGCCCCCCCCCCCCCCCCCCCCCCCAAAAAAAAAAAATGGTCCCCCTGAACCCTAAATGACAAAGCCCTAAACCCTAGCAAAAGCAAAAGAGGGTTTAGGGTTTAGGGGTGGTCCCAGGGAAGCCCTTGGCAGCAGATGTCAGGCTACCGAGAGACGTGGCTCGAAGCAATCTCGGGAGGCTTGGCCGCATGGCGTAGGGGGGACCGTAAGCAGCTTATGGAGTAGGAGAACCCAAAGCTATATAGGGCATATAGGGTCCCCTCCAAAATTCTGTTTGCTCTGTTTTTTTAAGTTCCCTGGTGCTCTGAATTCGGGGGGGGGGGGGGGGCCTAGCAGTTATGAAGTTAGGTTCCCTCTCACATACTTTTAAGGGAAGGAGACCCCTAGAAGGGGCCCTTAGTCTGATTCCTCCGTGTGCCTCTGCGTGTTGGAAGTTCCCTGCTGCTCTCTGCCCTTGGGGGTCTGGAGGTTCGGAGGCCTGAGCCCCTAAACCCCTAACCTAGCTTGGGCTTGAAGCACAGCATTGGGGTGGATTGTGGCTTGAGAGGCCATCCCTGCCATTAAGCTATAGATATTCATTGTCTTATTCGTACTATATTTCTAAGCTTCTTATTCTACTACATTCTTACCAGATTTTTTACTATATTTCTGAGCTACTTAGTTTATTACATTATTCCCATATTTTTTTGTTGTATCTTGCTGTCGTAGTATCTTGCTATATGGTTATCTTGTTACAGTAGTATATTGTTGTCCCTTCTGGGGTCCCGTTCACAACGGTGCCATATCTATCTAGGAGACCCTGGACCCCAAACCCCTAAACCCTAAACCCTAAACCCTAAACCCTAAACCCTAAACCCTAAACCCAAAAAGGGACCCTAATTTTAGGGAAGTGCCCAGATTGTTCTCTGCTGCCCATCGCAGGCAGCTCTGCGCAAGCGAAAGCGGCACCGAAGGGAAAAGCAAAGCGACCTGGCCCAAGGTTTGGGTTCAGAGTTCAGTGTTTAGGTTCCCCTAAACCCTAAAGACCAAACCCTAAACCCTACACCCTAACCCTAAACCCTAAACCCAAGTCCCAGTTGCAAGAGGGTTTAGGCTTCAGGGGGGGCTTCAGGAAGTTGAGGATCGAGGTTTGGGCCTACGGTCGTGAGCAAAGCGTTTCGGAGGCCCGAATCCCTTTCGGAGTTTGGGCTTGGGCAGCTAATGTCACGGGTTTCCCTACTACCCCCCTCTACACTAACCCCCCGAGGTTCCCCCCTGAAATAGCCTTAATGAGGCTTAATCATTCCTAAATCGCCTAAATTACGGGGGGACCCGGAGGGGGGGTAGTATAGAGGGGGGGTAGTAGGGGAACCCATGATCATGGGTCATCGTTGAGTTGAATCACAGTTGGCCCGTAATTCATGAGGATCACGAAGCTCGAACGCAGGACGGAGTCTTGATTGACAGAGGCTGCAGGAGCTGTGCCTAGCTGAGCTATGAAGGCTCGGCCCCATAGCTTGAGGCACTTCGATCGAGAGGGTTTAGGGTTAGGGTTTAGGGTTCAGGGTACTTAGAACCTAGTTATCAGTGTAGTTATCACCCACTTATAAGCCCCTTAAGTGCGCTAAACATGGAGATAATTGGGTCATAAGTGCAGTTATAACAAACACCGAGGGCGGCGGACGGTCGCAAAGCAACGACTGGGAAAGAAGCTGCCGAGGAGGAGAAGCAGGAGGAGCCTATCAACTTACCTTTTTTTAGGGTTTAGGGTTTAGGGTTTAGGGTTTAGGGTTTAGGGTTTAGGGTTTAGGGTTTAGGGTTGGGGCTTAGGGTTGATGTAGGGCTTCAGAGCCTTGAAGCGCTGAGGTGTCCCTCTAAACTTCTCCGGCCCCATGCACGCGACTACCTTGAACTCTAGTGAGGTCTAGACCGTGCAAGAGCGAATAATCCGTGAACACAGTGAACCAGACTTTGGAATCTTCTTTCTAATGGTTTTCTCTTCGTTTCGTTCATTTGTTCTCTCACTTCGCGCGTTAACTTGCAAGTTTCGTTCACGCATTCTCTTCACTTAACCTCTAATACTAATCCTAATGCTTCCATCACGAGGGAATAGGTGAACGCACTAATTCTATGGTCGCGAGGTCCCAACCAGGCAATATTAATATCATGACCTGTGAAGTGAACTCAATTATTGTATTTGCAAGGAATTTAAGACGCGCGAAATACAATAATGGAGAGAACGAAGTGAAACAAAGGATTTTAAGGGGGCCACAATATTATTATTACAAAAGCCCCCTTAATAGTAAAACAACCAAAAGATAGGAAAGTTATTCCTGATCCAATAGATGACAGGGAATTCCAGGAATTAAAAGAATCTGGAAAGGATGGGATTCTTCTTGGCATAACATTAAATCCTAAGAAATGCATTGGGGAAAAGGTAAGAAGAATACCAATAAATATTAAATGTAGATGAAAAAGAGAAAGTGTACTAGAGGATGAAAGTAATAAATTCTTAGTACCAACAATCTTTCTCTACGTAATATTAATATTAACATCCTATTAACGGCCCTAATTATAATACTATTGTGGGCCGTACGAATAATAGTATAATTGTGCGTTCATTCCATTCACTTCGTATTATTAATAGAAAGTGAAGAGAATATGTGAATTAGTGAATGAAACGAACGTAATGTAAGCACGGTTCGTGAATGAGCGAAATGAACATGTGAACGAAGTAAGAACGAAGTACGCCGTGCACATTATTATTTCGCTTATTCGCACGGCATTATTACTATTAGTGCGTACACGGGCGACACAATAAATATACTAGCCCGTGTGTTCACTTCGCTCACTGTATTCACTCACTCCATGTATTCGTTCGTTTATTATTACAGTGAGCTTGCGAACGCCCCATTAATATAATAAGGTGAAGTGAATAAAATGAACTAAATTATAAATGAACGCAGTGAGTGCATGAATTTAGTGAATTTATGAACGAAACAAGTGAGCCGACAAAAGGATTCTGATTTGCTTAAGGAACCCCTCAAAAAATTGAATATATTCTTCCTTACAAGGGCAATACAGGGATTTTTTTTTTTTTGGGGGGGGGGGGGGTTCTTAAGCAAATAGCAGGAGGGTTCAGGGTTCAGGGAGCCGATCCGGCTCCGGAAGAGGCGGTCCCAATCTCAAATGTCAGACAGTTAAAGTTACACCACAGAGCGACAGCCAATCACCCTCAACCCCAAACCCCAAACCCCAAACCCTAAACCCTAAACCCTAAACCCTAAACCCCAAACCCCAAACCCTAAACCCCAAACCCTAAACCCTAAACCCTAAACCCTCTATCAGTCTCCAGGCCCTGGCGCGCAAAGCTCGCGAGGAGGCGCCGTGAAGGGGACGCTCACTGAAGTACAAGGTAACCCTGGGTTCAGGGTTTAGGGTTTAGGGTTTATGAGGGAATTAGGGCCCTTTATCGTCTCCTTGAGAAGTAGATTCTGATATGGGCGGGGGGGGGGGGGGTAACGACATTCCTACTATTTGCTTCAGAACCCCCAAAAAGATAAAAAATGATAATCCCTGTATTGATAATCCCTGTATTACCCTCAAAAAAGGAAGATGAAGCATAATCAAATATGTATATATATATATATATGTATATACATATCCACACATTTTCTATTTTTGTGTGCGTGTGTGTGTGTGTGTGTGTGTGTGTGTGTGTGTGTGTGTGTGTGTGTGTGTGTGGGGGCTCTTAAGCAAATAGTAGATGAGGGGTACCTTCTCGGGTCACTTGGGGTCCATCTCATTATAAGGGAAATCCTACTCTTTGGGGGACTTTCTTAGGGACCCCTTATTATGGTACACCCCTAGTGTACTATAGCTCCCTTAGGAATTGTTGGTTTAGTTATATACAGGCCAAGGGAATATTAAACATGTTGTTTTTATTGAGGTTCTAGGGGGAGTAAGGAAACAGAAAGTAAGTTCGCAGATGTAAAGAAATCATTACATAGACACATAGATGATATGTGTATGCATGCAAAGAGAGACTTTGTGCATACACCGGGGAAATCAAGCATCACATTTTAATGGTTCTTGGGGGGATATGACGGAGGGTTTATATGCTACTGGTGAGTGTACATACTGTTCCGTGTACACATTGCTGCGTGTATATTGGGTCTCCTTTTGCGTGTACACATGATGATTGAAGCTCTATCTTTTTACATACACAGGAGCACGCTACCGGCATGTCAATATGTCGACGAACTGGCATGGTCACGGGTCCAGCAAAGTACTTCCCGAACCTTGATGAAATCAATCTGGCTGCGCAAGGGGTTTAGAGTTTAGGGTTTAGGGCGCCCTCAAAAGTAGAAGCTGCTTTCTTCTGAGCGTGATGAGGCGTTCAAATCCACAGAGCGATGTTGCTTCGCCAAGATCAAAGCATATCTTTCTTACAAATGTTCCAGGGGATGGCAATACATCCCTAAACCCCGAAAACCGTAAAACCCCGAACCCTGAACCCTGAACCCAAAGCCCTTAAACTCTTAATTCATTTCCACGTGGCTTGTCTCTCCGCAGGCTTTTTCAGTCCGCATGAATCTAGGCCCAAAACACGAAGCCGTAAACCGCCTTAACTTAGGGGTACTTCACCCCTGCCTGCCCTTATGCTTGCAGCCCTGAATAGGAGGTACGAAAATCCCTATTAAGCAATCAAGGACTGTTAGTAGAAGGGGTTACCACAGTCCCTAAGGAACAGCTGAACATATTTTTTTGCAAGGGTACCAAGTTCAGTATAGTTTAACCCTCCAAAGCTCCGTCTGACTGCCGCGAGGAACTCCAAGCCCTCAAGGTCGAGGAGCAGAAAAACATCTGCTTCGAGTGGCAGAGGCCAGGCTTACTTGGAGGTTCATGGGAACTTATGAGCTGTTTTTTTTAAATCTTGCCCCTGCTGGTAACCGTACTTGTGAGTGCTCATGAAACTCGAAGTGGGGTTCGGAGATTAGAGGCTTCGGGTGCGTCCCGCGCCGGGCCAGAAGATCTCATGCTCATCATCTCGCCGCCACTCCAGTGTAAAGATCTGCAAACATGTGCCAGGGCAGAGAGAGCCATGAGACCCCTCAATGTGAAGGAATCTTCCCTGAAATCATGATGAAAGCTCAGCCGAAACCCCGCATGGCTATGGCTCAAAGGACCCTGTAGCTCACAGCCTGTGGGTTTCGGAGATCGCACGTGTAAGCCGGCCTCCCTGCTAGCCTTTGTGGTTTGCAAGCAATGGCTGTTTCAGACTTTGCGGCGCTTGCGGTTCAGCTTGACCCAAGGTTTCGCTATGCCGCTGCGCCTGAGCACATCGTTCTGCAACCGCAGATTACCATGACTTGGTCGTGGATGCCAGTGGCTTACACGAGGCAGGACAGATCGCAGCCGGAGCTGCAGGTGCTGAAGCTGCAGGAGCTCATTCGCTTCGAGGGCTCCACCGAGTCGAAAGCACCTCTCCCACAAGTTTCGCTCAACGGGACAGAGTGCGACATCGCGGGACCACAAGAACTGGCGTGGGAACAGCACAAGGACGTGGGGGAGGTACTCTCCACATTGTCACAGCTCGCCGGGACTTGCGAGGTGGCATCGCTTGTGTCCGGTCTCCACCGCATGGCGAAGCTTGCGGAGCAGGATGCCTATGGCGCCATGGGAGGACTGGAGAATGTGTTAGATGACCGACGCCTTGAGAGCGTGCTGTCAGTGCTCAGGTCGAAGGCCCAGGGGCTCACAACTTCACGTGCCATCATGCGAACGATTTGGGCCTTCGGCAAGCTTGGCGTCAGAGGCAGCGACGTGCAGGGCATCATCGCCCAGCTCGCACAAACCTCCCCACCAATCATGAAGCAGTTCTCGTGCCAAGAGCTTTCAAACACTCTTTGGGGCCTGGCCAGGTTGAGCGAGAGCTCTTGTGGTCTGGGGCCGGAGGGAGTTCAGCTCGCACATGTGGTGATGATGCAAGGCACGACGCGGCTGGCCCAGTTCAGCACGCAGTGCCTCACCAACAGCTTTTGGGCTGTGGCGAAGCTGGGGCTCAAGGGCAAGGCAGTGAAGACCTTCTGCAACGAGTGCCTCTTGTACATTGAGGAGGTGATGTTCCGGGAGATGTCACCACAGGGTCTGGCCAACAGCCTGTGGGCTTGCGCCAAGCTCCAGTCGGAATCCCGGGCAGGGGCACCTTTGGACAAGGAGGCAGTGACGCGCTTCTGCAGAAACGCCGCATGCCGGACGAGAGCAAGCCAAGGCAATCTCGAGCTCTTCTTCCCGCAGGAGCTTTCCATGGCCCTCTGGGCCATGGCAAAGTTGATTGGGCGCAGGCCCCGTTCCAAGTCGAAGGATGCCTTCTTCGAGGACATCTGGAGCTTCGCCGAGTCGGTAGCTTCTGAAGCTGCCTTGCGCATCTGCGACTTCAGCCCCCAGGGCGTGTCAACCATCGCGTGGTCGCTGGCCACGCTGGATGTGATGAATGGCAGCTAGAGCAGTGTTAGGGATCCTTTTTACTTTTTGGGCTATGGGCTTTCTTATATATGAACAAAAAGGATGCCTTTTTCTTCCTTGGGGAACAGGGATTAAGGCACGGGAGCCTTGCATTTCTTCGACGTCGCTGCCCAGGTCGCCTCCGCGAATATCAGAACATACCCCCCTCAGGCCATCGCAAACTGCTGCTGGGCCTTCAACCGCCTCTGCCAAAAGGGACACAACATCGAGTTGTTTGGCAGAATGGCCGCCAAGGAGGCCTCAAGGAGGATCGATGAGTTCACATGGCAGGACTGCGCCGGCATCGTCAGCGCGCTGACGAACACCACCCCCGAGAGCGGCATGGAGGTGCGCCAGCTCGCCAAGGACGTGGCCACCCGAGCGAGGGGCCACTGCAAGAAGATCGGCACTCAGGCGCTCTTGAACATCGCTCCTTTGTCATAGTTGGGTAAGACTCTACATTGTTAAGGAGTTTAAGGGTACTTAAACCCAACAAGGAATATATAACAAATTTAAACTTTTAAATGATATCCCAACCATGAGCTAGGCCCTTGCGGGTGTGCGGCTGAAGCTCGACCTGGAGCTCATGACGCCCCTGGTGTGTGAAATCGGCCAAGCACTCGAGGGGCAACTGCACAGCTTGAACGACATCGATCTGAGGCAATGGGAGGAAGTGCGGCGCTACTGTGACGTTCACCTTCCAGGCCCCACCGCTGGCAAGAGTCGGGAGGGGAAAAGCGGCCGGGGCAGCCGGGGCAAGTAGATTCTGAGGCTTTCGCACTGGGTCACTGGGCATCACATCAGACAGGTGAAGCTTACATACTCATATTGTTTGAAGAGTGTCGCCACATGGGACTGGCAGGTGCGTAAGGGGTAAGGGTGCTCTACTGGATGCCGAGGTGTTCTCATAGGCATTCTTTGTTGCAGAACCAGCAGATAGTGGACAAGCACCCCGGGCCCTGTCCCGGCTCTGCGACCCCGAGTATCTCAGACAACATGTCTGACTTCATTCTCAAAGGGTTAGCAGAGGTGCAACAGAAGAGTTAGGCATCATGTCATGCGTCGAAATTCCTTAGCCGCTTGCGTGGCTTCGGTTGTGTCACCCATTCTTCTAGCAGTACTAGTGAGAGTTTGCCAAAGGCATACTTGCCACTAGTCGCACCTTGCATGCCAATCTGAGTGGGGCTTTCCCGATGTATGGAGAGTCTCAGTGGGTGTGCACAAGGCATGTCGGGAGTGAGGAACTTGTAGCATTTTCCAAATGCAAGGTTCAACGTGTTCCAGAGCATGTTGCCCAGAACCCGATCCTAGACAGATTAACCAAGCAGATCCAAGCTAAAAGCACCGGCGTTTCCAGCTGCACGCGGCGTGCCAGTGCCACTTCACTTTGCACCTTTGCATTACGCAAGCTGCTTAAGTGGAAATCTCGCAGTGCTGTAGGAGCAAGCCCCCGCTAGCACTGTGCTATGCCAGAACTAGCTTGTATCATGCAGCGGGCCATCTAACGCTATGTGCGCCACATGTCCATCCAAATGCGCGCTTCCACAATTGCCCGAGTAGCAAGCGCTTTTGCGCAATCGAGCTTGCGTAGCAGAACTTCGGAGAAAAGGAAGATACTCCGGCAAGCCCTGTAAGGCTTTGCGTAGCAAGTTGCTAAATCCTCGACGCTATGTCTACAGCGTGTTGCTCCGCATCTCGACTTTTTGTGTGCCAAGTACAAGGGGTGATGGATGGAAGGGCTTGTTGGAGACCTCTCACTCTACCGTTGGTCACGTTTCCCAGCCTTTGCTACAGGAGCTGCAGCCCTGGCAACCCCTTGGAAAACAAACCCCTGCCCTTGAAGCTCCAAGCGCCAAATGCTAGGTGAACTGAACTGGGAATCGTGCACAATGGAAGGGGCTGAATTCAGCGCAGATTGGTAGTTCTGTTGCAGACACAGCATCGTCCAGCATAGTGGCATTTTGGCAGAAATGCCCCAAAGATACGCCTGAATCAGCAGCAAATTTATGCAACAGAACTTGCCGGTCAGTCATGCGCCTCGGATCAGAGCTTGTTCGGCTAGCGCCTATGGAGAAGAGAAACAAAAGCATCATGGGGAGGTGCCCTTGACCAGGGGGGGTGTTGCCGCGGACCGCCTCCTTGGCAGACCTTGTCCTTAGGTGCATGGACTTCTTTCTGCGAGGGCTGCATTGCTGCCGAAACCCTAAACCCGAAACCCGAACTGCTCAACACCCTAAAGCCCATGAGCAGGACAGGGCGCTGCCGACGGACGGGCTGCCGGCTCCTGTGCTCTTTTTATTCAGGACGCCCGCTTCTTTAGGGCCAAGGGTCTATATCCCCCCTTGGGAATTAGTGTTTTGTGTATATAAACCCCAAGAGGATATTGAACATTTTGTTTTTATTAAGGTTCTAAGGGGAGTATAGGGGTGAGGTGCTGACCGTGGCAAAATCTGCGTGACTGTTAAGGTTGTTTTTCTTAGGGGGCCTAGCCAAAGACAGCCGATCGTGTGCTGTGTATGGTAGCGCAATGTACGCTCATTGAACAGCACTCCAGATTGCGTTTGGGATCCTGTTCACATGGTCTGCGTCTTCCTTCATCCTCGCAGCCGGAAACTACGTGAGCCGCCCGCCTCTTTGCTTGGACTACGGAAGATGCGGAACATGTGTCCTCGCATGTCGAAGGCGGCCCGACTCATGCTAGGATACCCCAATACCAACCAACGTCCCTGTGCCACTTTTTCCTATAAAACAAGAAGAAGGAACAGAAAAAAAAAAAAAAAACAACCTTCCTGCAACCCCTTGGTCCTTGGCATTTCAAGCTCCCAGGTTCGAGCACCCCCAGCAGCCCGCCGACTCCGGCTACGCGGACGTCGGCTCTGAAGGTGCTTGGCGAGGCTCGAATCATTTCTGGACATGTCCGTCCTTCCTCTTCGGACATCGCCGGACTTGTTCATCTTCCCGGTTCGCTTTCCATCTTCATGTTCGGACATATCGGGATTTGCCCTCGGTTCGCACCATATGCCATCATTGCCGGATGTTTCCATCTTTCATTTTCGGACATGTTCCCCGTCTTCTTTTCGTTTCGTTTCTTTCTCCATCACTTCCAGAGATATTTTCCGTCTTTCATTTTCGGACGTTTCCGGAGTGTTTGTTGTTCCGATCCGCTTTGTTTTACGATTCCGGATGTTTCCGCCTCTCATGCTCGGACTTTTCTGGATTAGAGTGTCAGAAGCTCCAGTGAAACCAAACAGTACGTGCTGTTGGGAATAAGGCTGCACAACTGTACAACAGAGTAAAGAGTGAAAAAACTGTCGTGATAGCCA
The DNA here is from genome assembly GCA_905221605.1 of Symbiodinium natans. Lineage (NCBI taxonomy): Eukaryota > Dinophyceae > Suessiales > Symbiodiniaceae > Symbiodinium > Symbiodinium natans. The sequence continues at coordinate 231,591 of CAJNDS010002125.1, read as the reverse complement.
AATTGCATTAGAACTCAAGAATCCACTGGCTTGTGAAAGTACGGTTTAGGGTTTAGGGTTTAGGGTTAGGGTTTAGGGTATGCAAAAGGGTTTAGGGTTCAGGGCCTCCAACCTTCGGGCTTCGGGCTTAGGGTCTGGATGAGGGCTTCTCAAGGGAACCCTTAGTCTAGACAATCTCAGACCACTTCTCGAGATCAGAATAGGACTTTTGGGGAAAAGAGTATACTGTAATATATTATGTTTTTGTAAATTATACTTCATTATAGCATATTCTAGTATATTACATTATAGTATGTTATAGTCATAATGGGACCAGAAGGGAATACTATTGGTAATTGTAACGGATGCCTCGCATAGCTTCAGTCTTCTGAGCGGAGTCCGCCAAGCCTACAGAGTTCAGTTTTTCAAGCACCATTTGCCCAGGCAGCAAAGCTCCTGAACTTGAAGGCTTTTCAGAACCTGCGTTCCAAATTCCAAGCCTCCTGAAAATCCGTGCCGCCCCTGATGAGAAAGTGAGGCCCAGCTGCACCGCAAGGACCCCTGGGCCGCGGCCTCAGTGTGGGCGGGGCGCTGTGTGCACAGGGGGGGTCAGGGCTAACCCGCATTCGTCTAGGGTTTAGGGTTTAGGGTTTAGGGTTGAGGGTTTAGGGTTTAGGGTTTAGGCTTCGAAGGTAGTAGCGGGGCTGCTCAGCTGCAGCCTAGCAGAGAAGGCCACGGCCTGCTTTTGTTAACATAACGGACATATCGCATACCCTAAACCCTAAACCCTAAACCCTAAACCCTAAACCCTAAACCCTAAGCCCTAATTAAACCCTAAACCCTAAACCCTAACCCTAAACCCTAAACCCCAAACCCCAAACCCCAAAGCCCTGCAAGCTCCAGGTTCCATGCACAACCACACGTCCAAAGCCGAACGCGACAAAGAGCGCCGAGAGAAGCAGGCCGGATTCGGGCCTGAAGTTCCGCAAAAGGGGTTTCTCAAGGGTTCCTGAATAGGGTTTAGGGTTTAGGGTTTAGGGTTTAGGGTTTAGGGTTTAGGGTTTAGGGTTCCTTAAGGGTTCCCGAATGGCCCCCCCAAATCTCCAAGGACGCCCGGGCGCAGCAGCAAAACCGTCGTCAAGCCATGGAGGACGTGAAGCGGCAACTCGTCGGCAGAGGGCTCTTCGGCACTTTAGGATTCGGACCACGGATTTCGCTTCAGCTGTCAACCCGCAGGGATAGACTCAAGCCGAGACTTGAGGTTGAGGTGGTCATGGTTTACAAGCGACTTGCAGGATACTTGAGGGAACATGGGGTTGAGGTTGCGGAGTTCTACAGTCACACTGACACTTGCGCTTTAGCGTGCGTTGGGGTGGTTCTGGCCTTGCGCACACGGGGCTTGGGAGAGATTCCCGCTGCTGATTTAGGGTTTATGGTTTAGGGTTCAGGGTTCAGGGTTCAGTTAGGGTTTAGGGTTTAGGGTTCGGGGTCCTAAAATCTGAAAAAAAGCCGGCATCCCCCGAGGCTTGCCAACATGAAAGCTCGTGTGCTGCTGGCCAGGCCCCTGACCCAGTATCTGCTTGCTATAGGGGGTTTAGGGTTTGGGGTTTAGGGTTTAGGTTTAGGGTTTAGGGTTTAGGGATAGGGGTCGGAAGAAGTACTGATAGTACTCCCTCATGGTCCCTTTGTAGTTATACTACAATCGCCCCCAAAACCCTGCTCCAATTACTAAGGCCCCTATATTCAGAACCCCCCCAAAATGGAACATATTCTTCCTTGTAAGGGCAATATAAGGATGACTCTATTCTATGATGTTTTTGGGGATTCTTAAGCAAATAGTGCGATGACCAGTAGCGCTTGAGTCGAATCTGAGGAGGCTGAAAAGTAGCTCCCGTCGTGCTTGCAGTGCTTCTGCAGCTGTTCTAAAAATTACTATAATACTCCCCCCCCCCCCCCAAACAAAAAAACAAAAAAACAAAACAAACTATTCTACGCATTCAGGCTTCTATATTGACATGTTCCCCCTTATACTAACAGTCCGCGATAGGGATTTTTAATCGGGCATGCGATCATTCCTATTCAGGACTCTAAGTATAAGGACCTATAGTATACTAGACACGTGGCTCGCCGACAGGTTCGCGCAAGGCGGCACAAGCTGCGCATCGGAACCATCCCCTCACAAAAATTGGGGTTTAGGGTATAGGGTTTAGGGTTGAGGGTTGAGGGTTTAGGGTTTAGGGAACCTCGGAATCGGAGAGTGCTTACAGAATTCGGCACCCCCAATACTAAGGACTGTCACAGGGATCCTCAACTTGACCCTCAAAATGGGGGTTGACGAACCTTTGGCGGATTCCCTTATAACAAGGACCCCAAGAAGGTACCCCTGATTCTGGCTCCCCTAAACTGGCCCCTAAACCCCAAACCCCTTTTTTTTTCTGGAACCTCAAAAATCGCACTCTCCCTGGCCCTAAACCCTAAACCCTCAACCCTCAACCCTCAACCCTCAACCCTCAACCCTCAACCCTCAACCCTCAACCCTCAACCCTCAACCCTCAACCCTCAACCCTCAACCCTAAACCCTAAACCCTAAACCCTAAACCCTAAACCCTAAACCCTAAACCCTAAACCCTAAACCCTAACCCTGAATCCTAAACCCTAAACCATAAACCCTCCCTGGGCCAGGAAGATGCGCCAGGTTCTGGCCAAGGCCCTGGGCCTCGGCGAAGCCTTCGCCGAGGCCTCGCGCGCCCCGGCGTGAGGGGTTTAGGGTTCAGGGGTTCCTAAACCCTAAACCCTAAACCCCAAACCCTATACCCTCAACCCCAAACCCTAAACCCCAAACCCCAAACCCCCAAACCCCAAACGAACCCCGTCAGACTCGCCCTGCGATGCGGATTTGCCCCAGCTGTGCAGCAGGGAAAAAAGACCCACAAACCCCAAACCCTAAACCCTAAACCCGAAACATAGGGATCACAAAACTAAGAATAAAGGATCAAAAGCAGAACAAAAAGGGATCAAAAGAAAAAATCCTAAACCCTAGGCCCTAAACCCTGAACCCTGAACCCTGAACCCTCTGCTGTTTGTTTTTTTTGGATCCTTTCTTATTCTTTTTGATCCGGCAGCCTTTTAAACCCGAAACCTGAGCTAAACCCTAAGCCCTAAGTAGGGGGAGGGGTGCAAAACAGGGGGGGGGGGGGGGCAGGGGCTAGGGGACCAGGTGAGACGAACCCCAGGCTCCGAAACCGCCACGGTAAGTGTACTATAGAGGTAATTACCCAGAGCATTCCCCTTATGGCCCCTATATAACTGTACTATAATAGCCCCCCCCCCCCCCCCCCCCCCCCAAGAAAAAAAGCCTATTCTAATGTTTGAGGCCCCTGTATAGGGCTTCAGGTTAGGGTGGAGATGTTGTCTACTCCTCAGCGACTTGGACTTCGGAATCTGGTGGAGCGAGATTTGCTGAGGCAGAGGCGAACTCGAGGAGCTGACAGACTCTTGCCTTCGGAAGAGGTGGAGGGAAGGGTTTCTGGACTCAGGGTTAGGGTTCAGGGTTTAGGGCTAAGGGTTTAGGGTTTCGGGCCGCCTGTAAGAGAGAGAGAGAGAGTTAGGAAACGCCGTAGTGATGCTTTGAGTTGGGATATGTCTCTCCTCAAGCACGAGTCTTGGCGAGAAGTGTCCATCTTTCAGTGTGCTGGCGCCGACCTCAGTGCACGCTTCACAAGAGCTAGGCAGGCCATTTGAATATTTTGCATGTTCCCTTCTTTCCCCTTATTGGGTTTAAGAGCATTATATTTAGGGATAGCATTCGGAGGGTTTAATGCCCATAGAAAGGCGTCATGAACTGCCATGATGACCACTTTTTAGTTGAAGCCTACCCAGACAGGCCCAGTTCATGTTTGAAATGAGGGCTTCGGACCTGAGAGAAAATTTGGGATGTTCCTCCTTATACTAGCAGCCAGCAGTCCTTAATAGGGATTAAAGTACCTTGTTAGGATAAAGGGGAACCTCCCAAGAGAAATTGAAAGTTGGGTGGCTAACCCTAAACCCTGACCCCTAAACCCTCAACCCTAAACCCTAAGACTTATCTTTTTTGCGCGGCGCCTTGGGCTGCTGAGGACATGGAGGCCGCAGCACTCGCCATGGTGCAGCCGCCTGGCTCAGAAGGGACGCATCACCTTCAGTTTAGGGTTTAGGGTTTAGGGTTTAGGGTTTAGGGTTTAGCGTTTAGGGTTTAGGGTTTAGTTTAGGGTTTAAGGGTTTAGGCGGGTTTAGGCGGGTTTAGGGTTTAGGGTTTAGGGTTTAGGGTTTAGGGTTTAGGGTTAGGGTTTAGGGTTTAGGGGTTAGGGTTTAGGGTTTAGGGTTTAGGGTTTAGGGTTTAGGGTTTAGGGTTTAGGGTTTAGGGTTTAGGGTTTAGGGTTTAGGGTTTAGGGTTTAGGGTTTAGGGTTTAGGGTTTAGGGTTTAGGGTTTAGGGTTTAGGGGCCCTCTGGGTTGTTGGTGGGCTTGTGGAGGCTTTCTTGCGGCGTCTTGTGGCCTTTTTCACTTAAGAGTTCTGTGTAGAGACTCCGGGAATTACTTGTGTGTGTGTGTTTCCTATATAAACCCTAAACCCTAAACCCTAAACAGAACGCCAACCTTTTAGGGCTCATAAAGGGCACCGAATCCCCAAGCTCCCCACGAAGAACCGGGATGTTGGGAACGCATCTCAGCTCTTCTGAAAAAGCACTACCTGGAATCCTGGACACGCCAATCCTTCTTAACTCAATACAACGAGCAACCACAAATGATAGCGTAGAGGCCCTAAACCCTGAACCCTCTACACGCCAAAACTGCCCAAAAGCCCCTAAATCCTCTAAACCCAACAGTGCCCGAACACCCTCACTAAACCCTAATCCCTGGACCCCGTTACACATGGAAAGTCGATAGGAGCTGGGGCTTTGCCTCGGATGCAGCCATGAAGGCACTCGCCGTTGCACGGGAGGACCGCGGTTGCAGTGATGTTATGACTTCTTAGAGTTTAGGGTTTAGAGTTTTGGGGTTTAGGATTTCGGGTTAATCTAGCAGTAGTTACGACGCAATCACAAAGGTAGCCAGTACTTCTCGCGATTCACGAGTTAACCATGTACGATGTCCAACGTACATTATGACTATAGTGAGAAGTTTTTCATATTCTTATTCTGGTTTCTTCAACCTAATCCGTAAACCTAAACCCGAAACCCCAAACCCCAAAACCCTAAACTCTTCCCTAAACCACAAACCCCAAACTGGCTTCGTTCTCACCACGGCCCCAGAAGGAGCCGGAAGAGAGTGCGACTGGGGAGTCACTGGCTGAGCCTTGGTGGGGTAACAAAAGGGGGGGCCTTTTTGGACCCAGAGCATCTCTGATGCAACATAGGGTTACCTAGTAGGGTTTGGGGTTTAGGGTTCACGGCACGGAGTGCGACCGACTTCCCAGCTGGACAGGATTGAGTCTGGGTTCAAAAAGGGTTTAGGGCTTTCAGTGGCCGATTTGCTGGGGTATAGCCCTGCAGCGAGAGCGACCTGTGGGGTTTAAGGTTGATGGTTTGGGGTTTGGGGTTTAGGGTTTAGGGTTTAGGGTTTAGGGTTTAGGGTTTAGGGTTTAGGGCTCAGGGTTCCCAAACACCTGGACTCCTGCACTCCGCCCAGGAGCGGCTGCGGGTTTGGCTTTGCCTGCACCTCCCGGAAGATGAGATCCCCGAGGCTTCCGGAGCTCGTTGGGCGGCTTCGGACTTTGGTTTGTAGGTGATTGCCTGGAAGCTCATGGGTACTTGCAAGTAGGCTTATAAGCAGAGTAGCTATAGTTATGGTTCTCTGTAACCCCACTTACATGTACCCATGAACCTCCAAGCAGGGTCTAGGGCATGGAGCTGTTAGAGTTTACGGGGTGCTAAGACTGCCCTTGACCCGATGCCCGTGTTCACCCGGGATCGGTCCGGCCAGTACCTCCAGCAAACGGTCTGGAAACACTGGGCACCCCCCAACCATGCGATCTCACAGCCTCCTGGCATAATTGGTACACGTAGGAAGCGTGCGTCTCACAGCCTCCCGGCATAAGTGGTACACGTAGGAAGGATAGCAAACCCCAGTAGGATGAAAAGAAGCCCGGGAACCCCTCCAAGTCATCACAGCCCTGGCCGAAGGCCTTCGCCGCCGGCCGGGGGCAATTCGAAGTGCGGACGGGCCGCGAGCCCAAGGCACCCCCGCAACTGGGGGGCTTCTCTTCGTGGGGCCAGACATGCGTTTTGCAGGAAGAGACACCACGCGAGACGCCGAAAGGGCCCCCCCAGAACTGTAGAGCGACCCTGCAACTCTGCTACTGGCACACTGCCGGACTCAAGGCGTGCAGGATCCTGCGGAGGAGTTCATTGTCCCCCCCCCCCCCAAACGAAAGCCATTACTGTGTTGGTTCGGTGCATCAATTTCGTGTCCTGTGCCGGAGCATCTGGGTGTTTTGTCTTTTTGCCTCGGTAGTGGGGTGTCGGTTTCAGGTGGTGTCAGTGGGGTGTGCCCCCACAGGTATCTGGGGGGCAGTGCGCTTTAGGGTTTAGGGTTTAGGGTTTAGGGTTTAGGGTTTAGGGTTTAGGGTTTAGGGCTAGGGTTTAGGGTTTCGGGTTTAGGGTTTAGGATTTAGGGTTTAGGGTTGATCAGGAGGGCTCCAAGGAGACCAAGGCGGCCAAGGTCCAGCAGGTGGAGGAAGAGCCGCCCGGCTGAGGATTTAAGGGGCTCCTTGGAGAGGTAGCTATAAGGCTGCCTCGGGCCCTTTGCTGGCTAACCCTAAACCCTAAACCCTAAACCCTAAACCCTAAACCCTAAACCCTAAACCCTAAACCCTAAACCCTAAACCCTAAACCCTAAACCTTTCGGGCAAACTACGGGTAAGCTACCTGTCAGTGCTCAGCGAGGCTCTTCCAGTGGCTCCATGAGGCGCTGAAGGTGGCGATGGAGGCCTGCTTTTTTCAAATCGTAACTACTATTTGCCTGAGATCCCCAGAAAAATGTTTTAAAATGATCATCCCCATATAGCCCTTATAAGGATGTGTTTTTTGTTGCTGTTGTTTTTTTTTTTTTTTTTTTTTTAAGGGGGGGGGGGGTTCTTAAGCAATTTGTAGGTAAGAATCATGTTTTGTTAGCTATTCCTACTATATGTAATTGCATTGCTGCAGTACATCGAAACACGCAGAGGATAGATAGATGGACCCAAAATCCCTTTTTTTCTGTACTCGTTTGCTTGCATGTATACTTTCTCTACAAGAAAGGGGACCGCGAAGTCGAACGGTCCTCATGCATTGCCAGGACGAGGCCTCGGCGGAAGCCTTCCTGGCGTCAGTAGAGGTGCTTCTCAAGAACGAGGCTCAAGGGGTTTAGGGTTAAGGGCTTAGGGTTTAGGAGTTAGGGTTCAGGGCTGAAGGTGTTGTCAGGGGTTCTTAGGGGTTCTACGGGGGTTCTTTACGGGCTGCTTAGGTGTATAGGGGACGATATGAGAATGGGTCATGTTTTTTTACCTCTTAAGAGGCTCTGCTTCCACAGGGGCTGACTTACGGTACCAAATCTGACCCCGGCCCAAGCTTGAAGTCGTTTTAAGTTTTAAGTTGTTTTTTGTTTTTTCGGGTTTGTAGGGTTTACAGGATTGATTGATGGGGTTTACAGGGCTTACAGGGCTTTATCGTTATTCGGCACCTGCTCGCGTAAGCGCGACCCCAAGCCACGGCGCGCGATGGTTGGGATGTCCAGGAGTACTCCGAGGAGGAGGCGCAGGAGGCGTTTGCCGGAGCCGCGGAGCCCCTTCGCCTCGCAAAAGAGGTGTCGGTGTCAAGGAAGTCAAGGAGGGACCCCGAGAAGGGACCTTAGGGGTGATGTAGGGGCTACTTAGGTATGTAGGGACTACATAAGGTGCATTGAGGGATCTTCCTGAAGCTTGCAGCCCAGTGCTACCCTTTTCCCTTTTTTGTTGGTTCAAGTTTCCCTCATAGAGTCGCCAACCCCAGAAAGGGTGCCCTCACTACAATGCGGTTTCTGGGCTTCTTCGGGTGATGAAACGGCTGGTTGCTGTTACGGACCTGAAACGAAGTTGCCAGAAGATTGCTAGATCGTAAACAGTATACGGCTTTCTGAATATGGCAGCTTTAGTCTATTGACAGCAATGTAGAAGGGCTTTGAGGGGTCTGACAGTGTTCAGGAGTTCAGGAGCTCCAGCAGCGAGAATTCTCTTGCTTGCTTAGAGGCACCATGGGGTTTAGGGTTTAGGGTTTAGGGTTTAGGGTTGTCTAGTTCCCTGAAAACTAAACCCTGGCCATCTGAGCCTTGGGAAGTCTACCCGAGCGTTTTGGGGCGGATGGCTGCCTTGAAAGCTCTTGGCACTGAACTCCGTTTTCGCCCCAGCGCTTGGGCCTAAACATAGAATTTCAGCACAGGACACATGAGATTCTCAGACCCTCCAAACCCTACACCTAACCTCAAAAGGGCTCAACAAAAAATCCACATCCCCACATCCCCCACATCCCCCACATCCCCCACACCCCCAAAACCCCCAAACCCCCGAACCCCTAGTGGACTGGTTTAGGGCCTGCAAGAACCCCCCCCCCCCCGAAAGCAGTCCGTCTCACCAAGGCTCCTGGCGGGGGAGGGCGTGTCAGAGGCTGTGTTGGGTGAGCTCGAGAATCGCTGGAACGCCTTGCGGGCAATGCAGTTGGAGGCCCTCGAACAAGGTTTTCGGGGTTTGGCTTCCTTTTCTTGTGTGTGTGTGGGGGGGGGAGGGAGGGGGGAAGGGGGGAAGGGAGGGGGGAGGGAGGAGGGGGTGGAGGAGGGGGGGGGAGGGGGGAGGGGAGGATTTTCGGCGTTTACATGAAGGCTTCCGCCTGAGTTGTTTTGAAAGGGACTGAAGGGCTTCTTTCCAATGACCTTCCGTCTTTGAAGGAATGACCCTTGAATCAGAAAATCAGATCCTCAAGACAATTTAAGGGAATGATACCCTATAAGCCTCCTAAGCCCTAACCCCGAAACCCTAAACCCTAAAACCTAGCCCTAAACCCTAAACCCTAAACCCTAAACCCTAAACCCTAAACCCTAAACCCTAAACCCTAAACCCTAAACCCTAAACCCTAAACCCTAAACCCTAAACCCTAAACCCTAAACCCGAAACAACCCCAACTCCCCGAGGCCCAAAGTGGCGCCGACGCCGAGCCGTCCCAGGAGGTTAAGGCGGAGGAACCCGAGGCGGACGCCTCCGAGGAGGCCTCGCGGTTTAGGGTTTAGGGTTTTGGGTTTTGGGTTTAGGGTTTAGGGTTTTGGGGTTTTGGGGTTTAGGGTGTTAGGGTTTGGGGTTTAGGGTTTTGTGGTTTAGGGTTTAGGGTTTTGGGGTTTTGGGGTTTTGGGGTTTTGGGGTTTTGGGGTTTTGGGGTTTTGGGGTTTTGGGGTTTAGGGTTCAGGGTTTAGGGTTTGGGGTTTGGGGTTTTGGGGTTTTGGGGTTTTTGGGGTTTTTGGGGTTTTGGGGTTTTGGGGTTTTTGGGGTTTTGGGGTTTTGGGGTTTTGGGGTTTTGGGGTTTTGGGGTTTTGGGGGTTTTGGGGTTTTGGGGTTTTGGGGTTTTGGGGTTTTGGGGTTTTGGGGTTTTGGGGTTGTGGGGTTGTGGGGTTGTGGGGTTGTGGGGTTGTGGGGTTTTGGGGTTTTGGGGCTTTGGGGTTTTGGGGTTTTGGGGTTTTGGGGGTTTTGGGGGTTTTGGGGTTTTGGGTTTGGGGTGTTAGGGTTTAAGGGTTCGGTTGTCTAAGGTTTAGGAGGTTTAGGGTTTTCGGGTTGGGAGGTTCAGGAGGTTCAGGATGTTTAGGGTTTAGGAGGTTTACGGTTTGGGGTTGGAGGTTCCTGGGCACCAGTAACCCAAATACAACTGTGCTTAGAACCCAAGTTCCCCGGGCCATGAAGGCGATGATGTCAGGTTGATGTCTTCAGCCTTCCGTCTTCTGAATCTAAACAGGGGTAGGTCTGAACATTTTCCATGTTTTGTTACCCTTCATAACCTATATAATCCTTCTAAAGCCATCAAATTTTGATAATCAAGAGGGCTCTCAAACCCAATACAGGGTCGGAATAATTGCTGTAAGTATTCCCTTATGGCCCCTATATGTTTCTACTTTACTACCCCCCAAAACCCTATTCTCACTAAACCCCCTAAACCCCCTAAACCCCCTAAACCCCCCAAACCCCCTAAACCCCTAAACCCCCTAAACCCCCTAAACCCCCTAAACCCCCTAAACCCCCTAAACCCCCTAAACCCCCTAAAACCCCTAAATCCCCTGAATCCCCTGAATCCCCTAAACCCTAAACTCTTAACCCTAAACCCTAAGCCCTAAGCCCTAAGCCCTAAACACCCTAAGCCCTAAACCCAAGCAAAGGCCCTGGGCAGTCATGCCTTCGCGGAGCCCATGGTCGAAGCAGTGCCAGAGAGGCGCAGTGACAGGACGCGGCGCGCGCTCAAAACCCTGGGCCCTGCCCTACTTGGAGCTTCACTGGGGTTCTTGTAAGGAATGGCAACTCTAGCTATGATGGGATATAGCCCTAAACCCTAAACCCTAAACCCTAAACCCTAAACCCTAAACCCTAAACCCTAAACCCTAAACCCTAAACCCTAAACCCTAAACCGTGACATAGCCTTGCTAATATAGCCCTCACTTTCAATGAGTTAGCTTGGTGAACCCTCCAGGAGTAGGACCTGGAGTCGACTCGGGAAGCCCAGCGTGCCCCAGTTGTGGGGGGTTTGGGGTTTAGGGTTTGGGGTTTAGGGTTTAGGGTTTAGGGTTTAGGGTTCAGGGTTCAGGGTTCAGGGTTCAGGGTTCAGGGTTTGGGGTTGATTTTGAAACAACTTGAGTGAGCTATTCCCTTTAAACCCCCTGAATTTCACCTCCCAGTCGCCCTCCCTGGAGGATGTGGTTCGGCTGGAAGGCGGACAAGAAGCTCCTGGCGCAGGAAGTGCAGCAGTGGCAGCAGGGGCCGCAGGGCTTGCCACCCGGCTTTTGAAGATTTTTGAGAGACCCTCAAACTTAGGGTTTTTGTGTGTAGACCCTAACCCCGAAACCCTGGGGCTTTAGGGTTCTGGGGTTTACGAGGCTTAGTACCCCAACCCTGAGTTTACAAGCGGAACCCTTTAAAGCCGTCGGGACTACGCCACAGTGCTTAATTCAGGCCTGAATATGTGGGATTTGGGAGTTTGGGGTTTGAGGCACATCAGGTTGAAACCCTGATCAGTGATCGGAGGACATGGTTGGGGGTTTCTGGCCCCCTAGCATCACACCTTGCATGGGAGTATCTTAATTGAGGGGCCGGTAGATTGACGACTCGTCATGCTTCAGCTTGGCTTGAAGGATTCCACTTTCAAAAGGGACTGCAATAGTACGCCCGCGGCGGAATCAACAACCCCCAGCCTTAGATTTTATTGGGATCCCAAGTTTTGAGTTCTTTTGGGGCCCTAGAGGACAATTGCTCAAGAACCCGCAAAAATATCCTTCCTCATAAGAGGCATACAGGAATTCTGATCCTTGTTTTTTTGTGGGTTCTTAAGCAAACAGTAGATGATGTCAGGAACTTTCCTTAATTCAGGGTTGTTGGGGTCTCTTGAAAACCCTAAACCCTAAACCCTAAACCCTAAACCCTAAACCCTAAACCCTAAACCCTAAACCCTAAACCCTAAACCCTAAACCCTAAACCCTAAACCCTAAACCCTAAACCCTAAACCCTAAACCAAGGAAGATGAAGAAGGCTCGGGAGGCCCTGCCCGCCTTCAAAGTGGAGGCGGAGCTCCAGAAGCTGCTGTCTGGACAGCAGGCCCGGGGGGGCGAATAAACCCGCTGCCCCTACAGCCCTTTCCCCCAAAAAACGCCCGCCCCCCCCCCCCCCCCCCCCCCCCCCCCCCCCCCCCCCCCTTCTTTTGATAAAGTGTGATTCTGTTTATTATTATTATTACTACTATTATTATTACTATTATTATACAATTATTATTATTATTATGATTATGATTATTCTTGATTATATATATATATATATGTCAAATGTGTATGGAGAGAGAAGGTTGGGTGTTCCCTAGCACCTTAACCCTAAACCCGACTTGAGAGTTGCTATCTGCATGGAAGAGGGAGATTCGGGCTTGCCCTGCTGCAGGGGTCTACGCCCGCATCATACGTCTTCCCTCAGACTCTCAATCCCTTGAATCCCTCAAACCTTAAAAAAAGCCAAAGGCTAAAAGCACTAGTCACTAGCGAGGTTGGGTGGTAGAAAAACGAAGCACTTAAGCCCGCAGCTCCAGACACCCCTTGAGGTCGTCTTGGTCCACGGCGAGACGGGTAGCGGCAAGACAACCCAGATCGGCCAGCACCTTCGGCTCAACGATGGGCTGGGGCTCTGTGGGGTTCTCTTTAAGGCCCTCCGGGTTTTTTGCTAGAGGTTAAAAGAGCGAAAGGTCTAGGGTTTAGGGTCTGGAGCTAGGGATTTGAGAACCGGGTTAGGCCCGTTTAGCCTCCTAAAGGTTTGCAGCTCTACGCCTGCTGTTTTTTGTGGTTTACAGGTACATCCTGGATTCGGCAAGCGGGGCTCCTCCCCGCATCGTCGCCAGCTCAGGATGCCGATTGCTATGCGCGAAACAACCAGGTTTAGGGTTTAGAGTTTAGGTTTAGGGTTTGGGGGCTAGGGTTCTGGGCCCCACACTCCCAAACCCGTAAACCCAAGAGCAGAGCCTGACACCCAAGCTCATCCTCTCATTTCAGTGGCATCTGCTTGGCCTAGAGAATGTCCTGCCATATGGAACATCCGAAAAATAAGGGTACTATTTGTGGGGGGAGTCCTTTTTATATTTGGGGTATAAGAGGGGTACCCCCTATTCAGCTTGGCAACAGACGCTCAGAGCCGCTCCCATCTTCTGCCGCCTCCCCCACTTGCCAGCAAAGTCTATTGCATTCATTTCCCTTGATGCTACACCCCGCCTAGCCCTAGAAGTATGCCCCGGCCCTTCATCATGTAGTAGAGTATAATATAGAATGGGAGTTTTTTGGAAATTACATTGTATCTTGAAATTTCAACCAGAGAGCCCCTAAACCCCAACTTACCAACCCTAAACCCTACACCCTAAACCCTAAACCCTGAACCCTAAACCCTAAACCCTAGCATTGAGCCTCAAAACTTATGCCCTGCACCAACCCCAAAGCCCTAACTAAGCACTTCTCGCTCTGCTTTGCCCGAAACTTCGACTCAAACATACTCCTTTGGACCCGAATTATACGAAACCCGACGTCGATTTCGTAATCCTACCGACAAGAACCCGATCGCTGCTGCCATGCTGCATTTGGACAGTGCAAGCCAGATGAACATGCATTCGGGATTAGCGTGATGTATCCGCAAGAGCCAAGCATCCTACGGCTAGTTTCGGCCTCGACATGACAGGTCACCCACCCAGCAAGGTAGGTTCAGGAAAGCATGCGACGATCACAAGCATTCACAAGCTCCTGCTTCAGGTAATGCGGTTTCTGATGGTCTTCTCATTTCTGGTTTAAGGTGAGGGACCTGAAATCTTGGCAAGCTGCGCATCGAACGGAGTAGCCCGCGTTGAGGGGCTGTGCTCAGAGCAGCCATGCCGAGCCACCGCGGAGCCCGCGGGGGGGGGGGGGGGGGCTTACGCGACCCCCTTCCGGCGGGACCGGTGCTGCCCAAGCGGAGGATGCCTCGGCGCCATTTTGGGGTTCTAGTGCTGGAATGCTAGAAGGAAGACAAGTCATCATGATCGTCGCTCTAGTCAAACATGTACTCTTAGGGTGGATCCTGGAAGCATGCCGAATTGGTCAGGCGATGTATGCTGTTTTCTGGGCAAAGCCGGCTGACAGCTTTAGAGGGTCGGCGATTGCAATTCCTTTAGGTCGCATTTCAGACCTACTTTCTGTTAAGGTCCTCTCGACGGGCCTGTTGGTGATCTTGCAATATGTGGAATTCGAGAATTCGTAGGTACCTTGCACCTACCCCATACCCAGCGCGCTGACTGCGCGCAAGTTTGGGCTCGACAAAATGATGAATTTAGAGACGCGTTAGGTGATATTCGAGTGCATGACTCAGTCTATTTTGCATGTGATCTGAATTATGAGCATGTGCATGTTTCCTCGCAGCGACAGGACGACAGAGGAGTGCTTCTTGAGATGCTCTCTCACGGTCCAGGCCTCTTCTTGACTTCCCCTCAGTCCCCGACTTGGTCAAACTCTAGAGGTGCTTCCAGCCGCATTGACTACATCTTGTATAGGGAACCGCTGCTTCTGTACCTTGAACAACAGGTCGTACTAGGATCAGGGGACATCTTGGGATCTGATCATCATGCGTGTATGGCTCTCTTCTTCCGCAAACAGCCTTCACGCAAGAAACGTAGGACTGGCGGCCCTCTCTCTGTGGAAAATGGGCAGTTGATGTGGCTCAGGAGGTGGCTGCGACTGCGCAGACCTAGGTAGGCAGCACCGGGGCCTTGACGCCTCGGACCTTGAGAGTCTGTCTCTAGCTTGCTCTCACAGGGCCAAACCCTGCAGATACGCTGACCCCCCCATGTCAAGGCTCTTATTGCTCAGAGAAGGGGTGCGCAGCACCCAGATGATCGCTGGGACCTTGGTCGACGTGTCATCAAGGCTAGAGCGGAGGCTAAGAAGCAATGGCGAACGGACCTGTTGGAACGGGCGGCTACTGGGGATTTTGTTGCAGTCTCCTACTTTCGGAAGAGGCAGTCTACAAAAGTTACTCATGGCCTCTTCTCGGCTCGGCTTGGAGGTGCAGCGAGGGCGGTTTCAGCACTTAAGGAACACTTTGACACAAAGTTCACTCCTCTTGACCTCATGCCGCCGGGCCTCCCCATGCGCATGCTCGAGACCAGGCGCCCGAACCCGCCTCCTCCCCGGAGCATCACTAAGGACGAGGTTGAGCTACAATTAGCTTCCTTCCAAAATGGGAAGAGCACAGGTGATGATGCTGTCACCTACGAACTTCTCAAAGTTGTCATGCAAACGGATCTGGCGGCTGAGCTTGTGTGTTCTCTTAATGAATATTCTTCCAGGGTCCAATCACATGAACAATCCTGCGGCCAGCCCGAAGCAACCAACTTTTCTGTACTTGGGCTCTAGTATGTCTCTGACGTTTTCCCCGTAAACGCTTGCGAAATGGGTGGGAAAAAAAACCCTAAACCCCAAACCCTAAACCCTAAACCCTGAACCCTGAACCCTGAACCCTAAACCCTAAACCCTAAACCCTAAACCCTAAACCTTAAACCCTAAACCCTAAACCCTAAACCCTAAGTCAGTCAAACGGGCCCCCAAACCACCCCAAACCCTAAACCCTAAACCCTAACCCCAAACCCAAAACCTTAAGGGGGGAAGGGGGATTGGACGCTGGCACTCTGGGGCTTTGGGGGGCTTGGCTTCCGGAGTGTGCTCTCGCAGCTCGTCAGGATGGGCTTATTTGGAATTTGGGGTTTGGGGTTTAGGGCGTTTAAGCACCCCTACTATTACCCTAACCCCTCAACCCTGGGCAAAAGAGGTCGTGACGCAACCTCGGCGCTTCGCCGCGATCTCCGTGGCGCGGCGTGTGGCTGAGGAGCGAGGGGAGCAGCTTCCTGGAGAGGTCAAGTTAGGGCCGGGGGGGGGGGGGGGGGTTGGGGAATTGAGGTTTAACCGGATTAACGTTTTTTGGGGTTTAGGGAGTCAAGGGTGGTTGAGTGAGTTGATTTATGCCGATTAAATTTGGGCTTGGGTAAAGGGCTTTAGGTGGGTTTGCAAGGGGCTTTGGGCTTTATAGGTTTGTGCAATTACTGGAATTTGGGATGTTTGGGATCTGGGACTTCGGATTCAGGATGCGCAGTGCATTTGGGGAAGGCTATCAGCCGCGCCATCCCCCTCAACAACCCCCAGCACATATTTGCGCAATTTTGCGCATTCACAGGCTATGGTGTAGCCCCCCAACCTTACAGACCCTAATCCACTTGGTAGGCCCTTGGCATCTCTTAACATTTGCCCTCAGAGAATCATATTTTGGAATCTTTGCAGAGGCACTGAAGGTCCAACCGAGGATGTCCCCCCTACCTAGTACTAACAGCCAACAGTCCTGACTGGGGATTATAATAGGGGGAGGGGGGGGGGACTATAATCCCTATTAAGGACTGTTAGCAAGCCATCGACCCTAAATCCTGAGCCCTAAAGCCCTCAACTGGCCTGCTTGGCGGGTGGCAAAAAGAAGCCCTCAACTCGAAACTGGCCATTTTGGGGGGGGGGGGGGGGGGGGCACATCCAAGGCTTGGCCAGGGGGCTGTGGGGCAGCTCAGCCGCAAGAATGCCAGTGACGGGCTAATGAGGTTAGGGTTTTGGGTTGTGGGTTGTGGGTTTTGGGTTTTGGGTTTTGGGTTCTGGGTTCTGGGTTTTGGGTTTTGGGGGGTTTTGGGTTTTGGGGGGTTTTGGGTTTTGGGCTTAAGGGGATTCAGGGTTTAGCGACATTATCGTTGTGTTACTTCGTGGGGGGTTGAAGGTTGGAAGCACCGCACGGCTTCTGGAGGCAAGCGTTCAGATGATTTTCCATCTTTGGCGTATTCGTGCACTCAGTTCAAAGAGCAGTGTTGAATATAGCTGGGAAAGGGACAAAAAGTGCCCATAACCCAAACCCCAAAACCCTAGAACCCCAAAACCTATGAACCTCCTGCCCTCTTCTAAACCCTAAGCCCTCAACCCTAAACCCTCAGAGACACTGCCGAGTAAACCCTAAACCCTACACCCATGAACCTCCAAGGTACATGGTGCGGGGAGACACGAAGATGCGGCCGGACCGATGTCAGCTGCTCTTCTGAGCCTCGGCATCCGTTGCTTGAGGCCACCTCCCGGTCCTGAAGGGTTTAGGGTTTAGGGTTTACGGTTTAGGGCACCGCGAACTCCTACACAAAGTTGAGCCAGCAAACATCCACCCGCCTGGCGTGCTTTTCAAAGGAACCTGATGCGAGTCATCTCGTCTTTTCAGCTAAATGCATCAATCTGGGAGTTCTTCTCCGTGCAAGATGCAAGCTCGACGATGACATAGCAACTGGTTCTCGAAACTATGGTACCTTGTCTACCTGCCCCGAAGTGGGCCCAACCCCCCCCACATTTGGTCTTCAGTTGAGGGCGGCTCAGAAAGGGTGTTAAGGGTTGAGGGAGCAACCCTGAACCCTAAACCGTAAACCCTAAACCCTAAGACCCTAAACGGAGCCCCTAGGCGGGCTCACATAGGGTTGAGGGAGCAAGGTCCACATCTCCCCAGGCACCTTGGGCGTCCTCCTTCGTCGGCTCATCGCCGATGGTGAGAAGCGCCTCTGCCCACACTTTGCCCTAAACCCTAAACATTTAAACCCTAAACCCCCTTCGATTGAGCCTGCCGAAGAGGCTCAGGGTGCAGGGCCCCGGTTTGGAGTTTCTTCTCTCCTGGAGAAGTGCCTCAGAAGGAGCCCAAGTTGCAGAGTAGTTGCGCGGATGCGATTATTTCCCCAAAGCGGGAGGGCTACGTGCCTCCTGGTCAGAGACCTCCTCACAAATTGCAGCAAGTCTTGCAATGGGAGTTTGAGCTGGCGTGAAGCCGAAGCGGTCGTGCAACGTGCCGCAATACGTTGCAGGCTTATGGAATCTTACAAGTAAGGTGAGGAGAGACTCTGAATAACATTTTAGCCAAACTTGCAATTGTAACTACTGTGCTTGCTACGTAGCTCTTTAGCACCCATGAACCTCCAAGTAGCTGACAGGATGAATTGACATGAGCGACAAAGGTCCATGTTCCAGTCGAACAGCATGACCCACCTCGTTCTGGATGAGGCCGCAACTGGCAACGAAATCTGTAGAAAACTTGCAGCGAAGGCTTTTGGATACCCAAATCCCTAAACCCTAAACCCTATAAACCCTTTAACCCTAAACTGGAGGTAAGTGAAGCCTTGGGTCTCTCTCCCAGCCCAGCTGCTCTTGTTAAAATGAAGCAGCCGAAAGCTTGTGACAGGTGCATGAGCGCAGCCTGGACATGGACTTCGCGCCTTGGAGATGTGGGGGGTTTCCGAAAACAAGGGGTGCCCCTGGAAGGGAAATACCCATGTTCACCATCTGCACTTGAAGGGGTCATGGATAGCTGTTGTTGTACCTGGCTTAGGGGGTTATGGAATGTCTATGATCTTATTTAGGGCACGTGCAATTGTACTGCCCATGAACTTTTGTGTAGAACCACATCGGGGCACGCCCTCAGAAGCACCGGGGCAGATGCCAGCAAGGATGCGACGGACAGCCAAGGTGCTGACGTTGCTGCACCACTGCTTGCCCTCCCGGCCTCAGCTGAAGGCGCTCGACGAAGGGGATTCAAAAACCTTCAAATCAAGGGGTTTAGGCCCAGATGTAATTGGCATCACAGATGAGCAGGGTCCGTGACCATTGTCTGGTGTCCACATCAAGTGGCATTGTGGTAAGGTGTTGAGAAGGTCGCGTTGTTCCCAGAGTGGTCGCACGGCCAGGAAACGAGGCAACAAAAGCCCTTGCTGCCTTTGCATTCGAAAGTGCAGGTGCTGCTCATGAGTGCCACGATGGATGTGCAGAGCCTGGCTGCTTAGACAAAAAAGGGCTTAGGGATTTTAGGTTGGGATGTTCCCCCTTTTTCCAACAGTCCTTCGTTGTTTAGTATAAGGGGGAACCTCCCAAGTTTTAGGGCTTAAGGTTATGAAGTTGCGCTTTCCTGGTTTAGGACTCGAAGTGAACGTGGGGGCTCCAGGTAGCCGAGTATAAACTGAGGGGATATTCCTCAATTAAGGATTTGTTGGGTAAATATGGGGTTGTTGAGCTGTTGCACTCAGATCCGACAGATCACCCTCAGAAAACTGGTCGCAAGTAAGGATATTGTAAGTAGGAGAATTATCGTCATAAATTGGAAGTACTATGTTTTGAGGGCACTGAACCGGTTGGGTTGAAAAGAGGATAATCGTTAGGAAGACTTTTTCTGAGGGTTTCAAGGGCCAACCTACTCGTACGAAACTACCCCTGCTAGAATCTGTGGATTATGTCAGCTTATCGTGTTAGGGCTCAGGGCCACGGGGATTCATGAGCTTTCGCAGCGCGGATGCAACATGGGGGCCCA
Source organism: Symbiodinium natans (assembly GCA_905221605.1). Taxonomy (NCBI): domain Eukaryota; class Dinophyceae; order Suessiales; family Symbiodiniaceae; genus Symbiodinium; species Symbiodinium natans. Next base: position 212,473 of record CAJNDS010002125.1, on the reverse strand, counting down.
AAGCCCTCAATAACTCCGAAGCCCCGGCGGGGTGTTTGAGGCTGGCCTGTTCAGATCGCCACCTCCGGTGCTCAAGATTCCAGGGCGCCTTGGTCTGAGGGGGACTCCGGGAGTTTCCAAGCGTTTCGGGCTTAGGGTTGGGATGCTCCCCCTTAGACTACCAGTCCAAATTAGGGTTTATAGTACCCCCTATCAGAATCCCGATTCAGGACTGTTACGATAAGGCTTAGGGGCTCAGGGCAGGGCCATAGCTCGCTGGACTGGGCTTGTGGTTTAGGTTTAGGGTGTGAAGAAGCCGATATTTGGGGCTTAGGATTTGGACAGCGCCAATTTGAGCAAGGAGTGCACGAGTAAGAAGTTGAGGCGCTACAAGCCCCACTCTAAACACGAAGCCGGAGAATTCGTAGGAAGATTGGCACTCTCAGCTCAAGGAGCTGCCGGGGAAATCTGGAGTCGAACACCGAAGACATGCCTGCAATCACTTCACCCATTGCAAGTCGGTTTTTGTTTGCACAGCCCTCCTAGGCTTAGAAAGTATAACGACGCATTGAGCAAACATCTGCCCAAGGTGAGGCGACGTTCACTATGTGCAATTACGAAATGATACACCCTGAGCCCCCTAGCTGTCGGTGGCCCTCTTTGAGTGTGCCGCCAAGCAGTCAGTGTCACAACTGACCCGAAGCCTCCGAACACTAAGCCTCCAAAAACGCCTCCTAACACCCTGAAAGGCGAACCTTCCCGGTGGACGAGTTCTATCTCGAGGACATTGAGGCCATGGCGGGGAGATCATCCGTCAGAATGTTGCTATAGACACCCAAATACTAAGATTCCCCTGGAACGACCTACCCTAATTTCAGGATTCCCCCATTTCTATGTGCTTAGATTAAACCCTAAAGAGTAGAGTGCTGGACGATCCGAGACCTTTCATTGCCTTGCCTTCTTGGCGCGAGTGTGAGGGTCAAGACGGTCAAGGACCTTCCAAACCAGTTCTGGGACAGTCTCTGCTGAGTGTTTCGACCAGCTATGCGGATAACAAGAAGACGTCACCCCCTAAACTACCCTAGACCCCGGAGCCCTAAACACTAAACATCCCGCCGTAAGGGTTACCTCCTCCCCCAAACGATATTGAAGCATCTGGGACTCGTACTCTTCCAAGATCAGCCACACTCTTGTGCACTCAAAGCTCAGTCCTAGCCCCCCGGGTGCGCAAACTCCACGGTTTAGGGTTTGGGGCTTCGGCGGGGGTCCTTAGGTCCGGTTTGAAAAAGATTGGCGGCCCTCGACCCATGACCCAATGAGTCGTCAACCCTAGGACGGAAGGGAATCGAAACCCGAATCCACCCTGAGTCTGGAGCTGGGAAAACCATTCTGGGCAGAGTTGAAAAGATCATGATCTGTAAAGGCTAGATCCCTCCACAAGTGGTTCAATAAGGGGTCGTAGAACTTGTTAACTTCTTTTGTCTGGGGCCCGAACCCGCCCCATTTGAGCTGCCAGGACCTGCTGGGAACCGTGGCCGCCTGGAGCAGGAAAGGCGGCCAAGAGGAGGAGGCGCTGCTGGGTCCTATAAACTTTCGTAAGTTAACCGTTAGTTTGGGCTCCTGCTGTCTAGGGGACTACGCGTGCCACAAAATGTATCGAGGGGGTTCCTTTAGGCGGCAAGTGGCGAGGTGTTCAGTCGCTTGGTGTTTTGCCGGGGTGGTCCAGATCTGAGAGATCATTTTAAGATTAGGCTTTGGGGCGATGTTTTGGGGATTTAGGATTCCTGGTGTATGCCGGGCCCACGCGGGGCTGACAGCTGACACTAAGTCTGCAGGAAGGAGAGAGCGAAAGAGAGAGAGAGAGAGAGAATCTCACCAGCCAACGGATCTGAGTGACCAGGGCGCGCCCGTGCGCGCGGAGGGTCCCCTGGGCCCTTCAAGCCCCGTAGTAGAAGAAGAAGAAGAAGAAGAAAAAGAAGAACAAGAGAGAGAGAAAGACAGGGAGAAAGAGTGGGAGAACATGCCCCTTGTGCGCTGCAAGCAAGCAAGCGAGACGGAGAGAGGGGGAGAGGGAGGGAGACAGGGAGAGAGTGAGGTGAAACTAGAGGCCTCAATTGGAGGCCTGGCATGATGCCAAGATTTGGCCACACCAATGCGTGACAACGGAAGCTTTGGCCTCACGGCAGGTGGAGGAGGGCAACGGCGCCAGACCAGGACTCCGCGTTGAGATGCCCGATCGCTTGTGCACAGGGTTCTGGGCTCCAGCGTCGACCATGACTACACGTGACAAGTCCTCGCAGATTCAGGGATCAAGGTCACAGGGTCGTCGAGTCGTCGAGCATTGTGATGTGGAGGAGACCATCGCCAGGCAGACGTTCGGAGCTCAGTACGTCCTGCAGAAGATCAGAAGCCCCAAAGCAATAAGCTCCTTCTATGTCCCGCGTAAACAGTGTCTCTACATCTTTCTGTGCCTCTTGAAGCTTTTCCTACTACCACGGATACCAAAGCGGGCCTTAATTCCGAGAACTATCCCAAGCAGAGCTTCACATCAGGCTTTGCGACCACCTGGCTCCACCGACTACGACTTGCTGTGCAGCTCATCATCGCATGGGGGGTCCTAGGCCCTAAAGCCCTGAACCTTCGGCCCCAAAACCCCCAAGTTCAGTTCAAGAAAAGCCACAAGGGTCTTCGTTTTCTGGTTTTGCCGATGTTTTGGCAGGACAGGTTTTCAATGTCACATGGAGAGACCTTGTTTGGGTTCGGGACCCTGCAGAGTGGTGCGTCCAGCGACGCACTACAAAGGCCCGCAAGGGAGTGATCCCAAGCCCTGAACCCTGAACTACAGCCCCAAACAAATTTCATAGAAATTTCTGGAGCCTAAAAACTACAAGGGGTTGACCCTAAACCCTATACCCTGGAAATCCGAATCCCAAAGCCCTGAAGCGAGGACTGAAGTTTTTGTGAGGCCTGGTTTAGTTGGTGACCCCAGACGTGGCAGCCGGTACCGGACAGGTACCAATTCGTTTTGAGGTTGTTACTGGTGCCTTCGTGGGAGAGGACATCATCTTCATCAGGGCCCCTGTTATCGTTCAAGTTCGGGCTTTAGGGCTTTATGGGGTTTTACGACTTTAGGGTTTTTGGGGTGGTTTTAGGGGTGTTAGGGGTTTTTAGGGGTTTTAGGGGTTTGAGGGGCTTTGGGGTTTTAGGGTCCCGAATGTCGCGCGGATCAGAGAGGCAGCTTCATTCTGGGCATCGTGTCCGGCTCCTTGACCTCGGAGGCCGAAAGAATGCCCCACTGAAAAGCCCTCCACGTCCTTCCCGCAGTGGACCTAAATATACAGGAGCCGAACTACTGAATTGGTTATCCTCTTGAACTCCCGAAAAGTTTTAAAAAGCTACAACAGGTACTGCAGAACTCTACTCAAGGAGGCCCCAGGATGTCGCACTTTCAGCCCTCATCTTTTAGGGTTCAGGGTTTAGGGTTTAGGGTTTAGGGTTTAGGGTTTAGGGTTTAGGTACCTGTGATCCATGGGCGCAGGCCACGAAGCAGTGGCCACTGGAAGGCTCGATTCTGGTGTTCATGCCCGGCGCGGGGGAGATCTCGCGTTGCTGCAGCCGCAGACAGAGATGTTTAGGGTTTAGGGTCAGGGTTTAGGGTTTAGGGTTTTGGGTTTTCGGGTTTAGGGTTTAGGGATGGGCACCGGAGGGATGTGGCGGCTGTTGTGAACCCAGGCGTGCGGCACATGCGTAGTTGCGCTCTGTGTCACGAAGTGCTCTGGTGAGCCACGGCCACGGCAAGGTCTGCAGGGCCATGGGACATGCCTGGCAACAACCCTAAACCCTAAACCCTAAACGCTGCTGCTGCAGAGAGTGCTTGCAGAAACCCTAAACCCCAAACCCCAAACCCGTTCCTTGTGTGGGGACTCCAAGCAGGGAGTTTATCGGCAGCTGAGGCTTGATTGGGCTCTTGGAGAGCCTTGCCTGATCAGGGGTCGCAACTCTAAAATGAGAGAAAATAATCCCTGGATTACCGTAAAATTGCAGAAGATAAATATAAATATATATATATATATATGTGTATATATATATATATATGTGTGCGTGTGTGTGTGTGTGTATATGTATTTATTTAGTTGTTTATGTATATGTTTTTGCTTAAGAACCCCCAAAACATGATAGAAAATAAGCCCTATATTGCCGCAAAAATTTCTTAACAAATCTCAAAATAATGATAGATCGTAATCGCTTGCGAGCCTTTTGTTTCCGTACCTTGGGATGTTCCCCGTCATACTAGCAGTCCTTAATAGGGAGTATAATACGGGGGCGGGGGTACTATAATCCCTTTTCAGGACTGTGAGAATAAGGGGAACATCCCAATCCGTACCCATCCACCGCACTGCTTTGGGCTTCTTTTTCTGCTCGCAGGCGTTGCAACATGCACATTACAATGAGCAAATGTGGTGATTCCATCTCGCACCTCAGGAGTCTTATAGCAGGAGCCGTGCAATGCATCATACATATCATCTTGAAGCCATACAGACCTCCGACCGCCGTTTTGTTTCGCGCCCGCCCGGGCCATGGAGTGCAGATGAGCCAGATGAGTGTGCCAAGCTTTCGTCCCGAGTCTCGGCTCTCTCCATCTCCCCGGGCCAAGCATGAGGCAGAGGTCGACATGGTGACCTTCGTGGTTCGTGGTCAGACGTACAGCGAACAAGTTCCACGAAAGTCCTTAACAGATGAGGTCTCCCCAGTGCTGCGGGCAATGGTGGAGGAACGGCAGGACGATGACACCTTTCGACGTGGTGAGCAGGACTCGCAAGGCCGCTATGTGCTGGAGGGCCCCACCAATGCCAAGGCTTTCTCCTTGCTGGTGGAGTGCGTGCGCCAGGGGGGCAACTTGCCCCAGATGGAGATGGCGAAGCGCATACAGGACCTGGACCTGGAGGCACGCGTTGAAGCCTGCCGGTATCTATATACCCCTTGGGAATTATTTGTTTATTTCTGTTTATACAAAACCCAAGAGGATATAACAGTATTATTTTTATTAAGGTTCTAAGGGGAGTATAGGTACGTGGACTACTACCTCCTGCCTGGCCGCTCCAAGATGCAGCTCACGAAAGAGCTCCTTGCGTCGCTGGTGTGTGAAGCTGGGTAGCCCAGCGGTGCCCTTTTCCCTCTCTTTTTTTGGGTTCCCCCTTAGAAAATTAGCCAAAAAAGGGTGCCCTTATTATAAAAAGGGTGCCCTTTTCCCTTTTATTTATTGGTTTAAGATTCCCTTGAAATTAACCAGAAAAGGGTGCCCTTATTATAGAAAGGTTCCTGGGGTACCAAGGAAGTTCCGCCGGCAGAGGTCCTTGACCTCAGCCAGCTTGGCCTGTGTCGGTCAGAGATGATCATGGAGCGCATCAGCTTGGCCGGACTCCGGCTCAGCAACTTGCGCTTGGAGAACTCCCACGTCAAGAAAATCGAGACTCGGCCATTGTTGAAAATCATTTTACGCTTTTATGAATACCTAAGCTACTCAGGAACAAAAATGATCATTCTTACATGGTACCCCCCCAAACCATGGTGCCAAGGAGATTCACAGGTGCGACCTGTTCGACTGCGACTTGTCTTTCACAGTGACAGCTGGCGAGGTGAAGGTGACCAGCTCAAGAATGGAGAATGTGCAGTTTCTGGGCCTTGGAATGTTTTTTTGAAATTTAAATGGACGTGCAGAACTTCACTACTGTCCGGACGTAGCCTGTATATAGCCCCAAACCCTAAACCCTAAACCCTAAACCCTAAACCCTAAACCCTAAACCCTAAACCCTAAACCCTAAACCCTAAACCCTAAACCCTAAACCCTAAACCCTAAACCCTAAGCCCTAAACCCTAAACCCTAAACCCTAAACCCTAAACCCTAGCCCTAAACCCTAAACCCTGAAGCCCTCCCACCAGGTTCGGCGTCTTTACGATGGTGGCCTCCGTGGAGGAGTCGCAGCTCATCCACTGCAACTTTCGAGTCGCCGAAGAGTGGCTCGGGTTTAGGGTTTAGGGTTTGGGGTTTGGGGTTTGGGGTTTGGGGTTTAGGGTTTAGGATTTAGGGTTTGGGGTTTAGGGTTTAGGGTTTGGGGCTTGGGGCTTGGGGCTTGGGGCTTGAGGTTTGGGGTTTGGGGTTTGGGGTTAGGGGTTTAGGGGTTTGGGGTTTTTGGTTTGGGGTTTAGGGTTTGGGGTTTGGGGTTTAGGGTTTGGGGTTTGGGGTTTGGGGTTTGGGGTTTGGGGTTTGGGGTTTGGGGTCTTCTTGTTCCTCCCCTCCCTTCAGCGCTTCGGTTGTTATAGGACTTGGGGTTCAGTGGTTCTAAGAGCAGCTCACCGAGTCTTTTCTTGGAGGTTTCTGGGTACTTCTAACCCCACTTATAAGTCTGCGTATAACCTACTTAGAGGACTTAGGGGACATAGGGGGCTCATAAGTACAGTTCTATTTGGGGTTATAAGTACCCCGAACCTCCAGGAATCAGGCTTACGGTTGCCCTCCATTTGTTTTGTCGCGCTGGGCTCTGGGACCCAGGTTTTTGGCTTGTACCAACTTAGGGTTTAGGGTTTAGGGTTTAGGATTTTTGGGTTTTAGGGTTTTAGGGTTTTTGGGTTTTAGGGTTTCCCTATCAAGGACAGTTAGGATAAAGGGGAGACATCCCAAGCCAGGTTGTTTGTGGCCGACTCTGAGCTGGACAGCTGCACGTTCAAGGGCAGTGACGAAGATAGGACACCGGGTCGGAACTTGCTCAGCCTGTTGATGTACATATATATATATGTGTGTATATATATATATATATATCTCGTCTCTTAGGGGTTTAGGGTTAAGAGCGTCTTAAGTAGGAGCGTGCGCTTCCTTAGGGCTTTGAGAAACAAAGCCAAGCGAGGAAGGACAGGCAGTTCATCAGCGCAATCTTCAACCACACAGACTTGCACGGAGACATCACGCTGCCCTTCGACCGGGTGGTGTGCGAGCGTACCTACTTCCATGGCCGGGTCCTTCGCATGACGAAAGGCGGCTCCACGATCAGCCTGAGAAGAGCAAAGCTGCGCACACTTCCCAGAATCGAGTGCGAGGGGAAGATCGTCCTCTGCTTCTTGGTAGCCCAGTGGTACCCTCTACCCTTTTGTTTGTTGCTTCAAGGTTCCCTTATAAATTCACCAACCCCCCAAAAAAGGTGCCCTTACTATATTATAACCCTAAACCCTAAAGTCGAAACCCTAAACCCCAAACCCTAAACCCTAAACCCTATTGCTGTGGCTAGTCGGGTGGCAAAAAAAACCCTAAACCCTAAACCGTAATCCCTAAACCCTAAACCCTAAACCCAGCCCTAAATTTTGGGGTACCAAGGCTTGGAGGACTGCGACTTGCTGGAGTCTTTGACCTTCCAGGGCATGCGGCTTCAGCTGCGGGGCGTCCACTGCGCGAAGCCCTGCGAGTTCCGGGAGGTCGAGTTCGCCACCAAGGTGTGCGACATTGTCTTCCCAAGGACTGTATCCCTTTTGGGAACTATTTTTTGTTCATATAAAAACCAAGAGGATATTAAAGATAATTAATATGTTCATTAAGGTTCTAAGGGGAGCATAGAGGAGCAGCCGCTTCGTGAACGTCCGCTTCAAAGATGGCCTGCAGGCCTGCGTGGCCAGCGCCTGCCGTTTTGAGTACTGCAACCTGGGCTTCGGCCAGGACGCGGTGGCAGACTGTTTCTGGGTAGTAGCGTATGTAACCTTTACTAACCTTTTTGGTAGTAGTGTGTAACCTTTACTAACCCTTTTGGGGTAATAAGTAATAGAGTCCCCTTATCATTCCAAAGGTTAACCTTAAGTTTCCCCGAGGTGCTGGGACAACTAAGGCTTGCTGACGCAGTGCCACTTCCAGTCCTGCCACTTCCCCTTCTTAGAAGATTGCTCGCCCGTGGCGAACTTCGCTGGGAGCCAGTTTATTGCTTGCCGCATCCAATGGAGCGGGCCCTTCGCACACGAGGAAAGCTTCGTGATCAACTCCCACTGGCTCCGCAAGTGGAATCTGGCCAGCTGTTCCGTTTCTGATAGTCACGGGTAGAGTTTGAAACATCTTCATTGCCGGGCCCACGGAATGCAAAATGAATTTGAACCGGAGGTGCATGTCTGTGAAAGATGCTAGATCAATTGCACCTGTAGCAGGGCCCTAGCTATTCTTACTGAAACCATTAGATGTCATTATTCTCTTATATGATTATGCTCTTAGATTCTTCTGGCGTATTATTATGAGTCGTATTTCATTTCGCACCTGGCCAGCCAGGCCAAACCCTAACCTTAATGAACCCTGTGTGGTGGGAGGCTGTGCTAGGTAGGGAGGGGTAACTGTAAGCCCATAAGCCTCCTAAACCATACAAACCTCTAAGCCCCTCAACCCCTTAGCCGTTAATCCCCTAAGCCTTCCCCTTAACCCCTCAATCCCCCAATCCCCCTAGCCCCTAATTCCCTACACCCTCACATTCCTAAACCCCTAATCCCCTAAACGCCAAAATTCTTGAATCCCGAGATCCGACCTAGGCGGCAAGGCGGAGGGAGCCGGTTCCGTGCTTTGCCACTCCACGGCGCGCTCTCAGGCTCTTAGGGTTTAGGGATTAGGGTTAGGGTTTAGGGTTGGAGCCTAAAGAAATGGCTCTCAACGGAAGCCCCTACATGGCCAGAACGTAGAAACCTGAAAATAGTCACTCCGATTAAATTAGGCCTTCATATAGGGCTTGGAGAAGAGGAAATGTCATCTGTTGTTTTGGGAACCGCGTTAGCAAAAAGCGTCTTTCTTCAGAGCAGAGACGAGTTTACACGGTGATCCCAACATCACTTCTGCTACGTTCAGCTGAGGCACGCTTGTCCCACATGAGATGACAGTATCTGATAGAATCCGAAAGCCTGAACCCTAAACCCTAAACCCTGAACCCTGAACCCTGAACCCTAAACCCTAAACCCTAAACCCTAAACCCTAAACCCTAAACCCTAAACCCTAAACCCTAAACCCTAAACCCTAAACCCTAAACCGACAGAAAACGCTGTAGTGGTGCGGAGGCGAGCAGCAGCGAAAGTGCTTCGAGGCGTCGGGGCCCCGAAAGGTGATCGACGCTTGGCACAGACTACGACTACGGGGGTGGGCTTAGGGCTTAGGGTGTTCAGGGTGTTCAGGGTTTATAGAGTTTTTAGGGTGTTTAGGGTTTACAGGGTTTAGGGTGTTCAGGGTGTTCAGGGTTTTTAGGGTTTATAGGTTTTTTAGGGGTTTTAGGGTTTACAGGGTTTATAGGATTGAAAAGGGTTTATCGGGCTTATAGGGTTTATGGGGTTTGTAGGGGGCGTGAATGCGGAGCCATCTCAAACCCCAAAAGAATGTGTAGGCGGGCTTTAAGAACCACGCTCTTTTTTTCGGGGTGAGTCGGGACCCTAATCACAAAAACCCGCAGTTTAGGGTTTAAGGTTTATAGGGCTTAGGGTTATTACACGAAAGACCCGACCAGATTTCCCCCCACATACACACACACACACACACACACACACACCAACCACCCACCCACCCACCCACCCACCCACCCACGCACCCACGCACCCACGCACCCACGCACCCACGCACCCACGCACTCGCGCACCCACGCACCCGCGCACCCGCGCACGCACGCACGCCGGCCGAGTTGAGACTGGGACTCATCTCAGTGCCCATACTCAGGTTAAAAAAGGAAGTAATTAGCTATAATTACCTATATATCGCAGACTCGTCGGGTTGTTCCTGATGCCATCGCCGCCCGATGGAGTCGAAGCCCCCCCGCAGTCGAGGTGGCCACCAATGTCGCCGAGACCTCCGTCACGCTGCTGGCGCCCTAGACGGAAGCTCCAATCGTTTCAGGGTGCTGCAAAGAGGTAGCAGCAGGTAGCCGCGCGGTCCTGCTTATTCAAAAAGAGCAGTTTTGCAGTTTCGAAGCCGCGGTTTGGGCACATAGCACCTGGGGGCTCCAACTTCGTCCATACATGATCTCCATTTCTTGACATCGTGTCCGTTTCTTCAACCCGAAACCCTACACTAAACCCCTTGTTCTGCTTGGGGTCTACGCCTGGGGGTCTACGCCAACCTCAGTATAAATAAGCTCAAGCCCTCCACGGCGGCCGAGGCCGGACGTCACGATCGCCACCCAGCAGACATGAGTGGCGAAGGGCGGGACTTGGGTGCCGGAGTCGAAGGCGAGTTTGGGAGGTATTTTTTTTCCTGAGGCCGACGTTGGAGATTTCGAAAAAAAGCGAGCGTTGTTCAAGCTCCCCATTGGGCCCAGCTAGTCCTAATGCTCCCCTTGGGCCCCCGAATCCTTATATTAACCCTGTACAGATCATAGAAGTTTTTTTTTCTCGAGGGCCCCGGGAAATTTGGGTCTTGGAGGGGCGGGGGCGGGGGAGCCACTTTGAGCCGGGAAGCCACGTCGATGTTGCCGAGGTCATCGACACCTGCCGGGAGCGGCGGCTGACGAGGGATCACGGGCATTTTACCCTGGCGCCGGCCTTGCTGGAGCGCTTCTGTGCCCAGGACCATCTAGGTGTAGGCCCTCGGAGCGTTATTTATAAAACGGATTAACATACATACAGAAACAAGCAAGTCGCTGTGAATTATATAAAAGTCAAGTATAGACGTATGCAAGAACTCGCCGAATAAAGCATCGAGACATCAGTCAGGTGTGGCCGTGCTCGGCAGCCCGTTTCACGGCGCATTTGCCCGCAAAACTCAGCCATTGAGCTGCTGTTCTTGCAGAGTACCCTTACAGCATAACCTTGTGATACCTTAAGAACCCCATGCTCCTTTAAGGTTACCTCAGCACTCCTATAGCAGAGGCTCTATAAACATAACCTACAAACAGAAGCAAGTATATCTTCGGCTCTTAAGGTATGTTTCGAGATGTTCCCCCTCCTATACTAACAGTCCTGAATAGGGATCATAGTAGGGGGTACTAGAATCCCTATTAAGGACTGCTATAAGGGGGAACGTCCCAAAATATGTTGGTTAGCCCTGAGCTGGCAAGTCGGGCTAAACCCTAAACCCTAAACCCTAAACCCTAAACCCTAAACCCTAAACCCTAAACCCTAAACCCTAAACCCTAAACCCTAAACCCTAAACCCTAAACTCCGAGTGAGGACTCGCTGAAGCAGCGCCGGGGCCGCGCCGGCCGAGTGCAGCGGGGGCTCTGCTTCCGCCTGGTGCCGCGTCGCCCAGCTGTGAAGATAAACCCAAAAGTGCCTAATCAGGGGGCCTTAAATGATTAGAATAGGGCTTTGGGGGGGTCATTATAGTATGAATATACAGGGACCATAAGGCATATGTACCCCCTTAGATGTTTCGGAGATATGGAGAGAAAAACAGGGAAGCTCAGTTTGTTGCAGTTGTTGCAAGAAGGGCCTGGGTTCGGGCTGGTTTTTCCCCTGGGGCGTTCAGGGAATTATGGACCATCAGGGGTCAACCGCTTCAAGCGCTTGCTCCCTGCGCCCAGGCAAGGAGTATGCAACCGGGCTGCAAGGGTCGCGGGGCTCCTGGGATCCTTGGGGTTTAGGGTTTAGGGTTTACGGGTTTACGGGTGGAGACGAAGACAAAGTCAAAGCATGATGTGATGGATGCTGATTCGCTCTAGGATGTCGTTCAGATTTGTGTACCTGCCAAAGTTTCCAGACAGGGGTGCAATTGTCATGCCTGTTTCCCAGCTGATAGTGCAGAGCCTGGGTTCAAAAAAAAGGGTTTACGGGTTTAGGGTTTAGGGTTTCAAAATGGCTACGGCTCAAGTTTGGCCACGAGGCTCTAATGAGCATGCTTTTCTGTAATTCGCTCGCGCGTTTGCTGCAATGGATTCACCACCGTCTGGGAAGCGAAAACTGGTGTCTTGCCTGGCTTATTCCTTGAGATTATCCACCAGACTGAACTATCGGATGACAGCTAGCATCTTGAAGTGCACCCTACAAGAGTTGTGCGATCATCCGGCCGTATCGACTCGAAGAACCATCAGCTTGTATGACGCCCTGCATGTTGACGACGGCGCGTGGCATCAACATAAACCACAGGGGGCCGGGCTGCATCTGCATGAGGCCGAGAATCGACCAAATGATGCGGATGACTATGGTGAGTGTGCTTCATCCGGTGCGGGTGGGGTAATGTCAATGGGGACGCAAACTACGCACAGGGTCTATACTGATGATGAGTGCCGGAACATCGCTCAGACTTTGGTGGCAAATGTGGTGGCAACGACTGAGGCCTCTCTTCAAACCTTACAGAGACGGATTTATGAACTCGAACGAGATGCGGGCCTCTGCGAGCTTGAGCAACCAGGCTCAGGTGAGGCAAGCCTCCCGATGCAACCTTTCGGTCCAGCTCTGGATGATGCAAGAGAAGAGAAACCTCGTGAATCCTCGGTTCAACCTTTCGGTAGAGTTCTCGATGATGCAAGCGAAGATGAACCTTGTGAGTCCTCGCAGTGTCTTGATTTGCCTGAAGATGCGGGCATACAAGCTTTAATTGAGCAGCAACGATTAAGGCGCTTAGCTATCCGTGACTTACGTCGCATTTCTAGGGTCTTCTCTGCGAAGTTGTAGTCTGGCTGTTGCTGCATGCGCTTGCTCTTTCTCACCGTAATTCGCACACTTCTGACTGTCCCGCTTACACTTTCACGGGGGTAGCCACGAGAGCTGTCCCTGGCAGGCTTGACGTTTCGAATGCCTGAGAGAGAGAGAGGGTTTAGGGTTTAGGGATTAGGGTTTAGGGTTTGGGGACGGCAAACACCCACCCTTTCTGAACCCGTGCTGAGGCCGAGGCATGTGACGGGAAAGGCATACACTAGCGCTTTCCGAGCAGGCAAGCAAACAGAAACAAGACAAAGAACCCTAAACCCTAACTGGAACCCCAAAACAAACCCTAAAACCCTAAACCCTAACTAAAACCCGAACTAAAACCCTAATCAAAACCCTAATCAAAACCCTAATCAAAACCCTAATTAAAACCTAATTAGAACCCGACAACCCAAAATCTTAAAGCCCTCGCCCTGTTTAGGGCCTTGAGGCTCCCCTCAAGGTTCCCTGGGCACCTTCCCCTTTTACCAGCCCCTTGAGCAGTCTGTAAGCTCAAGGGTTTAGGGTTTAGGGCTTAGGGTGTAAAATTTAGGGTTTAGGGTTTAGGGTTTCGGGTTTAGGGTTTATTGGTGGTCCCAGCTGATGCTCAGAGCCTTCGGGGCCCAGAAGCCGGCTGCAAGCCGCAAAAGCTTGCGCAAGGGTTCCGGGTTGGGATGTTCCCCCCTAGTCCTTCTTAGGCATAATAGGGTTTAGGGTTTAGGGTTTAGGATTAGGCTACGGCTCAAGCCATTTTGGCTCAAGGCCATTTGGTTACGAGGTCCTACTGGGCACGGCTTGTATAGCTTGTTTGTGTCAGTCCTGCAATGGAGAGCCCTGGAGAACGGAAACTCACATCATGCATTGCGTATGCGATGCGTCTCGCTGGCAGATTGAAACAACCGGAGGTGAAAAACCATCTGGGTGAGACGCTCGCCATGTTTGTGCTTGGCGCAGAAGCTAAGGTCGAGTCAAGACACTGTTTCCACAGATCCCAGGATGCCACAAGTCAGACTCAGCATGAGATTATCACACGGCCACAATGTGAGGCGCTGATGGAGCAAATCGCTGCAAGCTGTCAAAACATTCTTCTGGAAAAGGCACAGGCTATTGTAAAGCTCATGGCCGAAAATGTAGAGTTGAAAGGGCAAATCATGGCACGCGATGCATCATCATCAACGGCTACATCTACGCACCCGCTTGTGCCAGGTGATTCGGATGACGTGCTGCTTGCATGGCCTGATGAAAGGAAGAGTAGCTTCACCGAGGGCAAGATACGACATGAACCGGAAAGGCTCCAGGAGTCTGTGTCTATGGGGTCTTCTTGTGTGACGTTTCCTCCGCATACGACACACGAGCGTCCCCAAACACTGCAGCAGCTGAAGGATCAGTGCCGTCAGGACAAGATGACCGCTAGACAACAGCGCAAACAGGAGAGGTTGGCACAGATGCGAAGTCAGCCCGAAACCGAAAGTTGAGTGTGGGAGTAGGCTGGTCTTTGCTTGACGAAGTCGAGCTTCGAGTATGCTGGAGTCTCGTGAAGACCGCGAGAAGACAGTGTTTTGTACCTCAATGTTCTTATGGGAGATATGTTCCAGTTGAAGATGACCTCAGTTTCGCCAGTTGGTGCAAGTCTTGCTACTTTCAGGTGTCGCCGGCAGCTTCCTCAGTCCGTGCTTAAAAAGGGTTTAGGATTATGAAAGGGGGTACTATCATGGGGATGAAGGACTGTTTGTAGAAGGGGGAACATCCCAAGTTTAGGGTCTAAACATCAAGTTTAACACTTCAGAAGGCAGTCGCCTCTGGATAACCTTGCCGTTTAAGAATCCTAAACTCCCAGCGTTTTTTTTTATAGGCATGTTGCCGAAGAGTATCCTCACAACCTGCAAGAAACCTATAAAAGCAGGCTCTGGCGGTTTTTACGTGGACCTATTGCAGCAGACTCTTCTGCCAATTCTGCATGGCCCATGGGGTTTCTTGTCCCCGCCAGCTGAAATCAAAGCACGAGGCAAATCCTGAATGCCCATGTCCTTAAAACCCCTAGAGACCGGAACGCCTCCCATAGGAGACTAGACAAAACTTCTGGGCCAATTTTATTATTCCACACCATCGGTGTGGGGTTTTTAGATGTTGTGTGAGAGACGTTTTCTGGAGTGCCCAACCCCAGAGACTCCCTGGAGTGCCCAACCGGAGAGGGAGTGCCCCAACCCCAAAGACTCCCTGGAGTGCCCAACCCCAGAGACTCCCTGAAGGTGGGGATGTTCGAAGTAAAATATTTTCTTTTTTTGTGTTGAGGGAGGACCCTATGTGCGAGTAGGGTTTCGAGGCCCAAGCCGCATGGCCACCCCAAAGATCTACCGGCAAACGGGCTTAGGGTTCAGGGTTTGTGGGTTAGGGCCTCCGAGAAAAAAAAGGAAAGAGGCTCTTCGGCCTGGAGAGCAAAACTCAGGAGAGGCTGCCGACCAGCACGGCGCCCGAGATCGAAGCCCTGCCTCTCGAAACGCTGGTGCTCCAGGCGGTCTGCTGAGGGTAGCAGGTTCCAGGGTTTAGGGTTTAGGGTTTAGGGTTTAGGTTTAGGGTCCCTTGGGAGGGTCCAGAAAGGCCAAGAGTGGCAACAACGACCGAGAGTGAGAGAGTGAGAGAACTTCTACGAGAGAACCCTGGAACTCTCTTGTGCGCTGCCCTCCGCTCAGTAGCTAGTGTCGGCTGTAACGTAGCCCAATGGCGGAGAGAGAGAGAGAGACAGAGACAGCATGAGAAAAAAAGAAAAAAAAATATATATATATATATATGTATCTAATTCGTCTAAGTCTGATCGGAGACCATCCGGGCGCGCCCAGCGCGCGGGGAGGTCTGCACCCCTCAAGCCAGCATCAGCAGATAAAGAACAAAAAGAAGAATAAGAAGAAGAAGAAGAACCACAACAACAAAAACCCAGAAGAAGAAGAAGAAGAAGCATAATAATAGCACAAAGCAAGAAGAAGAGAGCTATATATGTGTGTGTGTGTGTGTAAAAAATATTTTTATGTATGTATATGTATATATATATATACACGTATATATAAGCAGCTGCGAAGGTGCGGGCAGCTGGCTTCCAGCCTACGCAGTTCCTTGCAGTGCCATTGATCCGGGAAGGGGGGGGGGGGAGCCATTTCCAAGCTTACGAGCTGAAGGAACCCCAAGCCATCATTTGCTTAAGAACCCTCCACAAAACACGGGCAATACAGGGATTGGTTTTTTTTGTTGGGGGGGGCGCGGGGGGGGGGGGGGGGGGGGGGGGCGGGGGGTTCTTAAGCAAATAGTAGTAAAAGAAGCTAGCAATCACCAGCGTGATCGCAAATATCTCTTTGGGGCATGACTATGTCATTTTTTCTTTTTTTGGTAGGGGGAGGGGGGGTAGTCCTTGCTTTGATGGTGCTGAACGAATCACCTGACGTTGTGCATAGCCGTACCTGGGAAAAACAGTTGCTCTTTGCCAATGCTGCACCTGCTTTTCTGACAACTTCGGGTTATTTTGACACTATTGTCTGTCTGGATTATGTTTATGTGAGGGTGGTGACATGAGAGTGCGCTGGAGGGGGGACGAGTGCGCAGCCAGGTTCTCTGCTACTCTTTAGAACCGTTTGCTTCAGGAATTTGGGATTGTTGGTAACACCCTCACAGGATACTGAGCAAGTGAAGGTATCGCCAAGCGTTAGCAGACGCGACAAGTATCACAGGGGCCCAAAAGGGTTCACCGAGAGACCTTGAGACAGTGTGTGCCTCGCCTGGCCCGTCCGAGTGTGAGTGATTTAGGGTTTAGGGTTTAGGGTTTAGTTTAGGGTTTAGGGTTGCGGGTTTAGGGTTTAGGGTTTAGGGTTTGACAAAGACCAGGTTCCTGGCGAGCGCCCCAAGCCCACCGGCGGCCGATGTGGTGAAAGCAGCCGAGGCCCTGCGAACGTCTCATGGAGCAGCCAAGGGCACAGGGTTCACGTTCTCAGGGGCTTCCAGAAGTTAGGGGGTTGAGACCCTAAAGGGTTTCGGGTTTCAGGGGGCCCAGTCCCTCCTGGATGAAAAAGGGGCTCAGGGCTCGAGATGTTTTTGCATCAAAACAGGCGTCGAGGCACTCCGAAGTGGTGCATCGTCATGCTTTAAGAAAGGGATTCCGGAACAAGCTCTGCCTTCAACCAAGGCTTGCCACCGTAGATCCCAGGCCTTCCCAAGCAGCGCAAAACTGCTGCAAGAGCATTCCAGGAGTATGAAGACTACCCCAATGCCACTCCCAAGAGCACTCCAGAATCATTAGCACGCCCAAAGCATAGCTTCCTTGCACCATTGCAGTCTAAGACCTGTCTAAAGTTCGCCTACTTAAGGGCTCATGGATACCGACGAACAAGTAGAGACATAAAGTAGAGCAGTAACTTCAAATCCCAGCTGCTTAAAGCCTTATTTCAAGTACTTTTAACCCATGAACCTCCAAGCAACCCTGCCCCTCATGAGGACTCAACATCTATTCGTTACTTAAACTGGAAGGGAGGAGGCCTAAACCCTAAACCCTAAACCCTAAACCCTAAACCCTAAACCCTAAACCCTAAACCCTAAACCCTAAACCCTAAACCCTAAACCCTAAACCCTAAACCCTAAACCCTAAACCCTAAACCCTAAACGCGTCGCGCCCTAACGTTGGGCGCGACGCTTGCCGAGGGAGTATATGACTACTCCCGAGCTTGGCTACGCTTTATACAGGTAACCTTTGGCTTGGAGAACGGCTGTATCTCCAAGCCCAACACGAACGTGCTTTAACCTTGCTCAGAGCTGGACCTAGGAATATATAGAGTCATTCTATATTAAGCTACCCCAAACCCTAGTCTGAGGATCCCTAAAACAAATAAATATCCGGGTCCAGGTCCAGATCCAGGTCCAGGTCCAGGTACAGAGGTTCAGAGGTACAGGCACAGAGGCGCAGAGGAGGTCCAAGGTTCAAGGTCCAAGGTCCAAGTGCAAGGCCCAAGGTCCAAGGTCCAAGGCCCAAGGTCCAAGGTCCAAGTCCAAGGTCCAAGGTCCAAGGTCCAAGGGCCAAGGTCCAAGGGCCAAGGTCCAAGGTCCAAGGTCCAAGGTCCAAAGGTCCAAAGGTCCAAGGTCCAAGGTCCAAGGTCCAAGGTCCAAGGTCCAAGGTCCAAGGTCCAAAGGTCCAAAGGTCCAAGGCCAAGGTCCAAGGTCCAAAGGTCCAAGGGTCCAAGGGTCCAAGGTCCAAGGTCCAAAGGTCCAAGGTCCAAGGTCCAAAGGTCCAAAGCTCCAAAGGTCCAAGGTCCAAAGCTCCAAGGTCCAGGGTCCAAGGTCCAAGGTCCAAGGCCCAAGGTCCAAAGGTCCAAGGTCCCAGGTCCAAGGTCCAAGGTCCAAGGGCCAAGGTCCAAAGGTCCAAGGTCCAAGGTCCAAGGTCCAGGGTCCAAGGTCCAAGGTCCAAAGGTCCAAGGTCCAAGGTCCAAGGTCCAGGGTCCAAGGTCCAAGGTCCAAGGTCCAAGGTCCAAGCTCCAAGGTCCAAGGTCCAAGGTCCAAAGGTCCAAAGGTCCAAGGCCAAGGTCCAAGGTCCAAAGGTCCAATAGTCCAAGGGTCCAAGGTCCAAAGGTCCAAGGTCCAAGGCCCAAGGTCCAAAGGTCCAAGGTCCAAGGTCCAAGGTCCAAAGGTCCAAGGTCCAAAGGTCCAAGGTCCAAGGTCCAAGGTCCAAGGTCCAAGGTCCAAGGTCCAAGGTCCGAGGTCCAAGGTCCAAGGTCCAAGGTCCAAGGTCCAAGGTCCAAGGTCCAAGGTCCAAGGTCCAAGGTCAAGTCCAAGGTCCAAGGTCCAAGGTCCAAGGTCCAAGGTCCAAGGTCCAAAGGTCCAAGGTCCAAGGTCCAAGGTCCAAGGTCCAAGGTCCAAGGTCCAAGGTCCAAGGTCCAAGGTCCAAGGTCCAAGGTCCAAGGTCCAAGTCCAAGGTCCAAGGTCCAAGGTCCAAGGTCCAAGGTCCAAGGTCCAAGGTCCAAGGTCCAAGGTCCAAAGTCCAAGGTCAGGTCACAAGGTGCAAGGTCAAAGGTCCAAGGTCCAAGCCCAAGGTCCAAGGTCCAAGGTCCAAGGTCCAAGGTCCAAGGTCCAAGATCCAAGGTCCAGGTCCAAGCAAGGTCCAAGGTCCAAGGTCCGAGGTCCAAGGTCCAAGGTCCAAGGTGCAAGGTCCAAGGTCCAAGGTCCAAAGGTCCAAGGTCCAAGGTCCAAGGTCCAGGGTCCAAGGTCCAAGGTCCAAGGTCCAAGGTCCAAGGTCCAAGCTCCAAGGTCCAAGGTCCAAGGTCCAAAGGTCCAAAGGTCCAAGGCCAAGGTCCAAGGTCCAAAGGTCCAATAGTCCAGGGTCCAAGGTCCAAGGTCCAAGGTCCAAGGTCCAAGGTCCAGTCCAAGGTTCAAGGTCCAAGGTCCAAGTCCAAGGTCCAAGGTCCAAGGTCCAAGGTCCAAGGTCCAAGGTCCAAGGTCCAAGGTCCAAGGTCCAAGGTCCAAGGTCCAAGGTCAGGCCCAAGGTCCAAGGTCCCAGGTCCAAAGGTCCAAGGTCCAAGGTCCAAGGTCCAAGGTCCAAGGTCCAAGGTCCAAGGTCCAAGGTCCAAGGTCCAAGGTCCAAGGTCCAAGGTCAGGTCACAAGGTCCAAGGTCCAAGGTCCAAGGTCCAAGGTCCAAGCCCAAGGTCCAAGGTCCAAGGTCCAAGGTCCAAGGTCCAAGGTCCAAGGTCCAAGGTCCAAGGTCCAAGGTCCAAGGTCCGAGGTCCAAGGTCCAAGGTCCAAGGTCCAAGGTCCAAGGTCCAGGTCCAAGGTCCAAGGTCCAAGGTCCAAGGTCCAAGGAGCAAGGTCCGAGGTCCAAGGTCCAAAGTTCAGACATCCAAGGTCCAAGGTCCAAGGCCAAGGTCCAAGGTCCAAGGTCCAAGGTCCAAGGTCTAAGGTCCAAGGTGTAAGGTCCAAGGCCCAAGGTCCAACAGGTCCAGGCCCAGGTTCACAGGTGCAGGCCCGAGCACAGGTACCAAAAACCAAACCCTAATTCCAGGTTCGGATTTACCTTGCTAGCCTAAAGGTTCTGGGTAAGTTGGTTGGCTTGAGGGATGGAGTGCTTAGATTGAATTTGTTTTTGATCTTTAGCGCCTAAAAGCTTTAGAGCTGGGCGGCCTGGGGTGGGGTTGACACGACCGTGCTGCGTGTGTGTTGCTTGCATCCATCACCAACACACACGCAGCCAACGAATGCTACACCCTAAACCCTAAACCCTAAACCCTAAACCCTAAACCCTAAACCCTAAACCCTAACCCTAAACCCTAAACCCTAACCCCTAAACCCTACCTAACCCTAACCCTATACCCTATACCCTATACCCTATACCCTATACCCTATAACCCTATACCCTAACCCTATACCCTATACCCTAACCCTAACCCTAAACCCTAAAAACCCTAAACCCTAACCCTAAACCTAACCCTAAACCCTAAACCCTAACCCTAAACCCCCTAAACCCTAAACCCTAAACCCTAAACCCTAAACCCTACACCCTACACCCTACACCCTACACCCTACACCCTACACCCTACACCCTACACCCTACACCCTACACCCTACACCCTACACCCTACACCTACACCCTACACCCTAAACCCGAAACCCTAAACCCTGGCCCTGAACCCTAAACTCGATGCCCCCCAAAAGCACCTTCGCGTGCAAAAGTGGTTCAAGCTGTCAGGTGGCCCTGGGCCAGTTGGGCGCGCCTTGCCTAAGTTACATGGTCCAGGTCTCTGGGCTTCTGGGGTTCTGGAGGTTGATGGGTTTAGGGTTTAGGGTGTAGGGTTTAGGGTTTGAGTTTAGGGTTTAGGGTTTAATTTGTGTTTACCTGGTCCAAGAGCCCAAGAGATCTGGTGAGCTCATGGGCCTCCGTCTGGGTTGCTGCTAGGGAGCTTAGCATCTGAAGCCTGAAGGTTCCAACCACACCGTACGAGGGACTTCGCTTGGCGCCCTAAATCCTAAACCCTAAACCCTAAACCCTAAACCCAGAAGTGTACCAAAAACACCCTAAACCCTAAACCCTTAACCCTCACCTATGCCGACCTTGGCCAGATGTGCTGAGGGGTCCCACCTAACAACCATGGGACAGTGTGTACCTCGCCTGGCTTGTCTGAGTGTGAGCGATTAAACCCTAAACCCTAAAATCTAAAAACCCTAAACCTTGCAAACCCTACAAACCCCCCAAACCCCTAAACCCCACAGGCCTTGAAGACCGGGCCCGAAGATGAGGAAGGCACGGAGACTGCCGCAGTTGCGACGGTTCTGGGGTGGGGTCCATGTAAGGTCGCAGAGCCCTAAACCCTAAACCCCAGACCCTAAAACCTAAACCTAAACCCTCAGCCTACCATCACACCCTGCTTGCGGTACGGCCAGCTATGCGGGAGCGAAAAAAGACCCTAAACCCTACACCCTAAGCAGAGCGATCCTCTTTGAGAGACTAACAGCCCACACATTGAGGCAAGGCGTATTCTAGGGTTTAGGGTTTCGGGTTTGAGGTTTAGAGCTTAGGGCTCCTCACAGGGGAGTTTCCGAAAGTCGGGGTCCCTTTAAGGGGCTTCTATTCTATTTGGGGTATAACAGGGGCACCCCTGTTTTGGGAAATACCCACATTGAGCTAAGCATATTACATACCCAAAAAGAACGCAGAATACGTGCACTCACCAATTTTTTCTAGGGAGCCATATGTACATTCACCAAAAACAGCAATAGAAGCCTTACCCCATCGTGCCATGACGCCTTTCGTTGTTGACAAGTTGCCGTGGGGTCTAGATGCTGAAGCCACATAAAGCAAGCTGGTTCAATTCAAGACGTATAACGAGATGCTCTCTTTCACTCTGTATATGTCTATACACACGCACATGCTCCAGTCCTCATGAAGATCCCAAACGTAAACGGTCGTCTTGCCCGAGTGTCCGCACGCACGCACCCTAAACCCTAAACCCTAAACCCTAAACCCTAAAACCCTAAAACCCTAAAGCCCTAAACCCTAAACCGTAAACCCCTGGTGCAGGGCCCGAAGCTTCGCTGACAGCTCTGGGACGGCACTTGGCATCTCGGGCTTCATGGTTTACAGGTGCTTGAGGACTTGTAAGGGCTGAAGGGTTTAGGGTTCAGGGTTTAGGGTTGAGGGTTTAGGGTTTAGGGTTTAGGGTTTGGGGTTTAGGGTTTAGGGGTTAGGGTTTAAGCAAAGAGGGCTCAAGGACTGTTAGTATAAGGGGGAACATCCTAAGCTGAAGGGTTTAACCAAAAAGGGCTCCAGGGTTACTGGGGTAAAGCTTTTTGGGCTTTAGGGTGTGGGGGACCAGCCCGGGTTGAAAAGCGGTTTCGGCTTGCTCTCTTCCAGTGCATTTCGTGGCTCTGTCGCTGAGCATCAGAACTCCTACCCGGCCCCTGTGGCATTGTCTGTCTGTTCACGTTGTAATCATGCGCATCTACAACACCCAAAGAAAATCAAGCACAAAATGCTTTGTCAAGCTTTTGCCCCCCCCCCGTAAGCCATTAAGAGCCGATGCTGGCTGAGGCAGCGCTGCCTTGTGACGTCCGCGTGGGCAGGCATGCATTAGGGTTTTATAGGGAATGAGGAAAGCCAGGCGCAGGAGAAACAAGGCGGGTGAAGCCAGATCTTCGAGCTCTCAAGTGGTCTGAGTCTGCATTTCCCCACCGCGCATCCGAACTGCTCAGCCCCATTCCTGTCCAGGCTGGTCGTTCTGGGAGCCTTCCTGGGCATCTTGGAGTCAATGCCTGTCTTCCATATTTTTTGCTGGCTTTGAGGGCGTTGGGAGGCTTGCGTTGTGCAGACGTGGAGGCTCACATGGAGGGTTTCAATGCGCCCATGCCCTAAAGATCTCAGAGATGTCCTTGACAACTAGACCCTGTCAAGTCATTTTTTCTCCGAAGATGGAGGACGGCCCTAAATGGGTGCCAACTGATAGAGTGGTTCTTGCTGGGATGTTCCTGGGTGCATATACCATAGCTGATTCTTGTTTTGTTCTGGTGTACCCGTGCTAGGTGACTTAGCAGGCTGATCATACCCTAAACCCGAAACCCTAAGCCCGAACCGGTTGCAAGGTGTGGCCTCCGCGGCGTGTGGCATAGCTGGCTGGCTTTCTGTCCGCTCTCCGATGCCGAAGGAGCCCTGACGCCAGGAATTTAGTGGAGCACTTGGACCGATAATCAAATCTTTGGGTTTTCGTTTGGAGCAAGGTGCTCATGGAAATAAGTAAATGAATACATACATATATAATCATATATATATATATACTTATTTATTTATTTACTTATGTTTATGTTTATGTTCATTTATTTATTTATATTCTTGTGTGTATATATATATTTATTTATTTATTTATTTATTTAGTTGTTGTTGTTGAACCGTGCAGAGTTAAAGGGCGGGTTGGGCAATCAGCAGCTGGGAAGTGAACACGTTCAAAGCGCAGAACCTGACTTGGAGCAGCCTAGGGCTTACGGAAAAGAAGGGGGTATAGGGTTTAGGGTTTAGGGGCAAAATCAGACACAAAAAATCGTTCCCACGGATCAGGCCTGGAAGCCCAGTCAGGAGGCGGCGCGCGACGCCTTGCGGAAGAAGGCCGAAAGCCAAGAGTGGCTGTAGTGTTTAGGGTTTAGGGCATTTACGGGATAGGGTGTAGGTGGATGTGTAGGGCTTATCGGGTGTAAGCTGTATAGGTTTAGTCTAGTGTATGAGAAGGGTTTTCGGGTTTAGGTTCATGGTTCACGAAGGGCCCTTGAACAAAGTTGGTGACAAAACGTAAAACCATGCTTCTACTTCTGACCCTACTGTGCACCTATTCTCAAGAAGAGTTTAGAGGGCCTCCGGAGCCCGGACCTCACGAGGGGTTTAGAAAGGGTCTTGGATCCTTGTGAGAGGATGCCCACCTCATTAGCAAAGAAGGGGCATAGGGGAAGCGGCTCCACTGTTCTCATCCCTGTGTGTCACTCCGTCATGCCACCAGACATACCTGGGAGAGTCCTAAACCCTAAACCCTAAACCCGAAACACCCACAGCCCATGTTTTTTCAGCCGGTCAGTGCCGAATCCTCCAGGCTCTCAGAGGCCAAGGCGGCAGCAAGTCCGACCACTGCCTTTGGGTGGCCATCATGGAGGCGCCTGTCTGAGAGGGTTTGGGGTTTAGGGTTTTAGGGTTTAGGGTTTAGGGTTTAGGGTTTAGGGCAGTGGGCTTGAGGTGTGATGTTCTGTCGTGGCGGGATGTGGGATTCCGACACACACGTGCAGAGCGCGCGATGGGCTGCAAGTAGTCTGCCTTGGCAGGGAAGTCTTGACTTTCCGGTGCTGCGGCATGTAGTTTGACCTAGGCTGAACTTTCAACATTAGCACGGCGCAAGGCTTCACAGGTCTCTTATTCTGAGTCAAGCGACGATGGAGCTAGCAAAGCCTACACGTCACCAAACACGAAACTCAGATGCCATCTCTACAATGGACAACAATTGTCTTGACATGCCCGGAAGATGTAAGCCCCGAGAAATTCGAGGCCTTCGTGGCCTCCAACGCCCGCCGATCCTTCTGTCCCGGGCCAAGACAAAAGTACAGCCTTCGGCGAACTCCAGGGTTCGGGGTTCGGGGGGTTTTTTGGCAACCCTGCGGTCCGAAAAGAACCCTACGCCCTGACTTGCAAGCTTGGGGTTCGTACAGGGGTCCAGAGAGTCGGAGGATTCGCCAAGGGGTTTGTTGGTGTTTGCGACGGGGCTGAAGAGTTTAGGGCTCGGGGTGGCCTGGGACTCAGACTTCGTAGCGAAGGAGAAGGCAGCGGGATGTGCGGCTGGTTTATAGCTTCGCCAGGAGCACCTGGCCATTGGGTAGCAAGGCCACGCCAACTGGCCAGAAACCTTGGAAACCTTTGCCAGTCGTCATAAGATCCCTAAAACCCGAAACACCTGAACACCTAAAGCTGCCCCCCTCCAGGCACGGCCAGCCCTTTTCAAGCCAGCTCATCTACTCTGGCACTGTTCGGGATAGTGGTCCTCCTTAGAACATAAACGCGTGCCACCCCGAAAGCCCTCATCACCCTAACTAACCCCCTAAAAACAAAAATCCATAAACCCCCAAAACCCCTAAAACCCCCCAAAACACACCGACAGCCCGACACCCCTATCACCCCACCCCCCTAAAAACCCAAAAACAACCCAAAAGAACCCCCCCCAACCCTCAACCCTAAACTCTATCGGAGATGGCGCTGCAGAAACCCTAAACCCTAAACCCTAAACCCTAAACCCTAAACCCGAAAGAAAAACTCCGAGGTGGAGAGCTGGGCCTCTCCTACGAGCGCATGGTGGAGGCCGAGGCGAGTCGAGCCCAACTCCTCCGAGGCCCTCCAGCTGCTTTTCTAAGGTGGGGGTTTAGGGTTTAGGGCTTAGGGTTTAGGGTTTAGGGCTCTCTGGGAATCTTCCATATTTTGCCCTTCTTGGTTGGGATGTTCTCCCTTATACTAACAGTCCTTAATGGGGTTTACAGTACCCCCTACTATAATCCCTCCTAAGGACTGTTAGTACAAGGCGGGCCCTCTGGGAATCTTCCGGACTGGGTAGGAAACCTTGAGCCTTTTTGGTCATGCAGAATCCTTCTACCTATAAGAGGTTAACTTGCTTGTGGCTGGGGTATTCAGCCCGTAAGGAATCTTCCATCTGTTCCCCTTCTTGGGTTTAAGAGGGATAGCCCTGTTTCCTCGGTAGGGCCTCTCGGAATCTTCCATATTTCCACCTTCTGGGGTTTAAGAGGATGCCCCTGTTTCGAAGGTATGCCCTCTGGGAATCGTTCATATCTTCCCCTTGTTCGGTTTACGAGGATACCGTTTTTGTTTCACCTTCTTTTGGTCGAAGAGGGATATGTCAGACGGTTTTAAGGGCTTGGGATCTATTGTGTTTTCCCCTTATTGGGGTGAGAGGGATGTTTAGGTTTCAGCGGGCATTGCGGGCTTGGAATCTTCTATGCTTTCCCTTTTTTGGGTTTAAGAGCGATGTTTGGGAATATTGCTTCAAAGGGTTTGTAAGGGCTTGCACTCTATTCTATGTTCATTTCTTGGGTTAAGGGGATATTTAGCAATGTTTTTCCGATAGTTTCAAGGCCTCTATTGTATTTTCCCCTTATTGCGTTTAAGAGGGCTACTCAGGAATATTTTTTCAGAGGGAATCAAGAGCATCCTCCTTAAGCTAACCCCTACTATTTGCTTAAGAACCCCTAGGTGCATAACAAATACTCTTCCTTATAAGGGGTAGTGTAGGGATGAGTGCTTCTTCTTCTTCTTCTTCTTTGGGGTTCTTCGGCAAGCGGTAGAACCAACTAGGACCCAGACTAGGCCCTGGCTCCCTTCTTTCTAGGGCTCCGGCTCCCCTTACAAGCCCCTTGAAACCAAGGAGGGTGCCTTCTTATTGCTTAGTTTCGCCTGAGCTTGTTGCCTGGTTGGTGGTTCGGCGCCTAATGCCCGCTGTAGGGTTTGGGATTTTGAGCTTCGTTTTAAGTTGCGTCGGTGTTACGGCGTGGGTCTGCGATGCCGGTGGGGGGGGGGGGGGGGGGGCTGGGCCCAACGAAATTTCGGCCCAGCCCCAGGGAATTCATGGAAGCACCTTAAACAATCTCCAAAATCAAGCCTTCTTGGGGCCAGCAAGGACCCTGAGTCTCCTTAACGCGCAGAGCAAACCCCCCAAGTAACACCCTAAACCCAAGAACCCTAGAACCTCAAAACCCTAGAACCCAAAACCCTAGAACCCTAGAACTCCCAACACCCTAGAACCCTAGAATCCTAAACCCCTCGAGCCCCAAAACGTCCTAAACCCTAAACCCTCAGAGAGGCCTCCGATCCCTGGGTTTCCAGAGGGTGGAGGCCGACTGCAACGCAGGGGACTGGAGGGCCGCCCTGGCCCGCGTTTCAGCCGACGTTTCTCTAGCGAGTTTTGTTTGGCTTAGGGTTTAGGGCGCGGTTTTTTATTTATTTGTTTTTTGTTTTTGTTGTTGTTGTTGTTGCTGCTTTTATTTTGTTGTTTGTTTGGGTGGGGGGGGGGGGGGGGGGGCGGGTGGTTTCTGGGTTTGCGGGGACATGTTTCAAAGAGGGTTAGTAGGGTTCTTCATGCCCCTGTTTGCAAAGGAAAGCCTCCCCCCCCCCCCCCGAGCTGAGAGGTCCTTAGAGGTCCTTATACTGCGGCTGCCAGGTATTTGCTACTAATTGCCTAAGAACCCCCCAAAAAAATAGAAATATTCTTCCATATTAAGGATAATATTACATTACCCTCAATATTACCCTCAATAAGGAAGAATATTCTTATTTTTTAGAATTAGTCATAAAGGGTTTTTTAAGCAAACAGTAGTTTGATGATACTCCACCTGAGGTCGTCCGAGCTGCGGTGGTGGCAGGGTCGCTTGGCTCTTCTTGGCAGCCGGTGTGAACAAACCCCACAAAGCGCACGTAGACTCGAAACCCTAAACCCTAAACTCCAAACCCTACAAAGCGCACGTGGACCCGAAACCCCAAAATCAAGCCATTTTTCAAGCTTCTATCCAAGCCAAATGCGGGTCTAGGGTTTCGGGGTGCTGTGAAAGCTGTTTGGGCCCTTGTCCCGGCGCGATGGTCTAGGGCCCCCCAAACCCACTCGAGAAAACCCTACACTGAATGGCTAGGTCTTCGATTTTTGCCTGGTTGGTTGGCCTGCGGGTGTTGGTTTGGCGGTGTGGATGCCCTACGGCCAGGCAAATCTCTGGAGTCTTGAATAGACGACTCGATGTGCTCGGAAAGTGTTTTCGCCATGTAAAACCTAAAACCCTACGCCGCTTGTTTCGGGGGCGCTGAGAGTGAACATTGAATGGGCCAGCAGAGTGGGCGAGCGTGGGTGGCGAGTACTGTTTCTTCGTGCCCGGGGTTTGTTCCTTGGGGTTGGGGCCGAGAAACAGGCAGGTCGCTGACATCCCTTGCAGAACCACGTACCGAATATGCCATATATGCCACACTGTGGACTTTCCTTCGGCTCGGCGGGAGGCCATAAAAAAGAGAGCCCTAAATCCAGGATGAAGACAAGCATGAGACCTCGTCGCCATGTCTCATGTATGGCCCCGGCTGGTTGAGGGTCGTCCTTCATGATCTCGATCCTCAGCTACGAGGCCACTTCAGTTTCCTCGGTGCTCGGGCCTACTCAGGTGCTACAGCCCTAAACCCTGCGCCCTGAACCCTGAAGCTGTACACCCATCTGGCATTTCACACTTTCAACTCAGGCTATACCCACAGGTTTCCAAAGTGGAGCGGCCCCCGCTCAAGTTCACCGCCGCCTGGCCTTTTGTGGGCTACCAGGGATGTAGGACCTATGGCTTCGGATGTAGAAAAAGCAGGGAATCTGGAAGCAACAGAGGGTGTGGGGAAACCCTAAACCCTAAACCCTAAACCCCAAACCAAAAACCCCAAACCCTAAACCCTAAACCCTAAACCCTAAACCCTAAACCCTAAACCCTAAACCCTAAACCCTAAACCCTAAACCCTAAACCCTAAACCCTGAACCCTGAACCCTAAACCCTAAACCCTAAACCCTAAACCCTAACCCTAAACCCTAAAGGATTCTCTATTGAAAGGGAAGTTCAGGGCGTGAGGATTGGCTCAAGGGCTCTGGCGGAGCGAGTGTTTAAGGCTAGGGTTTGGGAATCTTCGGCTGAGCTAACATAAAAGTAGAAGATGCCCAATGCAACTGGTCGAGGGCTTGGGACGCAAGCGCAGAGGGCCTGATTAACGAGCCTTATATCATCAGCCTTTAGAAGTCCCTGCGTGGCTGTGAACACTTGCACTGGCCGGCCCCAGCCACGGGACGTGCACGCCGGCGGTCCAAGCGCACCTCGGTCGGGCCGCAGATACGGAAAGCGATAAACCCTAAACCCTAAACCCTAAAGCGGCGCAATGTGCCTACGTAGGTTTGCGGGTTGCGCTTGTTGTCCGTGCTCAGTGCTTGCTGCCCAGAGAAGCTTGGGTGCTGGGAGCTGCCAAGACGCGTGCCAGGTAACAGGGCGGTTCACCCTAAACCCTAAACCCTAAACCATGGCAGCTGCCACGTGTGAGCGGAGCAGGGTTGGGAAGCACCCTCCCCCTAATATTAGGGTTTAGGGTTTAGGGTTACATGAGGGGGGTGGGGGGTGGGGGGGGGTATTGTAAGATTGGGGGGTAGGGGGGGGGGGGGTTAATACTAGGGGGAGGAGATCATCTCTCATTGCTCTCCTCAGTGAACTCGTAGAACTTCACCCCAAACCCTACACCCCAAACCCTAAACCCCAAACCCCAAACCCCAAACCCTAAACCCTAAACCCTAAACCCTAAACCCTAAACCCCAAACCGACTCAGGACAGCCTCGCCGGATCCATCCAAGTGAGCAACGACGCCCGGGAGATCCGATACTGGATCCGGGAGGAAGGCGCCACAGAGGCTGGAGAGACCCCCCAACTCTTTTCTTAGAAGGAGATTTGGGAATGAGGTACCCTATATTTTTCCCTTGAATGGATTATAAACATACATATACATATATATATATATATATATATTTTTTTTAACATTTATTTACAGAATTACTAGGGGTACCCCATTCCCTCATTCCCTACTATTCCTACTAGGAACCAGTCAGCCTCCCAAACGAGAGGATGTCAGAGTCGTCCCAAGAAAAGCCTAAAGTCACGTCTGACATCCGACAGAACAGCCACTGCCACATGCAGCAAAACCCCCCATCGCCAAATCACCACCCACCCCCTCAATGCGAACGGCTGAATGCGAACGGCTGCAGGTGTCGGGTGCCCGTCCTCCACGGCTCCGCGCCTTTCTCCACCCTTCCTCCCTGCTGCACCCCGTGCAGCAAGCAGAGATCGAGTTCTGAGGTTCTGGGGTTTGCCTTAGGGACTGGGTAGGTCACCTTTCACCTTTTTGGCTTTATACAGTCCTACTACATATAGCAGGTTAACCTTTTTTGAGCTGGGGTATTCAGCAAGGAGAGCCTCCAACAGACAGAGCCCAGGTTCAAGGAGAACTCCTACGCCTGCCCCTACGTGATGTACTCTGCGCCTGGGCGCAACACAAAATGGTGGGGCAGCTTTGCGGAGCTCTCTGGGCCTAAGCCCTAAACCCTAAACCCTAAACCCTAAACCCTGAACCCTGAACCCTGAACCCTGAACCCTAAACCCTAAACCCTAAACCCTAACCCTAAACCCTAAACCCAAGAAAAAGCTATGTTTGTAGAGGGCGCCCCAAACCCAGCCCAGCTTAGAGGAGGCAAGGTAAAGCACTCAAGTTCCGAATCCCGGCAAAAATCCTACAAGGTTCGTAGTCCCCTTGGTGAGTTCTATATTATTCTAGTGTTTCTATCGAATTCAGAACCCAAGAGAGGGTTCCGAATGACCTCAACGATAGAGGATAAAGCTTGCCTGATCGGGGGCTGGTGGTTGGTTCAAGTGGAATGGGAAGATGCGGCTTCAGGATTTACAGGGTCTAGGGCTCTTTTGTTGGGGTTTCTTGGCTGGTTTGGAAATTGGGAGCTTTCAGAGCAGCTGTACTCCTGCCCTTGGCTCAGGACAAGATGGTCCAGCAACAGAGCTGCTTGCCAGAACATGAAGGCGTTGGCATCCCTAAACCCTTAAACTAGGGATGTTCCCCCTCATACGAACAGTCCTTCATAGGGACTATTAGGGATTATAATAGGGGGGGAACATCCCAACAACAAACCGTTTCTGGGGGCACCCACCCAAGCCCTACTAATGCCCGCCTTGCGCGAGTTCAAAACTGCGCCCAGGTAACCCACGGCATCCGACCAAGCTAGTTCTCACCGGCTGCTCGGAAGCCTCCGTGCCCTGGGCAGCACTGAGAGAGCAGCCCCCTGAAAAGGGGGGTCGTTCTAAGTCAGGGGCGCTTCCAAAACATCTCCCCATATCATAGGGTTGTTTGGGCTTGCGCGCGATTGATTGTTCTTGCAGTTGCTTGGAGGTGGAGGCAGGTGTCATGTGTTCGTTCCGTCTTTCATCCGCGGGAAGGATGCAGAACATGTGCAGGCCACGTGAGAAGCCCTAGACCCTAAGAGAGGAAGTGACCCCATGAACCTTGCCGGCCTTGTGCGAGAGTGAGCGACTAAACCCTAAATTCAGCTCTTCTGGCTATCTAAACATGCCAGGTAATTGTGGGCATGTGGTTCTTGGACCCCCTTTTTGAAAGGTCTACGCCTTGCTCCTCTTTGGCGGAGACCTCCAGGTCAATCACAAGGAGGCGCAGGGGTTCAGGTTCAAAGGGGTCACACAGGGTTAGGGAAAAGGACTTAGGGCTTAAAGGGGTGGAGAGGAGTAGGAGGCACCGTGCCCGGTCTGATGGCCGACTTCCCTGACGAACAGTCACCATGATTTTTCGCCCTAAACCCAAAACTTTGAACCCCTATGCAGTTTCGCCCTAAACCTTAAACCCTGACCCGCTGATGATGCACAAGGCAGAGGTGGCGGTGGACGGCTGGGCAGACTTCGCGGGTGGGAGCACCACCGCAGCCACGGTTTCAATTCATACCACCCCCAAGCGAAAAGCAAAAGATCCCAAGCCTATGGAAACTACTGTTTGCTTAAGAACACCCTCAACAAATGACAGTTGAGAATCCCTACGTTTTTGCATGTGTAAGGATGAATATGTTTTAATCTTTTTTTTTTTGGGGGGGGGGTTCGCAAGCAGATAGTAGGGACTCGGCCCCTACGAACCCATGAGCCTCACACCTGCAGATTTCGTCGCGAAAGCAAGGCTTTGACGATGCACAACAGCTAGGTAGGCCCTTGGGACATTTTGTATTTTCCCTTATTGGGGTTGAGGGGATCATGTTCAAGAATGTTTGGGGTTTAGGGTTTGGCAGCAATGAGACCGGTTGCAAAAAAGAAGAAGGGGGTTTTTGGGGAAAAGGAGGGAAAAGGGGCAGCCGCGGGGCGGACCTAGCAGTGCTCTCACTTCTTCGTATAGGACCCCAGAGCGCAAGCACTGTTTCGGGAAACTCCCTAAACCCAGACCGAATTTGTCAGAGTCTTTACCCGAAAGAAAGCCTTTTTGTGACCCGAAACCCTCAACCCTAAACCCATCTAAACCCTAACAGCCCTAGACCCTAAACCCATCTTCGCCCTAATAGCCTACTATTCGCCTTAAACCCATCTGAACCCTAGTCCATCTTAACCCGAATACGGCAACCCCTCTGTTTTGCCTAGTGAGGTTGTCGCCATGATCCAGCGCCTACGAGCGGCCATCGACGCTTTGCTCCTGCGCAAGGCAGGGTGATCGGAGCCTTGCACAGGGCACAGCTTGCACGTCAAGGAAGGGGGGGGGGGGGGGGGGGGGGTTAGGGTTCAGGTTTAGGGTTTAGGGTTTGGGGTTTGGGGTTTAGGGTTTAGGGTTTACGGTCTAAACTTCGCTGCGCCAAGAGACCATGCCCTTTGCCAGGTCCAGGACCCCTCAGAGGTGCTGAATCTCGGCTGGATCATTTGAGGTGTCTCAGGCCGGGGCGCCTTGTTTTCTGCGTTGAAAAAAGCAGGCAATGAGTTTCCGGACCTACGGAGTGCCCGCCCCTTGGGCCCAGGAAACCCTAAACCCTAAACCCTTGAAAGCCCAGGTCGGGAGACCCTGTGGCACAGTGCGTCGTGACGCTTTTGACCACCGACGGCCTCGGCTAGCCTTGGGTGGAAAACTGCGCGGGTTCAGGAGGGTACTGAGAAGTATACGCTTGTGAGGAAGTAGGGTTTAGAGGTTAGGCTTGTGAGGAAGTAGGGGTATGTATGAATACAGTTTGAACTTGTTATCATCTACAACAGCAACACAGGAGCCAAAACAGTTGCGAAGGTTTCCGCCTTGAAACCCCCTATTACCCTACAAACACGGCCCGCCCTCGACCCTCCCTTCCCAAGGCTGCTTTAGGGTTTAGGGTTTAGGGTTTTGGGGTTGATCTGCAGAAGCCATGAGTCTCCAAATCAGGCGATGTCCATCCACGTCAGAGAAGTTGGGCTTAGTCACTTTGCCTGACCGAAACTTGATCCCTAAAACCCGGAGACCTTGTATCAGGGGACTCCGAAGGCCCTAAGAAACCCTTAAAAGACCCTAATAAAACCCTAAGAAATCCCGTGTCGCGTACTCCTAAACTTTAAACCCCCGAAAACCTATAGACCCTCAAGCCCTAAAAGCCAACCCTAAACCCTACACCCTACAACCTGTGCTAAAGGGGAACTGCCTCAGCGCTCCTTTGCTCAAGAAAGAGGGGGCACTCCAGTGATCTCAAGTGACCATTCCTTGCAACTCGCTTCCATCCAACAATGGCGGCAGGCCGGGCTGGGCTATAAACCCTAAGCTTTGTAGGGTTATAGGGGTTGTAGGGTCGTAGGGTTTAGGGTTTAGGGCTATAGGCCCCAAAGCCAGAATTGGTCGTTCTGGAGCCTTGCAAGCGCCACAACGCCTCTAAGTACACAGACAGCTCCAAGGGAACCAGCTCTCGCAAGTGCCCTAAATGGTTAATGCTCCGGGAAAGTGGAAGTAGGGGTTTTTGGCACGTTGCACACAGCAAGGGTAGAAGGGTCGACCCTGAAAAACCCTAAACCCTTCTCAAGGTGCTCCCAACTCGCCTCGGTTTGAGTCGGACAAGGAGGATGGCGAGGACCTGGGCACAATTTGGGCTTGTGGAGGGCATGATATGGGGTTTACATAGGGTTTCCATACGGTTTCCATAGGGCAATCATCGGTTTATAGGGTTTAGAAGCGGGGGGGGGGAGGGTTACATGGGGGTCTCGCAGGTGTCTTTGTAGGGCTTGTATAGGGCATTATATAGGGTTTACGTAGGGTTTATATACGGTGTACATAGGGTTTGTATCGTTTTTAGAAAGGGTTCATATAGGGTCTCTATAGGGTTAATGTGGGGGCTTATATAGGGTTGATATTAGGTTTACATAGGGGTTCACATGGGGTACATAGGGTATATTGGGCCCGGTTCGTTGCATGTCCTCCCCGCGCAGGAGTCGAAGACCCGCAAGCTTGTGTTCGACGGAATCGATGCTGCGGCCAAATGCGACTGGGTCTGTGAAGGAGTGCAAAAAAGTGCGGTTTGGGGTTTAGGGTTTAGGGTTTAGGGTTTAGGGCTAGCACCTGGTCAGTTCTCAAAATCATGCTCCCTTTTTGGGTACCCTGGCCTTATAGTATAACCTCAAGAGGGATCATAATTGAGAGAATTCACCACGTGCGTCTTGATACGGAAGAGTTCCTTTGAGCCTCGTGCGAGTGCGAGAGTCGAACCCTCTTTTCAAACTCGAGCTTGGCTCCACAAACCAGAACTCTACTAACTGCTTAAGAACCCCCAAAAAATAAAGAATGTATTCTTCCTTATAAGGGCATTGACATTGTTATTTTTTGGGGGGGCTCTTAAGCACATAGTAGAACTGAGCCTTGGCGTCTGCCAGCAGCCATGAAGTGCGGCCCGATGCCTTTCTTGCTCGCCGCCCTGGTCGCCCGAGCTGTTGGGAGCGAGTCTAAATCCCCCTTGGGAATGATTTCTTCACTTTTGTTCATATAAAACCCAAGAGGATATTGGGAATATTATTTTTATTAGGGTTCTAAGGGGAGTTTAGTGGGAATGCGTGTGGGTTCTAGGGGGAGTATAGGAGTGCGCGGCAGATGGGACCTGTGGAGAGCCAGACGCAACAGGACTCCTGCAGGCCAACACGGGCAACATTCAGGTGCAAGGCCTCCAGGAGCTGTCTCGCCGCGAGATGACCAAAGTTGCGGCAAACTACACCTGTGAGGAGGCTTGCGGCATGCTGGGGGGGTTGTGTCTCTATCTGTCTTGGGAATGTTTTTTTGTTCTTCTTGTTTTGAAATAAAGCCCAATTCAGGATATTCTTAAGAATAATATGTTTGTTAAGGTTCTAAGGGGAGTATAGGTGTCTCTCCGATCCCTCCAGCCAGCCCTGCGCGCGGCGCCGGGCGGAAGGGGACCAGACGTGGGCCTGCTCCTGCGACATCTCCCTCGGACTCCTCGACGCGGGACCCTACAAGCCAGATCCGAGCGCGAAGCTCTCGGCATCCCATTTCCTTATGACCCATGATTCGGCTACGGGCTACATCGGGAAGAAGGACATCATCTTCAGCAAGTTCGCGCAGGCGCAGTTCGTGAACCTCAAGACGCAGCTGGACTGCGGGGCTCGGGCCTTTGACTTGCGGCTGGCGCAACACGATGGCAAGATCTACTTCCACCACGGAGAAACGCCGGTCTTCAACTGGTTGTCGCAACAGACACTGCCCGGAGAACTGCCAGGCTTGGTTGACTGGGTTGGTGAACACCCTGATGAGCTGGTGATCATCATGGTCGGGCACTGCGCGGACAAGGGCTTCATCAATTACGACTCCAAAGACTGCACTGACGAAGAGTCTCGGTAGGCCCTTGGGACATCTTCTGTCTTTCCCTCACAGGGTTTAAGAGAGGATCATGTTCAGGAATATTTTCTCTAAACCCTAAACCTTAAACCCTAAACCCTCTTCGGGAATAATTGCCAGAGGGTCTTAAGGCTTAAGGGGCAACCTTAGGAGTTCGTCAAGCCTTTCACAG
Organism: Symbiodinium natans; assembly: GCA_905221605.1. Lineage (NCBI taxonomy): Eukaryota > Dinophyceae > Suessiales > Symbiodiniaceae > Symbiodinium > Symbiodinium natans. The sequence goes on along the minus strand of CAJNDS010002125.1, from coordinate 177,274 downwards.
ATGCCGGGGTTGCGTTTGAGTCGGACTGCGCCAAGCTGCGCAACATGACCCTTGCTGGGGCCATGGCCGCCGGCGCGCTGAGCAACGGAGGGCACCTGATGGCCATCTATGACGACTGCGTGGAGAGCAACTGGAAAAGCAGTGTAGACAGCATCGAGACTAAGGGATACCTGGGAATATGTTTTTCAATTTGGGTGCTATAAATATAATTCCTGAAGAAACAGCTCGAGTTCGAATTCTTCTAGGGTTCTTCAAGTTCATTGCAAAGGAGAAGGTGAAGCCTTATGTGGAGAAGACCATGGAAAAGGAGCGCGGTTCTGGGGACCTCTTCATGGTCCAGTCCTTCATTCAGCAGAAGTTCCTGATGAAGCAGAGCACTGAATCTTAGTAGTAGAGTAGGTAACCTTTTTACCCTTTTGTTGTGGGTAAGTAGTAGAGTAGGTAACCTGTAACCCTTTTTTGGGGTATTCTAATCCCAATTTAGAATCCCAAAGGTAAACCTTCAAATTCCCCCAGGTTTTACTGGACAACTAAGGAGCTGAACAAGGACATCGCCTCGTGGATCACCGGCTCCAACCTCTATGATGGCGTGAACTTCCTTGAGACTCGGTGGGGTCTTGGGCTATATATATATATATGAATATGTATGTATGTAGACACACACACATATATATATATATATATACACATATATATGTATATGTATGAATATGTATGTATGTATACACACATGTATATATATATATATATACACATATATATATATGTATATGTATATATACATATATACTGCTCCCTTAATTGGGTGTAAGAGGACTATATTTAGGAGCATTTGTTTTCACAGGGCTTCTAGCAGCCAGCCGAGGAGATCAACACCATCTGCGCCTCCGGCATGGCGATCTCCAGGTCTTTGGGCGCGACGATCTCCCAGGCGGATGCCGACACCTGCACCCGGCACTGTTGGTTAGCAGGGAATTTCGGGTTTAGGGTTTAGGGTTTAGGGTTAGGGTTTAGGGTTTAGGGTTTAGGGTTTAGGGTTTAGGGTTTAGGGTTTAGGGTTTAGGGTTTAGGGTTTAGGGTTTAGGGTTTAGGGTTTAGGGTTTAGGGTTTCGGGTTTAGGGTTTAGGGTTTAGGGTTTAGGGTTTAGGGTTTAGGGTTTAGGGTTTGGGATGAGGTGCCCTAGATAATCCCTTTAAGGGTATACATAGAGGCCCTAGCTCCCCCATTCCCTGCTAAGCAGCATTAAGGCATCCGGCGCTGCAAGACGGACTGCCCGGCCTGTGAGGTCTGATGGGAGACTCCTACCGCGGAGAAGTGGCCTAAGGGTTTAGGGTTTAGGGTTTAGGGTTTAGGGTTTAGGGTTTAGGGTTAGGGTTTAGGGTAGCAGCCAGAGCCATAGTATAATGAGGTAAAAGTATAATCTTGGTGAAAGATAAAAGTCTCAAGAGAGAATAGTCGAGGAATGGAACAATATAGTAGTACAGTTGTTAGGATGATCGAGGGTTAGCCTGAGACCAGGATCCCCCTAAGGCGGAAGAAGTGCTCTAGTCAGGCTTCGGGCCACGTCCGTTGCGCTCGTCCACCTTCAGCTAAGCCGCCGTCGGGAAGGGTGGGCTAACTTAGAGAACCTTTGGGGTGTTCTGTTTAAGTTTGACAGCAGGCAGTGGTGAGGAGACAACCTGCATAGGCTTCACACCTTGAGGCACTATGCCCCCCCCTCCCCCCCCCGACCCCTAAACCCCAAACCCGAGAGTGGCTACGTGGCTTGGCTGCTTGGCGGTGGCAACGCAGCCCCGTCGTAGCTGGATCCCGCGGTGCTGCAGCCCGACCAGTGATCGCACCAACCGCAAGAAGTGTCAGAACGGCGCTGGCGGGGAAAGTTGCGGGATCTTTAGTGTGGTTTAGGGTTCAAAAGGTGCGCGCCTGTGAATTCGGCCAATGTGCCCTTGCACAGAGACAGTGGACCTTCGGAGAAAGTCATGTGGCCAGCGTTCCACATGATGGTCCCCGGTTAACGGTTCCCATTGTGATCCGGAGCCATCTAGGGGACCCCCCAAAATAGATCCCCCAAATAGTAGGGTTCCCTTATAATCAGGTCCCCAAGAAGGTACACCGAAGTTAGGAGAACTGGGCACCATGCCTTGGAGAGCGCGTTGTAGTGCTCAACTATCCCAGGGTGTGACAGCTGTTGCTCTTGCCCTCCCTTAGATGGAGGATTCCGGGTAACTTGTTAGGTTCCTTCTTAGAAGGGGCATCCTACTAGTTGGGCGGGCTATTCTAGGGGTCCCTATTTTCCTAATCCCCCACATGGACATGGGTTGCGTTCAAAATTCGCGTGTCTGCTCAGTTACTTTAATTTACATTAATTGGTTTGGCCGGTCTATTTTCATGTCTTTGCTATAAGGCGGCACCGAGGGGGATCCCCTAAACCCCCAGTGTGGCGCTAGGAAAACGCTAGGTTCGCGCTAGGTGAAATCAAGAAAAATTATTTCAAATTTCGCATGTCACCACTAAGCGAACCCAACAGAGATTGATTGAGGAGGCCCAGCCAGGCGCACCACCCGAAATATGCGTACAACATCCGGGGTGGTGTAATAACCCCGCGCCTCTTAGTTATGAATTGACGGGGCCCCTGTTGCCAGGATAGAGGTTCTTCTAGGAAAATCGATGACAAGAAAGACACGATATTCTTGTTATACTTGGTGCAGTTGCTGCTCCTGGCTTGTTTTTGTGGTTCATCACGTCGCAGTATCAGATCTTGGAAAATCCGGCACAGTGTTTGGCGCTAGTGCCGCGCTAGCACGGCGCTAGCAAAATGTCAACGCAGCCTTCCCCCGCAGACCATGGCCCATTCCTCCTCTAGCAGACCAAAAAAGAACACCATAGAACCGAGAGTGCTATGCTTGCTGGAGCTCGAGCCCCGCAAGTGGCGGCAGCGGAGAAACCTTCGCTCGCGCCAGAACTCCAACAGTAGCAGTATGTAGCAGTAACACTACCAGTTCTTGTGACGACTCGTCCGACAGCAGCGCCTGAAAAATTGTCCGCGCTAGCACCCTTTCTAGGAAATCATGCTTGGATCCTTCAATTGTCGCGTTTGCTACTCCATCTCAATCAGCTTCTCTTTCCTTCAGGACATAAGGCGGCACCGAGGGAGTTCCGATTTAACGTCAATTTCGGGAACAAGCATCTTGACAACAACCCACATGGTTGTGACACTGTTACGACCCGGAAAGGGGGGGAACCCTAAAACCTCAACCCTAAACCCTAATCCACGACTCGACGTCCCAGCAAGCTCCGACAGCCCAAGGTGACGGGGTTGATGTCGACAAGCGCATGCTGGAAGGGCGCAAGGCCTTTGCCGCACATGTCGCTGTGTGAGTCGGTCAGGCCAAACCGCTCCCCCCGCGTTCAGACTTGTTATCGAACCCTGACCCACGATTATGAAAACTCCTCACCCCCCCCCTCCGTCCTAATATCAAACAGTGCTGATGTGCTCACACGTGAATGTTTAACATTGGGGCTGCAAGTGTTTCTAGTATTCGCGGAACGAGGCGTAGTCGTCGGAGCGTCATACCTTCCCCCGACTCGAGCACCCATGTAACCCGAAACCCTAGACCCTTAAACCTAAACCCTTAAACCTAAACCCTAAACCCAAAACCCTAAACCCTAAACCCTGACCCTTAAACCAGGAGTGGAAACTCAAAGTTCAGGTGGCATGAATCTGGGACTGGGGGATGGACAGATGCCACAAGATGACTGAAACCTGAGCCAAAGCTGGTTAATACGCCCCCGAATAAATAGCCCCTACATATTATATATATATATACACACTCAAAACCTGAATCCTACCTCTGAATCCGCAGGCCAATCGCGGATTCACCATCGCGGCGGGAACGAATGCAGACCCCGACTTCAGATTCTTGGACGAGCTTTCCACTAGACCAGGAAGCAAGGAATGTCGAGGGTTTAGGGCTTAGGCCTTCGAGCCCCTTGATATCTAAGGTAGTTTCATGGGCGCTTAATTAAGGGCCCTTACCTCCTTTAAAGGGTTCTGATGTATGGGCCCTTGGGTTGTACAGGGCATGCAAGGGGAACATAAGGGGTCGTTTTTTTTCGAAGGGCATCATACTCGGATTCCGAATCTGAGGTCACGGACTATTACTTAAATGATGAGTATTGGGGTCTCTGGTTTGGGCATTGGGGGTTGTGAGACTTCAGCGGTCCGGAGAAGGATTTGGGATGTGGCATAGGGAGTCAACACCTGTGGCTTACTGCTACGGAGCTTCAAATACATCATGAGGAGAAAATAGGTTATTAACCCTGCATCCATTTTGTGGGAGCTGTGCTTAAGTTCCGGAAAGGGGTGTATATGGCTCCTTGTCACCCGAAGCCCTAAACCCTAAGCGGCCCAAACAGGGTAATATAGGGGTCGGAATAAATACTAATCTGATGGTTTTTTTAGACAAAATATATAAATATGTATATTTATACTACATACTATAGTAACAACCCTAAACCCTTTTCTAATTCTTCAGGCTCCAAGATTACACGGCAGTCCAAGCGAAGGCGACCTCCGCAACTCCAAGCGTGCCCAGACCCTTCCGGCCGACTGCACCCGACGCGGCTGAGCTGCAAGGGCTTAGGGTCTAGGGATCGAAGCACCTCCTTTGGTCATGGCGGGTTTTGTTGCGTTTTCGTGTTTCTTGATTTTTTTGCTGCGGGGGATGGGGAGGGGAAGCCGGGGGGGGGGGGGGGGGGGGAGTTAATACCCTGAAGCCTTGAACAAGCTGCAATCTTTGGGGGCACGGAGTGGCTCGCGGTTTTTCTGTGTCTGCAACGTCTTGCTCTGGTGAAGTTGCGTGAGAAGTAGAGGGGATGGACGACCCGATTCTTGCAGCGGCTTGTCTTGGCAAGCTGTGGACCCGGCTCCGAGGGTCGAAGTGATTCATACCGGGTTTAGGGCGTGGCGGGGAGCTCTGAACATGCTGTTCCTGGAGCCTAGCAAGAATGCCGCTGAAGCCCTGACCCGAGCCCGAAACCCTCACCCTAAAGCCTAAAGCCCCTCCATGTTTTTTATGATCGGGAAGCTCCAGGGTTTAGATGAACTGAACCCGCCTGTCTGGCGCTATACAGAGAAAGACCTGAACCTCAAGAGTTCAAATGCAGATGTAGAGATCTGAGTAGCTGAATGAGTACACTTTACACCTTTTGGGATACCTATAATCCCATATAGAACTGAAAGTGTACACTTTTTTTTTTTTTTTTTGGGGGGGGGGGGGGCTTTTCATGAACTCGGCGACTAAGAGATAGCTGCAGAGAGACACTGAGAGACGACCGAGGCGGCGACCTGAACTTGAGCGAGGACAGCAAGAAGCAGTTGGCCGCCGACTCAGTTCAAAGAGTTTAGGGTTTAGGGTCTAGGGCTTACTACAGGGGAATAAGTACTAATAGTATGCCCTTATGGCCCGTTTATAAATATGGTTTTCTACCCCCCCCCCCCCCAAACCCTGGCAAGTTATTATGGCCCCTATGTTTAGGGCTCAGGGCCTCCCTTGCGAACTTATTTCAAGACACAGCCCCTCAATGATCGGCCTTCCCTGCCAATATTTTTTCCAAAGAACATCGCCTCGGGGATAGGGACCCCTTGTAGACTTAGGGCAGGAGTACCGTTCAATGAGAATCCAAGCGCACGTGTGCGTGTGTGCGGGTTTAGGGGGCCTTCGATGAGGAAAGAGGAGGAGGATTGGACGAGGGGCTCAACCAAACATGGCTTCTGGCTTTTTAGTATCTGGTTCAGCAGAATCTTCAACGTTCGTCTGAGAAGTTAACCTTGATTCGATGAATGTTCATGCCCCTAAACCCTAAACCCTAAACCCTAAACCCCACGCTCCCAGGAAGAGATGCAGCAGCACCTTCTTTCCCGGTACCGCCATGGCTCCGTCAGCCTCGCATTCGGAGTCATCCCACAGGATCTGTTGGGGCTTAGGGTTTAGGGTTTAGGGTTTAGGGTTTAGGGTTTAGGGCAAAAGGGTTTAGGGTGGGCGCCTTCTTGGAGTGAGAACACAAGAGACCCCAAGCATTGGGGTTTATGGTTTGGGGTTTGGGGTTTAGGGCTTGCAACCATATTTCCCCCTGTAACTTCATACCTTCAGCATATAGTGCTTCTGTTTTCCTGGTTGCGCCCAAAAAAATAAGCCAGTCCCTGAGTCATGGTACGCTTGAACCATAAACCCTCAACCGCACCCTTGCCTGCCTTGTGCGACTTTGAGCGTCTAAGCCGCGGGCGTTTCATATAGGCGCCTGAAGAATTAGAAGAGGGTGTTGGGGTTACTTTAGTATAAATATCAAGGGACCTTAAGGGAATACTTCTAGTACTTATTCCGACCCCTAGAAAAGGGTCTGGGGCTGTTTTGGGGGGGATGCTTTCGTGCAGGACGTGCTAGACGAGACCTTCAAGACCAAGGCCATGCTCTGCCTTGTCTTCAGGGCGGGTCCGCAAGCAGCTTTCGGGCGATCTAAGTAAGGACGCTTGCAGAGGGTCTGCAGATGAGGCGCAAGCAGGAAGCATTGAATATTGAAGGGGGTGGAGAGGGGGGCTGGGGAGCCCTGGAAGTGGCAGGTGGTGGGACACACGCATGGCCTGATCACGGAGGGCCAGCAGCATGGAGATGAGCGCGAGCGCGTGATGTGGGGCAACATTCCCCTTGACCCACCTCCCCTGATCGCCTGCCAGAACCTTGGATGGCAATTTTAAGCAGATGGGAATTGACGAAAATAGCCCCAAATTAGTAGGATCCCCTCATAAGAAGGACCAAATAAGGTGCCCCAAACCCCCCAATCAAGGCCGGGTTGTCGCTTGTCATCTACATGGGGTCGTGCGGACTTCTGACAAGATGGCTTAGGGCTCAGGGTTTAGGGCCCCCCCTTTCCGAGCCAAAAGCGTCTCCAAATGTCTCTGCCTGAGCCCCGATGACCCGATGCCCCATGGCGACTGAGGAAGGGCTGCAAAGGTTTCAAGGACGCGCGCAAGTCCACCATCGGGGTTCAGGGTTCAGGGTTTAGGGCTCAGGCTTCCCATTATCTGGCGATCGGCGGGTTGAGCAGGTGTTTGCCAGGTTGGCCGTCGGGATATGTAAAAGATTTTCCTAGTTTGGGTTTATAAGGGGCCCCATGTAGTTCATAACGGAGTTCTATTTTTTGGGTGAGTTTTTTGTTGTTTGTTCTTGCTACTGGCAAACCCCAAACCCCAAACCCCAAACCCCAAACCCCAAACCCCAAACCCCAAACCCCAAACCCCAAACCCCAAACCCCAAACCCCAAACCCCAAACCCCAAACCCCAAACCCCAAACACCAAACCCCAAACCCCAAACCCCAAAACCCAAACCCCAAACCCCAAACCCTAAACCCTAAACCCTAAACCCTAAACCCTAAACCCTAAACCCTAAACCCTAAACCCTAAACCCTAAACTAAACCCCTAAACCCCTCAACCCCTAAACCCCTAAAACCCTAAACCCTAAACCCCTAAACCCTAAACCCTAAAACTTAAACCCTAAACCCTAAAACCTAAACCCTAAACCCTAAACCCTAAAGCAAAAAACACAAAAAAAAACTCCCAAAAAAAAACAAAAAATCCTAATTTAATTCTCCGGCCTTTCATAACATTTTCCAACGGGATTTTCAAGGCCCACCGATTTTGTGATTCGTCTTGCGGATGCCCTTCCGGGCTCGGGTTAATGGGCGGTATCGACCTTGAAAGCAAAAAGATGTACCAGGAACTGATAGGCCAGGGTGGTGCCTCGTGAGTGGCAGCGCGCACAGAGAGGCCAATACTCCAGAACCAAGGAAGCAGTCCCAACCTCAGAAAATAGGATCCCGGCCGTCGTTCATAAGGGCTATTCCTGAATCAAGGGGTTAGAGGGCCCTCTGAGGTTTAGGGATCACAAAGACTCGTACCTTTCCTTCCTTGGACTTCTGCAGGCCTGAGGGTTTAGGGTTTAGGGTTTAGGGTTTAGGGTTTAGGGTTTAGGGTTTAGGGTTTAAAGGGGTTGAGGTTTAGGGTCTAGGGTCAGGAGTTTCCGGACGTTAGAGGCGTGCGTATGCTCTCGCAGGATACCTCGCCGAACCAGGACAACTTCTCTGTGACGCACTTCAAGAGTGGCTACACACTGGCTTCTTGGAATGTCCTGGAGTAGCGCACCGCGTTTCTCTTTTGGTGGGGGCTCGGGGTTCAAGTTCACGAAAAAGAGCCCTTCACCCCGAAAGCCCTATGCCCTAGAAACTAGAAACCCTGAACCCCCTAAAAACCCTCAAGCCCAATTCCCTAAAAGGATCCTTGTCCCAGACCCGAAAGTGCTCTTGTTGCCTCTAACCCTAAACCCCAAACCCTAAACCCTAAATCCTTCTGCGCACCTTCCCAGATCTGCACTTTTGATGGCCATGGCCCCTTTGGCCGGAGCCTCAGGGCTTCCCGATGAGGGGGTTTAGGGTTTAGGGTTTAGGGTTTAGGGGTCAAACTCTGCCAGCTGGACAGGATTGAGCCTGGGTTCAAAAGGTCAGGGTTTAGGAGGTTTGGGGTCGAGGGGTATTAGTGAGTGTGTCTCATGCATGCCCATCTGAGTTTCGGTGGGTGGTGTGCCGGGCCTTCTCATGCAGAATGCAAGCACGGCCTTGTGCATGTTGAGAGAGCGGAATCGAAGCCGAGGGACATGGAGGGTGTTCTAGAATAGAGTAACTAGGGTCCTGTTCGTGTCACAGGACCCGGAAGTAGAACAACCTGCCCAACATGCCGAGGTCACATTGTCTCCACGCGAACTGTGCAGACTGTGCCCTGGTTCATGGTGGTGGAGTCCGGCTTTGACAAAGACACAATCGACGAGGCGGGCATCGAGAAGGCGCGCGGAAGAGGAGGGTGCAGCTTCAGCACGCTGAGGGCAGAAGCCCTCTCCCTATACCTCCGTATAACTCCCTATAACTCCCTCTCTCCCCTCTCTCCCCTCTCTCCCTCCCTCCCCCTCTCTCCTCTCTCTCTCTCTCTCTCTCTCTCTCTGTGTCTCTCTCGCTCCCGCCCGCGTGTTCGTCTCTATCTATACGAACCCAGCCCTCAACAAATCAGAGCTGCATAAGCACTCCCAGGGAGCACTAGCCGCGACATCCCTGCACAAGCCTCCAACCTCAAGTATGGTCCCCTACCTCCCTTAATGGGTGCTGATGTACGGGCCCTTCTTCTGCATAGGGTTCTACGAGGGGCAGATAAAGGGGTCCCCTTTTAAGAACCCATACTAAGGGACCACGGAGCTACCTCTAGAAAGGCAGAAGAGTGAGAGCTGCGCCTCGCACTTGGCCAGGCATTGATCAACGCATTCGAGAAGGCCACAAGCCCGCGCTCATTCTGCTTAGGGAACCCTGGATTTAGGGTGTAGGGTTTAGGGTTTAGGGTTTATTTAGGGTTTTAGGTTTAGGACTCATTCTGCTTATAAGGAACCCTGCAACCTACTATATAATATTAGGAGTATATTGGTATACTGGTATAATCGTATGGTTACCATCTTAGGTTCATGGTTGGCGCTGTGAGCCGGTCATAACCAGTTGTAATTTCACCTGCCCTACCCATAACTTATACCCCAAATACAAGGGATCACTGGGCTTTCATGAGACGGTGGAAGGGGGGTTGTCGGTGGTTAGACAGCTGGGCTTCTTGTTAAGGAACTTAGGTTACATTTCTACAACAAGTTCACTTGGATATCTAACCCTAGGATAGCTCAAGTTCCCTAGCAATGATGCGGGCATGGTTGTTTTGACTACGGCCCTCGGTTGAGGGCTTATTTCACAATTCAAAGCCCTGGTTAGATTCAGGGGCATGGGGCATCGTGGGAGTTTAGTTCAAGCAGAGAGGGGCAAACCCTAAAGATGATTTTTGCTGCGTCGTGGCGTATCCAGAGGTCCAGTTCAACGCCCGGATAGCAGACGGCAACGCTCTCGTCACCGCGACGAGCAAAGGGAAGACCATTGTTCCTAAACTCTACATAAAGTCTTCAAATCTCTGATCTGCCACAACCCTAAACTCCAGAAACCCCCATAACCCCTCTAAACCCGAAACCCCAAAAGCCCACAGCCTGGTTCTCTACTGGGTGGGGGGCTCCCTGCAACCTAAACCCGATGCTGGGGCAGGCGCAGAGCGACGTCGTTGCGCACTCGCTTGAGAATGCTCCTTCTATCTTCTCCTTAGCAATGATGTTTATTCCTGTGTAGTTTTTACAAACCAGAATAGCCACAGTGTTCTCTTTTAGGCTCCAACGTCAGACTAGCCGCTTGGGTTTTTGGAGTTTTTTTAGGGCATTGGCAGCCAAGGACTGGGATGTACAAGCCAGTGGAAGTACTGCGCGCCAGCTGAACAGTCTGAACGGTATTACTGTTGCTGTTACTATCACTATCACTATTACTATTACGATTACTATTGCTATTGCTATTGCTGTTACTATTGCTATTGCTATTGATATTGATAGTGCTATTACTATTACTGCATTCTACGGGCTCTAGGTTTCCAGGAGCTTCTACACGAGAGTCGCAACCAGCCTAACCTACCTAGTTCAGGCTTTAGGGTTAGGCAGAAGCTCCCTTCAAAAGCGGGCACGCGTTGCTTCGTGACGCAGAGGAGGCGCTCGGCTGGAGGTTTTGGAGTTTATGGTTCATGGGGCTCCCGAATTCACCCCCCAGAATCTAGACCTTAAGCCCTAAGCTGGCGCCCCAGGCGGTAGCAGCTCTGTTCAAGGGCAACAAAGTGTGGACTGCCAATGCCGGGGACTCGCGTTGCGCCATCGGAACAGAAGCTGCGACTGGGCTGGCAAGTAGTAAACCCTAGGGTTGCTAGAGGCACAGGATTTCAGAAAGAAATAGCATAATGGTTTAAAGATATGCTGTGGTATTAATATGGTCATGCAGCAGATGGAAGTACATTTTCATACAACAGTGGGTTCCAAGGGTTGGGGGCTTCAAGGTCTGCTTTAGGCGCCTGGGCCGAGGGGTGCATGGTGTGGTCAATCTGAGGCCCTGCGCACCCCACACGCAGGTCTTATCAGTACCTTAGGGTTTGGGGTTTAGGGTTTTAGGGTTTAGGGTTTGGGGTTTAGAGTTGATAGTTGGAGGTTGAGGGTTTAGGGTCGTACGGCTTGAGGCAGAAGAAGTCGAAGGCGAGACTGACACTGTTGAGAAGAAACCGCTCAGGAACCAAGGTGCAGGTGTCATACGATGGAATTTCCAGGGCTCGTAGATGTAATGAAGTATGCCGGATAAGGCGCATATTTGCTGTCAAGCAGCCATGAAGTCACCCCAGACGTTTCGAAAGCCCACGCCTACGTCTAAGCGCTAAGACCCTGTACCCTCCAAGCCCTATAAACCCTATAAACCCCATCAATGGGTCCTGGTAGCCCTAAACCCTATAAACCCTATGAACCCGATAAACCCTATAAACCCTGTAAACCCCAAACCCTGAGGACAAGAAGGTGGTCTAAACCCTAAACCCTAAACCCTAAACCCTAAACCCTAAACCCCAAACCCTAAACCCTAAACCCTAAACCCTAAACCCTAAACCCTAAACCCTAAGCTGATGAGGACAAGAAGGTGGTCTTTGAGACGGAAGATCACAAGCCGCAGACCGAGAAGGTGCCACGGCACCTCCAAGCCCTTCACTTCGGACCCCAGTGTAAGGCCCTCATTCCCTTTTGGGGGGGTTTAGGGTCTAGGGTTTAGGGTTTAGGGCTACTACGGTACCCTTTTTTAATTTGTAGGGTTGCCCCTTGGGTCTAGTTCAACTCGGGGCTCGAAATCCGCGCAAACGTAAGGATCATACTACTAGGATCCTACTAGTGGGGTATAGGTGCGGGATTCTGGAATCCGGAATCCTCATGTTTCTGTGGTTTGTGGCACCCCCATGCCACTGGGTTGCTGGTCAGGCACGAAGGCTCAGAGGCCCTGAGAGGGACCATCTTAGCTTTCAGTTTCTTGAGTCACTGGGATTCCTCCAATGGGCAAAGGCGAGAGGGAGTAGGAGAGGGGCTTCGAGCCACAAAGCCCCAATCTGCAAACCCCTCTTAACCTAAGATGCCCTGTGCATCTTCAGTTTGGATCTCTGATGCTGTGAAGCCTCAGCTCCTAAAAGCCCAGGGGCCAAATTCTGGAGGTTGCCTGCAAACTCAACAGCGCGCTCCAAATCCTAAACCCCAAACCCCAGGAGAAGGCGCGCATTGAAGCGTCCGGCGGAGAAGTGCGCTCTCAAACCTACCCGGCCCCTTGCCTGATGGCTCGTTATAAGCTTAGGGATGCTTTGGGAATATTTTGAAAAATATTTCGGTGTTCGAGTTCCCAAGAAACAGCTAAAACTGTGATTTTTTTGCCAGGGTAAGTAGTAAGGAGGGGTCCAAGTTCTAAGTACCCCCAAGTAAGTTATGTTTTGGTATCAGAGCATATAGTAAGTCTTCTCGTAGAACCCTGCTTGTAGCTTTCCATGACCCTTCAAGTATGTAAAGTGATGGGATGGCGTCCTGCATGATCTTTGAATACTGACTAAACCCCAACTACTCAGCTGCTCGTGTCTGCATCCAGGCCTGCACCCTCCCCGCAAGAGAGGGGACTAAGGCTAAGGGAGGCTTCCAAGAACGCACCAGCCACGCCAACTTAAACCCTTGCCAACGTGGCTTGGCAAACTCCCTTGCCGCTGAGGACGGATGGGTCAACCACCGCATCTTCATCAAGGGCAAAGAACCTTGGGCTTCTCAGGAGTTCATGCTTTGTGGCCTAAGGCCTCTGGGGCAGTTTTCATCCAGGATCGCTAACCTACGTCACCATGAATTGGTGCGTGTATACATGGTTCCTGAAAAAAATCTTGGTGGGTGCTGTTCTGTTGGGAAAACCCCACTTCCTAGGTGGGATAAGGGGAACCCTTAAAAGGGAACCCCTTCTTAACCCTCCTCTGGCTCTCTTAACAAGGGACCTTATTCAGAGGGTCTAAATCCCCAAGGGTCCCCCTTATCCTATCCCCTACTTCATGTGATGGCTGTGTCTTTAGGCAGCGCCGGCGGCGGCCCCCACGGTCGGGAATTGCGGGTCCCGAAGCCTTTCCGGATCTCGTATGGCGGTTCCGCACAATGATGGTCTTTCTGTAGGGGTCGGAATTATTCATTATGATTCGTACTTCCCTTATGGTCCCCTGATAAATATACTCGGGGTTGAAGAGCCCGCCCTGATGCGACAAACGTATTTCTGCGTTACCTTTAACGGCATCAGTTCTTCATTTCAATGGACGGTCATTCCCGGAACGAGTCCCTGCAATGTGGCCTCAGTGTCAGCTAGGCCTATATCCCCCTTGGGAATTATTTTGTTTATATAAATCCCAAGAGGACATTAAAAGTATCTTTAAATTAAGGTTCTAAGGGAAGTATATTTAAATTAAGGTTCTAAGTGAAGTATAGAGGTGGCTGGCAAAAAAAAAAAAAGACCTGCCCAGGACTATCCGGGACTGTGTATGGCACGCACGCTCGGAGACCAGTCGGTGAAGGACTACGGCGTCATCGCGACCCCGGAGGCCTCTTCAAAAGTCAAGTCACGGCGCGTACGCGGGGCTGGGGGGCCTTCATAGTTCGGAAGAGGGCAGGGCGAGATATACATAGCATGTATATACATATATATATATATATATGGCATATATATATATACATATACATATATATGTATATACATATTTATATATAGCATACACAGCACATAAGTTCTGAAGGCTTGAGGCCACATGGAGGTGCAGAGGGTGCTCTTAGCAGCAGCTGAGAGCTGGCTTCTGAGCATCCGCTTCCCGCGCACAGGTGCTCCTCACGACTGTGGATCTCTCGAAGAAGGCACGGGAAGTGAACCCTAAACCCTAAACCCGCATGAGAGTTCTTCTGTGTCAACTTCTGAGCGAACGTGACTCGTGGCGTATCTTATCCGAGTACGCCGAGAGAGAACGCTACCAACTGCAATTGCGGGAGGCACGTAGGCACCTTGGCATTTGGGGAGGCACGCTGGCGGTGCGAAGTTTGAAAAAACGAATGAGGCTAGAGTGTGCTCGTTTGGATACAGGCCTGAAACGCAGGATTGGGCGGAAGCCGGGCAGTGGCTAGACAAAAGCTGCACATGCATGGTGGCAATGTGGATACTCACACTGACTGCCCGTGAATGAATTTGAGCAGGGGGATGGAGGGAGGGAGGGAAGGATAGAGCGAGAGATCAATCTCAGCAGAAGAAGAAGACGAAGAAGAAGAGGAGAGAGAGCGAGTGTGTGGGGTCCCGGGGATTTCCCCCTTCAGGCGTTCTTCATCATTGCCAGCGACGGTCACGGCCCCAGTGTCAGCAGGTGCTTCCGTTGCGGTGCGCTACTGCGTCAGCTCGCAGAGGGTTTGGGGTTTAGGGTCTAGGGTACCGATTGACCAAGTGTTATCTAGCAGTCCCCTCAATTTCGTCAGTAGCCCAAAATTACTTTAGTTGTAGTAGAGATGCCATGAAGAGGAGGACGCTTTATTCTTTGAAGCATTCAGCCAGGGTTTAGGCGGATTTAGGGTTTATGATTTAGGAACTTTTGGATTGAGGATTCAGGAGTTTTAAGATTTAGGAAGTAGGATTCAAGATTCAGGATTCTTGGTGCCCAGGTATTCCCCTAAAGATACCCTTTCGGGGATTAAATAGGGTACCCCATTCCCCTATTCCCTACTAACCAACAGTAACTTCTTGGTGCCCAGGTGTGTGGGAGTTCTTGGATTCGCAGTTTGTCGTGAAGGCCGTGGCCAAGAAGATTCAATCGGTCGCCTGGCGTGGGAGGGATCCTGTTAGGGTTCAGGGTTCAGGGTTGGTTTAGGGTTTAGGGCTTATAAGGACTATATAAGTCTTGCTTGGATTCTATTACGATCCCCTTCTTCATCTCAGGAGCATTTAGGGTTTAGGACTTATAAGGACTCTAAGTCTTGCTTGAATTCTATTACGATCACCTTCTTAATCTCAGGAGCATTCCTTCATTTGGGGGGATGACCTCACAACCCGTGCTCTGGTGGTGCTTTGAAAAGGGGTCTTAGAGGGGCTCTAACTTGGATGGCCTGAGCCCCCAAGTCCCTGTGCTGAGGAGTTTCGGGGTTTAGAGTTTAGGGTTTAGGGTTTAGGGTCTAGGGTTTAGGGTTTAGGGTTTAGGGTTTAGGGTTTAGGGGTCCAAGAAGAGTGAAGACGCCCAGAAGAATCATCAGGATGAGTTGGTGCCCCTATGCTTAATAGCTGAGTAGGTCACCTTTAGCCTTACGGGGGTATATAGAGTCCTACCATAATGGAAAGGTTAACCTTTTTTGGCCCGGTACTCAGCAACGAGGTATGTTAATCACCCTATCAGAGTCATACGATCGCCGCAGGCTCCAGCAGCATTCCTTCTCATACCAGCACGAACCATAATCTCCTATTTGCTTAAGAGCCCCCCCCCAAGCAAAAAGAAGCAAGCCCTCGAGTACCGTTAAGGATGTTTTTTTTTTTTTTTTTGGGGGGGGGGGGGGGGGGGGGGGGGTTTCTTAAGCGATTCGTAGTAGTCCATTTCCTGAAAAGCCCTTAACCTTAGGCCCGAGGCCATACAACCCCAATACCTTTCTGAGACCCTAAACCCTGAACCCGAAACCCTAAGCCCTAAACCATGGCGGGTTTATGGTTTAGGGTTTAGGGTTTAGGGTTTAGGGTTTAGGGTTTAGGGGGGAAAGAAACCATGGGGGGAAGTATCACTTGTAGTACCTGAAGCATCTTGAAATTCTACATCGTCCCGAAATGTTACCCTGTGGTGCGGCTGGACTGCTTGGCAGGTGGAACCCTAAACCCTAAACCCTAAACCCTAAACCCTAAACCCTAAACCCTAAACCCTAAACCCTAAACCCTAAACCCTAAACCCTAAACCCTAAACCCTAAACCCTAAACCCTAAAGCCTAAAGCCTAAAGCCTAAAGCCTAAAGCCTAAAGCCTAAAGCCTAAAGCCTAAACCCACCCTAACGCAAGGACGGGCCTGCAAAGACGCTCGAGAAGCTGCAGCGAGAGGCCAAGAAGCGCTGGAAGGCAGAGGAGGGTCTCTTGGCGGCAATCGGAGATTCTGAGGGGTTCTTTTTTTGGGAGAAAGGCTTGAGGGGTTCAGGTTGGGATGTTCGCCCTTATACTAACAGTCCTTAATCTGGATTCTAGTACCCCCTATTATCCCTATTGAGGACTGTTAGTATAGGGGGGAACATCTCAAGTTGAGAGGTTTAGGGCAGAAGGCTTTCAGGGTTTCAGGGTGAATGTTTTGTAGCCATAGAAGGGACTTTAGGGGAGGGGGGGGGGGGGGGGTGTCCATCGCGCAGGTCGTTATGGTCAGGTTGTGCCAAAGATGAGTGTTCTGATTCTCTGAGGTTTCCCGAAGGGGTTTCATGGATACCCAAAAGTAACCCAAGGGGTTTAGGGTTTAGGGTTTTTAGGGTTATAGCCACATGAAAAGAACTTAGGGAGGCTGACAATCCAACCCTCAACCACGAAACCCTAATGGTAAGAGGAGGAGGTGTAGGATGAAGGGACTAAAGGAGGGACCCAAGGGACTTTAGGGGTTCTTTGGGGGTAATTAGGTAATAGGAACAACATATGGTACATATAGGGGGTTATATAGGGGAAATAGGAGGTGTATAGGAGCATACTGCAGTCCCTCCTCAAAAAAAGTAGGAGCCTCAGCCCACCAAGGCGACTACTGCGTTGGGGCCTCAAGACGGGCCCGCGAGGGTCGGCTGTTTTCTCAGTGTGCGTGTTGCGTAGGATAGGGTTTAGGGTGTAGGGTTTAGGGTTTAGGGTTTAGGGTTAGGGTTTAGGGTTAAGGTTTAAGGCTTAGGGTTTCAGGCGATTGCACAGGTCCTGATGCAAAAAGGGTTGCTGCAGAAGCAGCAGCAGCAGCAGCAGCAGCAGCAGCAGCAGCAGCAGCAGCAGCAGCAGCAGCAGCAGCAGCAGCAGCAGCAGCAGCAGCAGCGGGCTTGTGGGGTGTGTCTTCTGCAAGCAAACATCTGCATACCCTCATGATTCTTTCTCTATACATACACACATATATATACACAGATGGAGGAATAAGTGAAGTTAAGAGCATCGGTCGTCATCATGTGCTCTTCATTGTCTAAAGCCTACTAAAGCCTGGCCGAGGACGACATCACCTCGGTTCTGGTACAACTTCGCTGAGTCTCCGCTGGGTCGACACATTTCTGATTGGATCATCCGACCTTCGAATCCCGGCTCGAATGGCCGCGGGCAAAATGCAGTCCAGTAAAAAAACACCTCACACCCCAGGTTTCAAGGGGTGGGGGGGGGGGGGGGGGGGGGGTAGGGGGATAGCTACTGGTCTCTTGAAACCAGGGATTTCAAGATCTGATGATACTTGGCACCAGCTCCTATTGGGCCTTTCTCCCGATGAGAAGGCGGGAGCTACACCGCTGGAGCGTCAATAGGGCACCTCTGCGGCTTGCGCCTCGGACCCTTCTAGGTACTGTAGTTCCTAAGCAACAGCTTTCTGCTTAGGGATACTTGGGATTAGTTGCTATTGTTTTGGGTGTTCGAATTCCTAAGCAACAGCTGAAATTAGGATTTTTGGCTGGGGGTTCCAAGCTCACTATAGACTCTGTCTTCATAAGAGAGGATGGCCGTTCTGCAAGAGGCAGCAGCTTTTGAGGGGGGGGACGAGGGGGTGTAAGGAAAAAACCCTAAACCCTAAACCCTAAGCACGTCGTATGTGTCAGCTTCGTTTTGCCCAGCAAGGGGGGGGTCAATGAGAGAGTGCACTCGGAAAGGCTGCTTCAGCGGTGAGTTTTGCCCAGGAATTCGCGGAACTCAGCCCAAAGTCGGCACAGACTAATCCGTATGTCTCCTTGCCTAAGCCTTCAGGGAGGGGCTTAGGGGTTTTAGGGGTTGTTTAGGGTTTTGTTGCTGTTTGCTCACAGGCCTGATGCAACCAAGAGGTGTAGGGGTTTCGCACCCCAAGCTCACGAAACCTTTTGGGCACTTTTGGCGTGCGTGGCTCCTCTGAGGTTTAGGACCCTTTCTACGGGCAAGCTTTGTCCCAAAAATTTCAAGTGCCCGGTAATCGCCGAAGGACGGATCCCCCTCCCCATGAAGATGCCCCCAAAGTCTGGCAACAGGGACCTATTTCGCCCCCCTAAACCCTAAACCCTAAGCCGGGTTTCCAAAAAAATGTGCGGGGGGGGCCCGAGACTTCCTGCAATAAGGATGTTTGGCAGTTCGGGGTCCATGTGTGGGGAATTTGCCGACATTGTCCTCCTGCAGTCCCTAGATCAACACATGTATGCCCGAACCCTACTTAAACCTTAAGCTATGCTACGGTTTGCTTAAGAACCCCCGCAAGAAAAAATAGCAAGCTTCCTTATGAGGGCAAGATGGGGGTTGTTATCTTGTGTTTTTTGTGGGTTCTTAAGCAGCTAGTAGTAGACTCGACTGCTCCATCAGAGATCTTCGTCCCCCCCGGTGCCATTCTAAGGGGCTTTGGTGAAGTAAAGCGGGCCTCAGCTCCCTGCTAGCCATACTGAGCACCAATGGACCACGGACTCGATAGAAGCACCCACAACCAACCCTAAACCCTAAACCCTATCTAGGGTTTAGGGTTTAGGGGTTTAGGGTTTAGGGTTTAGGGTTTAGGGTTTAGGGTTTAGGGTTTAGGGTTTAGGGTTTAGGGTTTAGGGTTTAGGGTCAAATAAACCCCCTAAGCCCGAAACACCTGCCACCCCCAATGCTTGGGGATTCGTCTGGGTAGCCGTGTTGGCCTCGGGCGCGATTGTTGCCCCCGGCGCCGACTGGCATGCCAAGCTGCACCGGTGCTCCTTAGGTTGAAAAAGGTTCAGGGTTTTAGGGTTTGCTTTTAAGGTTTATCGTTTTAGGGTATACGGTATATGTCTTTTGGGCTTTTTAGGGTTCAGGGTGGTGGGGCCCGCGTAAAGGGCCAGAGAGGCGCAACCCGAGGCACTCGGCGCATCCGTCCTGCAAGGCTGCTTCTCTTGCAGTCCCCTCAGGCTAATGCAAAAGGCGGCGGCTTCCAAAGACAGCCGCGCGCATGAAGGTATGCGGTACGCTAACATTGCTGGCTTGAACGTTTCACCCGCACATTGACTCTCGACACTTGCATGAAAAATGCTTTTCGGCCCGAGAGTCCCTCAACATCCCCGAAGCCAGAAACCCCCTCTAAAACGCGCGTAGGCCCTGGGCGAGACTCCAGACAAGGACTTCGGTAGTCGCCTGATGTTGATCTCAACTCTCCACCTCCTGGTCAGGCACTGAGGAGGTGGAGGAGGCTCCCCTTTAGACCCTGAACCTCTCTTCATGTCATGTCCGAGGATGCAGAAACAAAAACCTTCCCGCACTTTGCTGCATTCTGCTCTCCAGCTGCGGCGGACCTGTTCAGGTTGTCAGTTTATCTGGGGGTTTTCGGGCTTACCGGTGCACGGGGTTTAGGGTTTAGGGTTTAGGGTTTTGGTGGTCTGGGCTTACGAAGTTTATGGTTCGGCGTTCAGGTGCCACAGGGTATATGGCAGCACGTCAGGAGCCTGTCCGGAGCTCAAGAAGAGGATCTCATGCTGGTTTTAGGGCTCGCTCTAACGACTTTAAGACTTTAGGATTGTCCTCGCAATGGGAGCAGCTCCCATGCAGCGACTCAACTGGAAGCGTCTACTGCTTCCGCTGCTTCTGCCTTCGGCTTGGTCGCAGACTGATGTGGATGAGCTGCCCTTCCGCCCAGGCGAGCTGCCACCACGCCGCGTCACAGAGCGTGAGGGTTTGGTTATGGCATTGCGGCTTGCAACATATGGGGGGGGCGTTACGATATTTAGGGGTACCTTAGTGGAAGAGGCCTGGATGCAACAGGGGTACCTTTTTGGGGTCATGATTACAAATGGATCCTACCATTCGGGGGAGTCTCTATTCGGGGTCCCTGATGATCATAAACCCCCGCATATGGCTGCTGGCCATCTCAGCAGCAGCTTGGGGTTTCATCTTAGGCTTTCAGCTTGAGGATGAGGTGGTCCGGGGAGTTTAGGGTTTAGGGTTTAGGGTTTAGTGTTTGGATGAGGTGGTAAGGTTGCCAGAACCTTCGGCCAGGTCCTGCCCCCCTGTGAATGCCTGGCCTTCTGAGTCCATGCCAAGCACACTGTAAAATCTCAGTAAACCACCTGTATCCCCCCTTGGGAATGATTTTTGTTTTTATAAGACCCAAGAGGATACTAAACTAGTATTTTTTGTTAAGGTTCTAAGGGGAGTATAGCCACTCCAAGACACATCCCCAGGAGAACTCCCACACCACCCCAAGGGCATGCACAGTCGACCTCCTCGCCATTGAAGCCTTAGAAGGCCCCTTTTGGCGAAACCTCGGAATTGGGAATCCCCAAGAGCTGGCCGCAACACAAAGCAAATCCATGATCGGAGGGGCTAGCGCCTACAGCCCCAAACAAAGAGAAACCCAACTATGCCCGTAGACCCCGAGCAGTGAGAGACCATGTTAGCCCAGACGTCCAACAGCAATGACGGTTTCGCAGTGTGCGAAACCCGAAGCCACGAAGCGACGACAGCTTCGAGGACGGCGTGCCCTTCTTGAAGGTTCATGGCTAGAGAAGAGTAGGGCTCTAAGTAAGGCAGCCTATATGATAACCTCGAGGATGGTACTGAAAACCCTTCTTTACAGCTACCCATGAACCTTCAAGTGGGAAAAAGGCATGGTCCGGGCTGCGGGTGCCGCGCAGTGCCATCGACCTGGCCCCTCTCTTACCCTCAACGTCAGAACCCCTTAAAGGGTCTTAGGGTTTTAGGGGTTTAGGGTTTGGGGTTTAGGATTTAGAGTGTTGATGAGCGGTGTTTTTTGGTTTTCACACACCATACGCCCTTGCTTCCCATGGTATTCTGGAAGCCCTAAACCCTAAACCCTATAGTTGAGTAGCCCCAAATACCCCTGAACCCCAATTCAAGTAAGTACAGGCAAGCCGGTGGTGATTAACTTGGGCCCGCTGATGGACTCGGATCTGGGCCTTGCGCTGCGAGACATGCTCCGTGGCCCTGAGCCGAGGACCCTTCCCCCACCCCCCAGCCCCCCCCCCACACCCCCCCCCCCCCCCCCACCCCCCCACCCCCCCCCCCCCCCCCCCCCCCCCCCCACACCCCCCCCACCCCCCACCCCCCCCCCCCACCCCCCCCCCCCCCACCCCCCCCCCCCACCCCCCCCCACCCCCCCCCCCCCCACACCCCCCCCCCCCCCCCACCCACCCCCCCCCCACCCCCCCCCCACCCCCCCCACCCCCCCCCCACCCCCACCCCATGCAGGGTTTAGGGTTTCGGGTTCAGGGTTGGGATCTTTGCAGAAGCTCTTTATAAGCTTTACAAGTTTTCCCAGCACAGCCTTGGGGAAAGGGGAGGAAGGCGAAAGATGGTTTTCCAAGATGGTATGAGACTTTTCAGGGAACTGTGTGGAACGGTGTTGCTGCATCCTACAGCACGCATGGTAGGATTACAGGTTTCAAAGGGTCGCCCCCTAGGACATCGGGACCGATGGCACAGCACATACCCAAAAGCCTAAAGACCTCTGCTCCTGCGTGGAGAAGAAGACCTAAGGTTCAGGGTTTAGGATGGAGACTTGGGTGACTAGGTGCTTTGTGTGTGAGACTGTGTGATGAAGCATGCGTGCCGGCAGCCTCAAAGTCCGCTGCTCAAGAGGGCTTAACAGCTTATAGGGGCTAGGTAGTTAACCTTTGACCTTTTTGGTTATATACAATTCCTACTATAAAAGCAAAGTTAACCTTTTTTTTTGGCTAGGGAACTCAGCCCCTCAGAAGGGCTGAGGACCTCTCTGATCAAACCCTAAACCCTAAACCCTAAACCCTAAACCCTAAACCCTCTCTCATCTGCCAGGATGTCGGAGGGGCCCCAGATGATAGAGGAGCCCCTGGAATTTGAGCAGCCGGACCTCTTCCGCGGGCTGCTGCGGCTCGGCTCATGGAACCCGCCCGCCTCCGACATACCTCTAGGGTTAAGGGTTTAGGGTTTAGGGTCTAGGGTTCAGGGTTTAGGGTTTAGGGTTTAGCTCAAGGATTTCTGCTACGATAATCTGGCAAAATCTCAATTCATGCATTCCCCCAGTGAGCCGCAATGGAGCGACGGTTGATGTCCTGTGTTGCCTACGCCTTGGATCCTCCAAGATGGAGGTGCCAAGTGTGACAGAGCACCTGAAGTCCACGTTACACTGCGTTCGGACAGGATTTTGTAAACATGTCCATCCGGATGAAGCTGTTGCCCAAAGCCAGGTCATCAGGCTGTATGATGCTCTGCAAGATCGCAAGACGCAGCATTTTGCCGACGTGTCCATGCAAACCGAAGCAAACATTTGCACTGAGATGGAGTGCAAGGCTGTTGCTGAACGAGTGTTGAAGACTGCTCAGACTCGGGCGCTGGTGCATGGTATGAAAGTCTCCACGGATGTATGTCTGCCAGAAGTTGGGACTACTGCTCGGGCAAGCAACGTCGCAACATCGCAACATCTTCATGAGAGCCCGCAGGACCTACAGGAAGGAAATCATGAGTTCCTGCTTGACCAGCATAGGAAACATCAAATGGAAATGAAGCAAAGAAGGAGAGCAGAACGATTGCAGTGCCTACAGGAATGTAAAGATGGATGAGTGAGTGTGTGACTTGTGTTTTTACCTTTAGGTCATGTCAGCTTTAGTTCATGCCTTGTGATGCACGAGCCATGTAGCACAGCTTGTGTCAGATTGCGTGATGCAACTTCTGAGAAGTTGCATGTTTCCCGGCAGCCTCCAAGTCCGTTGCTCAAAAGGGTTTAGGGTGGGGGTGGGGCCTGAGGGTACCATGGTCTGAAATGTCAGTCAAGAAGTCTTCAGCAGCCTTCTAGAATTCCTTCCTCGCTTGTTATGCTTCCATCATTCCTACCATCTTCGCACAGGTTATTCTAAAACTGCGATGTGCTTAAGAACCCCCAAAAGTAATCCCTAGATTACGCTTACACGGACAATCTGTTTTTTTTTTCAAAAATGCTTGTGGGCTTCTTTTGCGCAAACAGCAGTAGACTCCCTATACAGCCTTAAACCCCGAACCCAGACTTCCGAGGAAAGACTTTGGAAAGCACCTGGTGCCCGCAATGCAGTCGGGCAGCGGAGGCTTCCAGACCAGCCTCGCAGCCGCGCACAGGGTGTAGGGTTTGGGGTTTAGGGTTTAGGGTTCAGGGTTCAGGTTTAGGGTTTAGAGTTTAGGGATAGCGGGCCGTGCAACTTAGAGCTTTTTGAGGGTGGTTTGGGTATAGGAGGGGTTTCTAAGGGGTCCCCTTTTAGGGGCCCATATTGAGGGACCATGCAACTACCCCAAGTGGCTTCAAAGCCTGCTTAACCTCCTGACACTGGTATTATGAGAAATTTATCCCTGCAAGTTTGTGTGTTTCATCGACCACAACAGGGAGAACCATTGGAGGGGGAAGGGGAGTGGCAAGAGGGAGCTCAGGTGCTTCGCAGGCTTCGGTTTTTGCGTTTCACTTCTGAGTGTGGGGGTTGCTACCGGGAACCCTAAACCCTAAACCCTAAACCCTTTGAACGTCCCCAACATGAAGCATGCGGCGAAACGGCATGGAGCACAAGTTCTACAACTGCCACGAGTTTTGTGACCGACTTTCTGATCCGACCATCTTTTGCAACTGCTCCTGTCCTTTTTCACATCTACACACCTACATAATTGCCTTTATGAATGTTTACATATATAATATAATATAATATAATATAATATAATATAATATAATATAATATAATATAATATAATATAATATAATATAATATAATATAATATAATGTAAGAAAATAAAAATACAATATAATATATATATATATATATATATATATATATTACATATATATATATATATATACATATGTATATGTGTGTGTCTATGCACGTGGACCCCGACCATCCTTATACCAATCTAGCAGCCAGTCGAGGCTAGACAGCAACCCCCAGAGACGGGCCCCAAAACCTGAGGCCAGCAACCCCGAACCTGATGTTGGTTTAGGGTTTAGGGTTTAGGGTTTAGGGTTTAGGGTTTAGGGTTTAGGGTTTAGGGTTTAGGGTTTAGGGTTTAGGGTTTAGGGTTTAGGGGGCTTAAGGAAGTTTGGGGGCTTAGGGCTTCTGGATTTCCATTCTTTCCCCAACTACAAAAGCGCGTAGAACCCATGTAGAAGCCTCCACGGAGTTTGGACGAAGGTGTGGACAACGGACACTTTCGGCTTCGGGCGTCTCTACCCGGCTCCTCGACTGCAGGGAGTGCTGAGAGGAGCCCCTCCCCTGTCGCGGAAATGACTGGATAGATAGGACACTAGTATAGTTGGTAGTGTTCAGGCTGTTAAATTATGTCGCTACTATTCATATCGAGCAGCTTGAAGAACCAGATCATCTTGAAATATTGGTAACAGTACTGGTTAAGATCATTAAAACGCCTCTTCTGGCTTTAGCTTCGGGGATTCAGGCGCTTGGGCCACTCAGGTGTTGCGAGACCCGAAGTGCTTGTGGATCTGTGTACGGATGTATTACCCTAAACCTTAGAACCCTAGACCCCAAACCCTAAACCCGGTTTGGCAGGTCTGCTTGGTGGCAAAACAAAAACAACCAATATGAATGAACCAAGGGGGTGGCTTGGCGCTTTGGGCTCGTGCTCATGAAGAGGCCTAAACCCCAAAAAGACACGACTGCTTCGTGGCAGCTTTCAATGTTGAATGTCGTGTGGCCCCTACAACAAAAGCCAACAATCAACTTTCGGATGCCCTCGAACATTTTTGTGGGTTTAGGGTTTGGGGTTTGGGGTTTAGGGTTTAGGGTTTAGGGTTTCTTGAGGGTTGCAAAAGGGATTCCGGGGGGTGGAGGAAGGGGTGCAAGGTGCCTTGGTGCCTGCATTGTGTCTGAAAGGGGGTGCCTGGGCAGTGCCTTCGAATCTTCTTTCTGGGGTTCGGAGACCACCCACTCACCCCCAAGGAATGCGCGTGCCGATGGGAAGCATAGAGTTTTGCCAGCGGAGCCTTTTTGGGCGTGGAAGAAACTCTTCCTTGCGGATGTGTGGTGAGATGCTGACTAGCGTAGACTAGTATGATTTGACGAGACTTTTTCCTACTATACTATTGTTTCCACCATTGGTTGTTTTCATTTTGTCATGATCAGCATTCTTGTTATTGTTACAGCCTCAGGATACAGCATGCACCGGAGCGGGGACGGTGACGAGCCATTGAACGTGAAAGCTGCTTGGAAGCTACACGATGCGACTCTAAACGAAGTTCGGGTCCTTCGGCATCTAAGCGTCCGGACGTGACATTCCATGGAACATCTGGTTTAGGGTCTAGGGTCTAGGGTCTAGGGTTTAGGGTTTAGGGTTTAGGGTTTAGGGTTTAGGGTTTAGGGTTTGGTGCAAAAGGGCTAGGGCTAACAAGCCCATGAGGGCATGGGCGCAACAAGGTCATCGGCCAGACATTGCTGGTGCAAGGCCAGAAGACCACGGGTCAGGCCGGGGCAACTAGGGGCAGTCAGTCTCCACCCTAAACCCCAAAAAAACAAAACCTAAACCCTACCAGCAAGTGGTCCAACTCTTACCCTGGCACCCTCGAAGTTGATTTGCTTAAACTTAGGACTTTCCAAACTAGCCCCACTGGGCAGTGGGAAGGGTTTTGAAAGTCAACGTAAAACAGCAACTGAACCTGAAACACGAATGCTTCATGACCCTCATCATGTTTGAATGTGACACACACACAGACACCCGTTGTGACACCCCTGGCCAGATGGTGACGAGCTTCCAGCGCAGCTTTCCGCTTCCCTTCATGCCGGACGCGAGCAAGGTCTCTGCCACCGGGGTGCTCCTCAGAAACCCCTTTTTTTCTGTATCCCCCTTGGGATTTATTTTATATGTTTGTTCATATAAAACCCAAAAGGATATTAAAAGTAATACGTTCATTAAGGTTCTAAGGGGAGTATAGTTTTGTGTATTGTAGCACCTGTGTGGGCAAGAACCGCACCACCAACTGTAACGCAAGCAAAGTCTTCCGCACCACCTGAGATAGCTCCAAGCCTCAAGCTCAGGTGAACTACAGCGCCCAAGACGGCTCGCTCCTGGCGGGGGAAGGGTCTCCGGTGCCCTCAAAAGCGACCCTGAAAAGAGTTTGTGAGCCTTGCAGAGTCCAATTTTGTTTTTTGAAGTCACCCTAAACCCTGAACCTTATATCTTGGACCATATTGGACCCTGAGCCCTTAAACCCCTAAACCCCTAAACATGCCTTGGGCGCCCTAGACTCAGAGTACGGTGCTGCTCCTTGAATGCTGCGCTTCTGGAGTTCAGCATGGTTCGGGGATACGAGGTGATTTGTATTGTAGGAATTTGCGCTGGGATGGGTTGATCTGAGCTGCAAGCAAGCAAGTGTGTTTCACGTCTTGACGCTCGAACCAGAGTCCTCGCCCGCATTTCGCCAGCGTGAGAGTCGAAACCCCTAAACCCCCTAAACCCCCTAAACCCCAGCCCCCTAACCCCCCCAGAGGTGGACGTGCCCCCAAAGCCGGGGCAGAGGGCGAAGGCTTCGGCCGACCCGGCGATCTCGGAGAGCTCCGAAGATCCGCCACTTGGCCCTCAGGGGGCGGTTTAGGGGTTTTAGGGGGTTTTAGGGGGTTTTAGGGGTTTTAGGGGGTTTTAGGGGGTTTTAGGGGGTTTAGGGGCTTAGGGGCTTAGAGGTTTAGGGGCTTTGGGCTTACGGCAGACTTCAGAGGTTGGCTGTTCGAAATAGAGGGCTCTTATGGCCCCTTCGTTACGGAATCTTATTGCAACCACCGACAGGTTGTGGGGGGAGGGGGGGGGGGGGGGATGCTAAACCCTAAACCTAGGAACAGGTCGGGTCTGAGGGTGAGATGGGTGGAAGCTGAAAGTTAAGTGCCTGCCAGGATTGTCCCTTATCTAGTTCCTACATGAGAGTACCCTGAACCCACCTTAAGCCCTAAACCCTAACCTGAAGAGTAACAAGCCTGTCCGAAATGACCAGTTTGCCTGAAACCTGCACTCCAAACCTAAGCCCCAAACCTGAAACCTTAAACCCCCAAAGCTGGAAAAGGGTCCCACCTTTCGTCCCTTAATGCCCACCCCTTACACCCGAAACCCTAAACCCTAAAGCCTAAACCCTAAACCCTAAACCTAGAGCCTAGAGCCTAGACCCTAAACCCTAAACCCTAAACCCTAAACCCTAAACCCTAAACCCTAAACCCTAAACCCTAAACACTAAACCCTAAACCCTAAACCCTAAACCCTAAACCCTAAACCCTAAACCCTAAACCCTACCCACCACCTGGCAGCAACCAGTCTCGAAACCCCCGATAAAGGATGGAGCCGCCCAGCGAGGCAGGGCTCCTCCTTCTTGCTTGTTTCGGGTTCAGGGTTTAGGGTTTAGGGTTTAGGGAGTTTAGGGTTTAGGGTTCAGGGTTCAGGGTTTAGGGGTTTATGGGGTTTAGGGTTCAGGGTTTAGGGGTTTATGGGGTTTAGGGTGAGGGGTGAGGGGTGGGCTTAGGGAGGGGTGTAGGGTGTTCGGGTTTACCTGCTCTCTTTTTTGTTTTTTTGGTGTGTGTGTGTGTGTGCATGCGTGTGGCAATCGGTCGCCGAGAGTTCTTAACCATTTGCAGCTGTAAGAGTGAGACGTGCTGCACATGTCACCGCTGCAACGTAGGTAGACAGTCTGGTGGACAGGTGAACCTGATCAGTCACCGGTACTTGCTTTGGAAACATCATGAGAAAGACTCATCCCAATTCAGTTTGCCACCGGCCGAAAGTTGCAAAATCAGACTCAACTGATTCTGCAGATTAGCACTCACAGACTCAGCTCGGCTGAGTTTAGACCTATGCTTCAGGCTGCAGGCTGTGAATGGGCGGCGGGGAAGCCTCAACCCCCTCCAACCCTCGACACTCCAACACTTCAGGTGAAGGACCTCTTTGATATCCTCGGCGGACCACAGTCGCTTGGAAGTTTGTGCGGGATTGCCGGGATGCACACAAGCCAGGGGCTATCCTGAAAACATCAGCTTTGGCGTGAACGGAGGGGTTCTTGGTGATATTTTACTCATATCGTCCTGTTTTGGGAGTTGGTGGGGTATAGTGATGCAGGGATATTTGAAGGAGTACTTCGGCAGTAGCAAGCCTTTAACTTGAAGGGCTTAGGGTTTCAGGGTTTGAGGGTGTCGAGCTTTGCCTGAAAGCAAAACGGGTTTCGAGTTGTAGGGGTTTTTAGGGTTCGGGGATTAGGCTCCCAAACCCCTTCAGACTCAAGGCTAGGAATTGAAACACCCGAGAGCCCCCAAGCTCTCGTAGGCAACATGTAGGGGAGCCAAAGATCACTGGAACAAACACGCTGGACCCAAATACCCGAAATCCTAAAAATTAGGGTTTTGGTTTGGGGCTTAGGGAGTATTGCTCGTGCAACATTGCGCCATTTCTTGAAGGTGCAAAAGAGCTTGTTGTAAAGTGGAAACGGGCCGAAGCCTTGCCACGCGCGAGCATGGGAGTCTCTAGGTCCATAAGCCTTAAACTCAAAATCCGCCCTAGCCCCGATATAGACCTTGAAACCCTTGAAACCCTTGAACCACCTTGTAGGCCCTTAGACGTAAACACCCTAAAGCCCAAAAAAAGCCACCTAAACCCTACACCCTAAATCCGAAACCCTCAACCCTAAACCCTCCCCTGAGGATGACGGTGGCCTTCGCGGACGCGGACCGCCGCGGAGCCAAGGACGCCCGAGAATGAATGGTACCTGAAATTGTTGGGCTTAGGGCTTAGGGGTTATAAAGGGTTTAGGGCGTGCCCAACGGGAGTAGTCTGGAGACCTACCCACCCCAAGACTGCCCACTTACAAATCTCAAGGAGTTAAGACCTTCTTTTATTTTTTACAATGCATCACATGGGTCAGCACTCACGCCCTTTTGGGGACCTCCAGTACAAAAACCGAACAAGTCTTGGTTGGCCAGGGCCACGGAAACAGGGCAGGCCACGCTGGCCAGGTGCGTGCACCAGGCACAAAGCTGTGCAGCAGCTTGGATTGGTGCAGCATTGAGGCAGGAAGACAACAGGGCCAGGACAGGTAGCAGCAGAGGCGGTTTTTGGTGCGCAGACAGCTTGGAGTGGCGCAAAGGGGCAAGGCCAGAAGCCAGATCCAGGGAACACAGCAGAAACTGACGGAAGCCACGGCCAGGCACCAGGCAGGCACAAGCCTCTCAGGACCCAACCCCACAAAGAAAGAGGGAGGAGGCCAGGGCGGCCAAGCCAGAACCAGGGCCAGGGTGGGTCAGGGTCGGGGGCCACCAGGGCCAGGGCCACCAAACCAAACCAGAACCATCAGGTGAGGGCCACCAGGAAACCATTTTTTGGGCCTGCCTGCACCAACCCCTGCTCCCCAGAAAACAGCGAACGGGGCCCGGGACTCAGGGTCTCCAGGGGGCCTCTCAGGAGCCTCTAATGCAGGACCAAACAGTCAGTATCCCAAAAGACAACAAAGTCGGGTGGCGGGTGGGTTTAGGGCGGCTGAGGGGAAAGGGTTCAGGGTTTCTTGGTAGCCCAGTGCTACCCGTTTCCCTTTTTATGGTTCAAGGTTCCCTTATAAAGCAACCAGCCAAAAAAGGGCACCCCTGAGATTTTTGGATGTTTAAGGTGCAGGGTTGTTTTGGGGTTTAGGGTTTATTTGGGGTCTGTGAGGTTGATTTCGGAAGCAGCTTTTAAAATTTTCTACTGGGCTCGTGTTCCCTAGATAGCCCATACTTCTAGGCCCGTAACCCCGAGAGCAGCACTCCTTGAGGAATATTATACTTTAAACCATCTTAGCATCATTGTTTAAGGTTGTGAATAATGTACCAGTTTAACAAGATACTAATGCAGTAATACATAGAAATACCAAAGTATTACGAATGTGATATTCCTTAAGGGAAGTCTTCGCAGAGGGAGTAAAAAGGCAGGAATCAAACCCCGAGTCTGAGACTCCGAGGGAACGGACGCGTCGCACGAGACACCTTTGGGGGATTCCACCATGGTGGGTCCCCATTTGTACACAGAGCAGAGACCCGCGCGCACAGCAAAAAAATCTTGATCCCCTCCAAAGAAGAAATATGATACACACACACACACAAAACAAACAAAAACAGAGCTTGAACCCACCACCCCCACCCTCACAGCCCTCCCCCCCGCAAAGTAAAAAAAAGTGAAAAAGAAGCTCGGCAGCGCGGCCAGGAACTCCGCAGCCGCCCGCGGCTCCGAGGTTCGCCTAAAGGGGTTTAAGGATCTGATATGGTGTGGGGAGAGGCGTCTCCGATGTTAGGGTTTACTCCTAATTTGCTTCAGACCCCATCCGGAAAAATGTAAAGATATAGTAATCCCTATGTTACCCTTCTAAGGAAGAATTCTATCGGAATATTGTGTGTGTGTGTTTTTTCCTGGGGTTCTTGAGCAAATAGTAGTTTATTGAGTTTCTTGTTCGGGTTTTAGGGCCGCGGGGCTCAAAGGATTTTTTTGTGTGGGAGGTGCGTGAGGGTAGGGGGGGGTAGAGGAGACACTTCGCTTTGTGCTCTACAACTGCAGGTGTAGAGCAAACGTAAGCCCCAGTAAACCCACAATTTGAGTAAGTAGGATATTCATGTACTCGTAAATTTTGTCTGCTAGACCTAAACCTGGTTTAGGGTTTAGGGTTTCTGGATCCCAAGCCAGAGGAACTGAGGTGTAGCAGCTGCGCCGAATCCAAAACCAACGTCGGAAAGTGAGAGACCTGCGGATGCGCGGCAGGCCTTCCGATCCTCATGGGAGGCTTCCGCCGCTTTTCTTTTTTTTTTTGCGGGGGGGGAGGGGGGGAAGGTGTTTAAGAGCCCTGATGATATCGTGCAGTGGATCATTCTTCTTGGCGGACGGTCCTACACTCTAAACCCTAAAACCCTCTTCTGGCTTCGTATTTGTGTGGTTGCGAGTTGCGGGCGCGTTGGCGCCTTTGGGCCAACACTGGCCTCAACCAGCCCTACGAGTTTTCTTAAACCTCCGTAGCTTCAAAGAGACTTCATCGGGTTTAGCGCTTCTGGCGTTTCAAGTTGAGGGCTTCGGGGGCTCGAAATCTCCCACCCAAGGCTCCCCCACTTGCAGGCTTGCTTGCAAGCCCCCAGAAGCAAGAAGCTTTTTGATTAAACGCTAAACCCTAAACCCTAAAAAGCGCAATCCGAGGAAACTTTCCGAATCGGCCCATGTCCATGGACCCGTTTGGGGGCCTCTGGCAGGAAGGGGCCATCCGAGTAGGGCGTTTAGGGTTTAGGGTTTAGGGTTCTGGCAGTGCTTCAGAGCCCAGGTTCAAGAAGAAAGGGTTTCGGGTTCAGGCTCCACAGAAAGGCCCTGAAATTTTGGAAGGCCAGCTGTTGGTGCAGTGTCTGTTGAGAGGGTTTCTTTCAAACCCCCCTCCCACCGAATACGAAACACGAAACCTCCAGCCCCCACACCCCGCGCCCCAAGAAAAAGAAAAGAAAATGAAGATCGACCTTCAGGACACCCTAAACCCTAGACTCTATGTCGTGAGACCATTGAAGCAGCCAAGTCAACACATGCAACATGCGCCATTGACATCGATGACGCAGTACCACTTCAGACCAAGAACCAACCGAAGCCTTGCCGGCCTTGTGCGAGTGCGAGAGTGGAAACGCTACAGAATCTATACAGTTCTCGGGTTGAGTGGGAGGGAATGTGGGAAGCCTGGGACATGCTACCATACAGCTGCCATACCGCTGATTGCAATAAGCATCGTATCCTTGCTAGCAAAAGTCACTTTTGGGTCCGTAGCAAGAAGCCAGCCTGTAGCGGCTGTAGCGCCGACCTTCTCAGAAAGAGTCTTGCGACAGGAGCTCTCCGACATGCCGGAGCCCGTGTGGCAAGAAGAGGAACAGGAAGCGGAAGGCAGCCCCCACACCGTAAACCGTAAACCCCAATAATCAAATCATATCATATATCAAAATTTTGTAGTAAACAATATGTACTAGTATCATAATAATGTAATGAGAATATCTCGCCGCCCAAGTTGACAGTTCTCGGATCGTTGGGAGTCATGGGCGGCTTGCAAGTTCGCTTTTTCCGTTTGTGGGTGGGGAGGGAGGGAGGGAGAGAGGGAGGAGAGAGGGAGGAGGAGAGAGGGAGGAGGAGAGAGGGAGGAGGAGAGAGGGAGGAGAGAGGGGGGGAGTGGGGGAAGTGGGGGGGGGGGGGGGTTTGAAGTGGTCAACAAGAAGAGCAGCATATTATGCGTATGGCATTATTGCACTCTAAGGTGACGAGGCCATAATTACCCCATGCAATTTGCAAGAACAGAGCTCCATGAGCAGCTTCTGGCTTGAACACTTGAAGGTTCTGGGTGCGTATGAAACCCCTGCACACGGCACCTGCCACCCAAACGTTTTCCATCTCGAGGGGCCCATGGTTAGGTTGATCGCCCATGAACCTCCAAATAGGGTCGGGGTCATCCATGAACTTAAGCCGCAAAGCAGGCATGGAAGGCGCCGCGCCCAGCACCACCCGCGCGCTTCCCGTGGCGCGTGCTGCGGAGCAGGCGCCTGCTGGTGCGACGCCGGTGCCTGGGCGCACAGCTTCGAGGATCCAAGAGTTTAGTTTAGGGGTCCGTCTCTGGCAGGGCGTATCTGCTGCCAGTACTAGGGAATACGGCTGCATCATGCAGAAGTGGAGGTGGCTCTGGATGGTTAATTTTGCCCCCAGTTGGTGTTAGGTCGGGCTCAGTAAGGTCAAGCCCGGGCGTGGGGAAGCCATTTGTTGGGCTTTGCCCTGGTTCAAAGCCCTTCTTCACGGTGGATGGCCCAAAGAAAGACCTTACCGCCCCGAAGTTTGGAGTTTTAGCTTAAGGCTCAAAAAAAAATAACTCCCCCCCCGAAAAAAAATAAAACGAAATGATAATAAGCAAAAAAGAACAAAGCAATCCCTCCCAAAGACCTTTTGCTCCATCTCAGGTCGTCGTGCAGCCCAAAGCCGCGAAGCCCTTCTGGCGCCTGGCATCCGCAGACATGTCCCGGAGCGAGTACCTGGACATCGTGCCTCGGTTCAACCCTAAACCCGAAACCCTACACCCATGTCCCTCCCTAAAGGACAAGGGGCTTAAACCCTAAACCCTAAACCCCGCGGGCTTGAGGCTGCTTGGCATGCGGCAAAAAAAGAAGCTTAAACAACCCATGTTCAAAAATGGCTCCTCCGTCGACCCTGGCAGGCCCCGCTTCTGAGCGACATCGCTTTAAGCATTCGGGGCTTCGGGAACTCGGGGCTTAGGGGTTCAGGGTTTAGGGTAAAAGGGCCCAGGGGGGAAGGGGTCGTTCTGACCTCCTCTCAATCCGAAGGCCCCCCCCCCCCTCAGTGCAGCATTTTGTCTTTTTTGGGTTGGGGTTTAGGGTTTGGAGTTTAGAGTTTAAATTTAACATCTTGTGTCTTTCTGAACCCCGCAGGTGCCTTGGCCTCCTTCCCCCAATTACCACCCTTCAACCGCCACAGGGGCCCGTATGCACCCAAACAAATCAAGGGCTCGCCCGGCAGAACACCTCCGAAGCCTTGCCCGCCGTGTGCGAGCGCGAGAGTCGACACCCCAAACCCCCACACTTTAGCCGAACTCGAACCCTGGAAATCTTAACGTTCCCCTGAACTACTTCTGGGACATCATGATCAGTTCCAGTTACTCAAACGGACGCATCTCAAAGTCATAACCTTCCAAGTAGCCCTTGAAGAGCCGTCCAGTCAACCCCCCCCCCCCCCCCCCCAAAAAAAAAAAATGAAAATCACCAACCATGCCTCCGACTTCTCGCTCCGCTGCCACCCTAAGCCACAGGTCAGCCCCCAGGGGGTGGAGCTTGGGAAGATCGGGGGAATCTCGGCTGGAGATTCTGCCCTGAGAGCCGAAGCAGGATGAACCCCCTTTGATCCGCGGTTTCGGGTTGAGGGTTTAGGGTTTAAGGGCATCTATCTGTCACTTGATTCCATGCTTCCCTACTAAGACCTAGTAAGCAAGCTACCTTCCTTACTTCATCGTCCCGGCCCACTAGAATGAACTAGGACATTGGAGATGTTTTGCATTTTCCACCTAGTTGCAGCTTCTGGTCTAACCGGAGTAAGTGTTTAGGGTTCAGGGTTGGGCCGCGTGGCCGGGCGTCATACGTCATGCGGCTGGTGGGCCTTGAAGAGCACAGCAGCCTGTTGTGTGCCCTTCTGGGGCAAAAGAAAGCCCGGCTCGACCGGGTACTCGAAGTCCCCAACGCAAAAGCATAGGGCCTGCTAGTACTCCGGCGTCTTTTGCAGTTTAGGCTACAGGTTGGCTTCGTCTTCAGTCCTATCGCCATGGCAAGATCGCTTGAATCCCCCCCTTACAAAGGCAGCTCGAGCATGTCATGTTCTCCGCTCCCAAGATATGTCGATCTTAGAAAAAAGCTACAGCAGTCGGACAGCCCAGGCGGCTATGTGGAGTTCTTCTCCAAGGAGGACAGCAGCCAAAGCCCCAGTGCTGTTCCAGCAGCCACCCAGCCACCTCACACGTCTGAAGCAACTCTACTCGGAGGTTCACGCGTGCTTGTATGCAGCCCATCTTTTGCTGTGAGCCACTGCAACTGTAACGCAAATATGTCTAACAACCAAAACAAAACGACCTTTACTTGTATGTAGCCCAACTTTTGCTGTGAGCCACTGCAACTGTAACGCAAGTATATCTAACAACCAAAGCAAAACGACTTTGCGGGCGGGGAAGGAGGAGGAGGGACTAATTTATTGGGTTACTCATGAACTTCCAAGTACCTCTGCCCAATCTCTACGGACTCTACGGCTCCGAAGCGTTTTCCTGCAGGCGCTCAAGAAAACCCTCACAAGGTTGGAGGTTTGCACGAGGGTCGGGGAGACCCAAACCCTACACCCTAAACTTGAAACCCTAAACCCCAAATCCCTAAAGGCCGCTCAACAGGGTAGAGGAAGGCTTCGAGACCGCTAGGGATTTGAGGGTTCAGAGCAGGGTTCAGAGGTTTCAAAAAACACGCTAGGGACCATAAGCCCGAAACACTGAACCCCTTCAGCTTTCAGGGATCATCAGCTGCACCTGGTACCTCTGAGGCCACAGCGCCAAGAAGTTGCAGCTGCCAGTTCCCGTCCACCAGGAGGACCTGCAGAAAGTGACGTTCTTGGAAGTCGGTTTAGGGTTGAAAGCTTGGTCAGAAGTACAAAGAAGCTTAGAAGTTATAACCATTTCAAGCTCTAAAACTTGCCCGACTTTAAAGCACCCTACGTAAGAGGTCTCTGGGACTGGGCCTGTGTGGTGCTTGCAAGGACGTGCATGTCAGGGTCTATTTCGCGTCAGTTAGGTAAGGCTGAAGTACCTTATCTGACGGTGCTGGAAGGACTGTGCTCAGACAAAGATGCTTGGCTTTCTTCTGGCTGGCACTTAGGACTTTAACCTTTTGGGCTTTTTGTAGAAACTACAATAAGGAGCCTAAAAGTTAAGACTTTTTAGGAGGGGTCCAGAAGTCATCCAAGGATGGGCTCCCAAGAGCAGGTGGTTCGCTGCCACATCCAGCCTCAGTCTGTGAAGAGCGTGCACATCAACGTGATTGACGAGCTGTGATTTGGGATGTTCCCCCTTATCCTAGCAGTCCTTAATTAATAATTCATATTAAGAGGGATTATACTACCCCCTATTCTTATCCCTATCAAGGACCGTTAGTATTCAAGGGGGCACATCTCAAAGTTGTGACGATAGCCTGCAGACAAGTCGGACGCCTGAGCTTAGCTCAGTGAGTTTGGCACAGCTCCAGCTTTCAGCAGCTGCCGCTTCTGTGTAAAAAATCTCGGCTTACTGAAGGAAGACCACGGGTGTGTGGAGAGCCTGGAGAGCCAGTGTTGCCGGACGTCTGTTGCACTCACGTGTTACGAAGAGTAATAATGGTAACTATACACCGAAGGAAAAGAAGTTCAGTCCCAACAAAGTCCACCCTTTTGGCTGAGGAGTAGAGACGCTAAACGATAAAGTAGCAGATTTGTTGGACGGTCTTCCTGCAGCGAGCTGTTTGACGGCATGCCCTTTCCAGCCATGATAGTCACGAAGTCACCTTGAGGCAAGGATGTCAGTTCCGGCTCTGGGCCGGTTGGGGCATGAGCAAGGTTCCCTACAGCATCCCCGCTGCTGGCGCTAAGTTTGTGCCCAGTAGAGCCGTCGACAGGGGGGAAATATATCTGCGACCGCGCCCTTATGACAGCATATCACGCCCTTTCACCCTAGACTCAGCAAGTCTATAACCTCACCTCCCTGGCAGGCTCAAGGATCAGATAAGGGCGAAGCATCCAGAACCCGGCAGCCCACGTTGCGGTGATCCCCATCGTGCGCTATTCTCGAATAATTTCCAAGGGAACGTTTGAAATAGCCTGTGGATTTGGACGAGCATTGGGGACTGAGCAAGAAACATTCTGGATGCTTTGCCGGCCAGCAGAGAGACCGAGGGCCACTTCTGCCCACCAGCGTGGAATTAGAAAGAGCCGATACTCTTGACCAGTCCCTTTGGGCTCAAGGAGGGTTTAGGGTTTAGGGTTTAGGGCTTAGGGTTCAACATCACGCTGCAAGATCCTGTAGCAATACAACACGAGGGGCAGCCTGCTACCGTTGCTTCTGTGGTTTCGTGGTTGCTTGTCCCCCCCCTAAGGTCACAAAGTACACACGCCGCCGGCGAGGGCCCATCTTTTGAGGGCATGGGGAAGTTCGGGCTTCGGATAGGGTTTAGGTTTTAGGGTTTAGGGTTTGGGGATTAGGGTTTAGAACGTGAGAGAGAGAAAGAGGGTTTAATCACCCTGTGACCTTGTGTGTCTGAATTCGAGCTCCGCCGCCCCCGCAGTTCGTATCAGAGGAGCTGCATTCCAGACAATGCAACCTACGGTGCTAGCAAGGTGTCTGCGCATGATGCCGAACGTCATCATGAACCCTCAGAAATGACAACCACGCAACAGACCTGAAGACCTGAATCAGCGTGAAGCCACAACGTTTATGCGTTGTGTGCGGGGCAAAAAACCCCCCTCAAAGGGTGTAGGGTTTAGGGCCCTTAATCACCACGACTTCCTGACCATTCTGGGCCGACTCCCCAAGCCCGGATGCAACAAAAAAGGGTTTAGGGCAAGTTTAGGGCCCAATCACAGTGAGATGTCGGCCTCGTGAGCACAGATGTCGCAGGACAGCGGGTCTTCAGAGCCGGGGTTGAAACGTTTAGTGTGTGTGGAGCGATGCTAGGATATGGGTTGGGATGTTCCCCCGTCATTCGGGATTGCAGTTCTTTATAATAAATCCCTATTAAGGACTGCTAGTATAAGTGGGAGCATCCCTGAGACCCTCTTTTCTATGCTCCCCCGCCTCCCCCCGCCCCCCATCCTCTTTAGTGTGTCTAGGTCCTTTGTTCCAAGATTCCAAAGGGATCACGAAAGTGATCGAGCAAGGAAATAAGAATCAGGAAAGGATCGGAAGGGCTCCAGGGATTAAGGGATTAGGAAAGGGGTTCAGGACGAGATTAAGACTCAAAACAACAACAACTTCCTGAAACAAATCGGGATACTGGTCCAAAAACCCTGGATGTGTAAGAGGACCCTCAAATAAATACCCAAAAGTGTCCCAGAACCTCTTCAAGCTGGGACGCTTGACGTTAAACCGGGCCAGAGGACCTTCCCACTAAACAGGCTCCAACATGTGGGTGAACCATTGCTGTACAAGAGTTGAGCTCGGCAACGCAGGACCCGGCTGCATTTGTCCCCCTGGAGGGGCAGGCCGGGAACGATGCGGGTGGCAGAAGCACATTGTGACATTGTAATGGCAAGGTCCACTACCGTCAAACATGCTGCCTCGAACTGCAACGGTGCAGTTTGCATGACTACGGGGCACGGGTGTCAATTCGGTTTGATTTGGTTGCACAGGGCTCCATGACGCTCTTGCTTCGTTTTCGGCACCATCTGCGACATATTTCTAGTATTCGCTGCACTTCGCACGCTTGGCTTGCCCCTGTAGTCCTAGAGCCTGTCAAGCGCAGCACCATCCCAGCCCCACAGAACAATGTGGCATCTGTCGCCAGGTGCGAGTTGCTCTTTTGAGCGGCCGGACGGCCGTCATTCCAGCGGCCAGCCACACCACAGTCCACGAAGTCCGGACTCAGGCGCAGAACCAGCTGGGAGTCGACATCGAGAAGCTGATTCGCGCCGATGGTTCGATCATCGACGATGCCCAGACGATGCAAAGTGCCGGCCTCGCCTTGGACCTTTTGGACCCAGATGCTCAGACAATCCAGGCCATCACTGTCACTGCCGACTCTCAGCTGCACTTCTGCCACCACGTGCTTCAGAGGGTTGCTCCGATCGGTTTCATTTCATCGTTTGACATCTCTCGGATGTGTGCCCTTTTGAAGCTGCTGGATTACAGCATTCATCGCTTTCCTTCTAGAGGTGTTCAGAATCACAAAGAGCGACGTCTTCTGTTTGCAGCTTTTCAACGTTTTGCGTGTCGCCTTGAAGGTTACCAAGCTGCCCACACCCTTGCTTTGGTCATCTTGAGTCACCCCCTCACAGTGTCACCAGCTTCATGCCTACATTACACATCCCGCTGCAGGGCCGGCCCGTGTCGGAGGTGTTGGTGAGACTGGGTGCCGAAGTCCAGCGTGGGCCCGACTGGCGCTACAGAGCCTTGACAGCATGCACAAACGAAACACCCATCTTATGTCAGAAGCCAGGGCAGAAGGTATGGCCATGTAAACCCCGTAGGGTGTTGATTCTAAGATAGTTAGGGATTCAATATGCTCCGAACTACCCCGCTCGGGCTCAAGGTGCGGACAAAGACTTCGACATGACTCCTGAAGATGGCGGCCCACAAGGCCCGGATGGGCTAGGGGCTAGGGGGGGGTAGGGGTGAGTAATGGGGGGGGGGGGGGGGGTACTGGCGCTGCTAGATGCTTTGGATGAGTCGGCAAAGAGATCTGGCTGGTAGAGAGAGAGAGAGAGAGAGAGAGAGAGAGAGAGCGAGAGACAGAGACAGAGACAGAGACAGAGACAGAGACAGAGACAGAGACAGAGACAGAGACAGAGACAGAGACAGAGACAGAGACAGAGACAGAGACAGAGACAGAGACAGAGACAGAGACAGAGACAGAGACAGAGAGAGAGCGTTGGCTTTGTGGTTGGCTGGCGATGCGCCGATGGAAAGGCCGAGCCGCCCCCCCCCCCATGCCTTAGCTTCATATGTACAGGAGTCTCGAAGTACCTTTCGTCCAGCAAGCATCTCAAGCAACGCGGATGTTTAGGGACTGCAAGAGCGGATGTTTGCAGATGCCTTCTATAGTGCTGCCCTGCTGGCTGTGCCCGCTTCCCTCCGAGCAGTACCTGAATGCCTTAGTTGTGAAAAAGGGAATCTTGCCCGCTCTGTCTACAGGCTTCTGGCGCGGAGGATGCAGTACCGGCACACGGTGGGTGGGTACGAGTACAGTGGAAGGTGCGGAGCTGCTCATCCTGAGGGTTTCCCTGTCTGGACCTTGCTGGACATTGCAGTTCCATCCCACGGAGATGTTGTCGTTCAAATTCAAAGGCACTTTGAACTTTGTGCTGCCACAATCACTCTCAAGATTCTCAAGTGCAAGGTTAAGAGCACATGGTCTTCTTGTTCGCATATTGTCCTAGACGTCTGGAGACTTCCAAAGCCCCGAAGCTACTCCATCCTTTGTCCAATCCGACTCTGCTTGGTTCCGTGAGGTTCGTAAGACTTGACAGGGAGCTAGTAAGTTGTAAGGTCTTGAAGACTAGAAAGAGCTGCAAGGAGTTAGATCAACTTCGATGACCTATGGAAATGTTCATAGAGGTGGTCACAGGAAAAGCTTCATGGTTATTCAGGCTGTTCGGCCGGCGCACCAAGCCATTTCGCGGGGCTTGTGAAGAGCTTCGGGAAGGGGGAGCTAAGTCTCGTTATTAGACATGAAAGGCATTCAGGGTACCCTGTAGATGAACTGACATACCTGCCTACACATACTTGATGTGCCGCCGTCCTGTAGAGGCCACTGGATACTGCAAGAACTACCGCTTGGGTTCCAGCAGCAGCTCTGCGCATGACCTCATGTTTGCGTTTCCACAGGACCTGACTCATTCAAGACCTTCCAGGGCTAATGAGAACGGATAAGTCTGAGACGGCATCAGAATATATCAGCATCGACGTTCGACTTCAGCCGTCCTAGGTCCTAGCTTTGTGTCCGTGGTGTTGGCGCATGCGGCCAGACTCTCTCACTGCCTGGAGGACCCAGCCGTCACATCGTTGGAAAAGGTGCCGAAGGGGGGCCTGCAGCTGCATCACTTGCAGTGCACCTTCGGCTACCCTTGCGGAACCCGGTACCCTCACTACGCCAAGTTCGACGTGCGGCCAGAGGCATGTCTGAAAGTTGCCGACTTCGTGCCTGGGGACATCGTCACAAGTCCGAAAGCCGGGGGAAAGAAGAGTACGTGCATCGGCCTCAAGTACAATGCGCAAAGCGGCAAGGCCAAGTGACAAAATGCTTCAAAGCCTGAAGTGGTAGACCGCGGGACAACTTTGTCAAGTGATCCTGCGCCCTCGAGGTCGAGATGTGGTTCCACGCTGAGACCCGTCACGGTGCCGGCTTGTTTCAGGGAGAAGACCTTGATCGTGAGCTGCAGCGGGTCGGCAAGACTGAGGTCAAGGAACGGCCTGCGATCCGAGGGTTGGTAATCGCAGAGTGAGACATAGAGAAAAAGCAAACTGCACCAGTCTACCGAAGGCAATTTGTAGCCCATCTGTAGATGCGTGGAATGGTTGCCACGTGCCTTGTTCGATTCGCTGGTTGGATCTTGGTGCTGAACCAAGAAATTTGGCGCATTGCAGGTCGCCAACCTTTTTCGCTAGCTCTGGCACTTCGTGTAGATCCATGACCCTACGCAAACTCGCATCGTTGTGTCAAGAGCCACACGCCAGATACATGCACAGATCTGGCCATCGTGAAATGATTAGGCCCAGGCTTTCTTTGCATGCGCCTCCTTGAATCTCGAACGAAACCTGGTTTGCCATAGCTCCGCTCCATGCCAACACATGCCGCACGACCGTGCTCCTTTATGCATCTCCTTTCCTGACGATCCTCCGCGCCGGTATCTGTAGCGTAATTGAGAGCAACGGAAATGCCACGCCCCCTTTTCTTGCAGGGTATGGGTTCTACATCGGAGCCTGCACCACTTTTGACCTGCTGAAAGTCAGAACACGCACCCCCCTCTCCGAATGTTGCGTGGCAGCGTCGGTTGTTAGGCCCCCCGCTGGCTTTGCAAATAGTGTGCTGGACCAGCCCAGGTGCTAGTTCCGAGGTCACGCCCCAAACCCGCCAAGTATCGGGCAAGCGACACCGAACCCCCGCGCACACTGCCTTTTCAGTGAAGATTTGCGTACTATCACCCCACACTTTCCTCGATGGACGTCATTCATCAGGACCTTTGGCTCATGATTCCCAGGTGTTACACGGTTACAGCTGGAAAACCTTCATGAAGATATCCCAGGTCAAGGGTGCAAAGTGTTATATTATCAGGAGTCTTTCCTCGCTGTCGGGCTTGTGATTGTAACCGTTAGAAAGAACTGGGTATTGTGTCCAGCGGCAAAGGGGATACTAAGGTTATCTTCAGAGGGCGGGTTCCTTGTCAAGAGAGTTCCTATCACATAGAAAGACTCATGCAGCTCCAGATCTTTTACGGTGAGTGAATATGACTAAGGGCTCCAGGTTCCCGGATGATACGGTCTTAACTCAGGATTCTTCACTGGATGGCTTAACTTAACAATCCCCGCCTTGATGATGAGAGAAAAGACCTTAACTTCGAGACAGGATTTTGGAAGAGGACGGTTGTAGTGAACGAACGGGACA
The DNA here is from genome assembly GCA_905221605.1 of Symbiodinium natans. NCBI lineage: Eukaryota > Dinophyceae > Suessiales > Symbiodiniaceae > Symbiodinium > Symbiodinium natans. The sequence goes on along the minus strand of CAJNDS010002125.1, from coordinate 135,272 downwards.
CTAAAACACACGTATAGGCCCGTATGATTACTAGCGATCTATACTATAGGCAGCTACAAGACGGCAGCTCTCGCACGGTCCTGCTTTTACCCCGCGCAAAGTGCTGGAGCTCGCGGCGAGGTTCCCAGGTATGCGGGCTCTGGACCAGGACCCATTCCCCCCCCCCCCCACCCCCTGCCGCCTTCGGTCCTCAAGTTTCGACACATGCAGTCCTCCCACTTGTGCTCTGGGCTCAATCCGTGGTGATGGCAACACGAGCTAGTGAGCTCGTGTCATGTCCGTTCAATTTGACACATCCGCTCCCGAGATATTTGGCGATTTTGTTCGAAACAGTGGCTGGGTCCAAAAGATTGCAAGTTGCCCACAAGAGGTCGAACCGGAACGAGACCCAGTACATCGCAGTATACAAAATGAGTCGTGCGGGGGAATGAATTTGTATTGGGGCTCAGGAGGCTCGGCGCCAGGACCTGGAGGGCGCTTCAGATGACGAGATTGAACACGACGAGCAGGAGCACGCCTGGGACCCTATCCCAATCCATTGAATTATAAGAGCCCTTGCAAACAACTTTCCTTCACTGCCCCAGAGTGCCCAAGTCTTACCCAACCCTGAACCCACATATTCCCAATCTAACAGTGTTTCCGACGTACTGTCGACCCTCAGGAGTGGGTCCAAAACAACTTGGCGCCGTCGCTACGCTACATCACAAAGAACGACCAGCCCTTGCATGTCGACATTCGCACGGAGACGCAGCACAAACCCACAACCAAATTCTTGAAGCGTCCGACGTGGCCTGCCAGGGCCTTTGGTTTATTTTTTCGTTTAGCGAAGCTTCACCACTCTGAGCCCCGATATGCTGCCCGGGAGGAGATGATCGCGAAGTTCAAGCTCCCCTTCAAGTCCGGAGACGTACTTATGGATCGGGCAGATGGCGAGCAGATGACGTGCATTGGCGTGGCCAGACTACCCGGACACGAGGTGACAGCAGACGGAAGAAGATAGTAAGATAGCAGCAGATCCAGACAGGGTCTAGGGTTGCGAGGGGGCGCAGCTGCGCAGCTTGAGCCTTAAGCATCTTAAGCGCCCAGTGCAGCGGCCAGCACCAGGCGGCAGGAAAACACCATTTGGACAATGTCTCCGTGTGGTTTCATGTGGAGTCCTCCTCAGGCGAGGGTTCAGGGCAGTTCAAGGGCTTGGGAGCTGTTGTGCCGCACAGGGTGGGCATGGTGTGGCTATGTCACGCGGAAACTTTGAGGAACAAGGGCCAGAGCAATGCAGTCCCGCGCAGGTGCCGGCATCAGCCGTGCCATGCACCAGCATTTGGGAAGGTTGGGTGCAAAACCCAGATGCCAGAAGTCGAGTTGAGACAAAGCCACTTCGAGCAGGTTTAAGTGCATTGGCAATGAGCCAGTCCGGGACCTGCTGCCGCCGGAGGACAACATGCTCCGACCACCCGATGTGCAGCTTACTGATCCCTGAACTAGCGGGCGAATGGAAGGTTCCAGCTGTGACTCTTGGAAGGACCCCTCTGGCTGGGACTTGGAAACCCATAGAGGCTTGGGCTAGTCCAGTTCGCCTGACACCTTCGCAGCACGCGCAGCACGCGCAGCACGCGCAGCACGCGCAGCTGCATGCCAGGCATCCTCGCGAGCCTCGCGGGGCAGATGTGCTTGGACTTTGCCTTCCCACGCGGTAGGAACCAGGTGCTCGGCAATGGAATTCAAGAGTTCCGCGCTGTGTTTACTTAAGATTTTGTTTTACAGGCGCTTGAAGTCGCGAAGTCCTGTCACGTAGGCTAGTTCAAGTTGGGCAGTTCTACAGTTCGCAGCCCTCACGGCTGGCTGCAGGAGGTTGGCTCCGGTTCCATGTGTGTGTTGGGTGGGTGGCTGTATTTGTGTGTGCTGGGGCGATTGTTTCCGTGTGCATCTGGCCTTTCTGCATCGTCAATATCAACGACAAGGCCTAGCAGAGCACAATGCAAAGTGAAAGGTCGACCGGACGGAGATGGTGTAGCAGATTTCCAGGCCAGTGGTCAAGCCCAGTCAGCCCCACGACAGGCCAAACTGGATCTCTTTGACGTGCGGGAAGAGGCGAGTGGGTGTGATCTTGAAGTTTGTAGTGTTTGTGGTGTGTCCAGCTGAGAGGATTCAGTGAGGGATCTCAAGCGATGGTGACTCCAGCCTCCCAACCCGAGGTGGTGCAGCGGGTCACCGGCGGTTGGGTCCCAGGAACTGTGCTGACACTCTCGGACGCCTGGCTTTGCAGTTGCATCGCCTGTCCAGAGCCTGTAGAGGCTGTTTTGCTTTGCTTAGCCGGTGACAGCCACGATAATCAAGAGCCCTCCAAATCTCTCTCCCCTGCAAACCCTAGACCAGATCTTCCAAACATAAAAAATCAAAGCCCGCACCTCTCAGGACAAGCCGCTGGTGCGTTTCACTCTCGTGGGCCTGGCCCCTGACGACGAGGGTGCGCCCAAAGTCTGGTGGTACATGGAAGAGGAGCATAAGGCTTGGACTCTGCGCTTGGTTACTTGGGATCTCCATATGCAGTTACTGTAGAGCCCGAAACCCTGAACCCTGTGGAATGGGTTGAGGGTCCGCGCAGAGGCTGACCGCGGCGCTGGCATTCTGAGTGGATGGGAGGCCGATGGGAAAGCACGAGGGCTTCATGGGGCTTCGCAAAGAGCACATGGTCTATAATTACCTTACATGCTTTGTAGGCTTTCAGACGCACCCTGTTCCGCAGCCGGCATCTCGCACTGTAGCTTCACTAGGCGCAGGGCTGACAAGAACTTGACCCCCTACTCAAACCCTAAACCCTAAACCTTTTGGGCAACCTCCTAACGCTCAGGCGGTGCGGAGCCGCCTGCGAGACACCGGGGAACGCGTTGACCTGAAGGTCTGCCCATCTGCGAGACATGTTAGCAGGGGGCTTGGCATGACCTGGGACCAAAAACAGAGGCCTCAGAATGTTTTGTGCAAGGATTCACATGGATTCACATGGATTCACATGCCACTTCGGCATCGGAAGTGACCGGAAAATGTTGGAAGAGGGTGGAAGCAGGGAGCAGTGTCTGGTGGTACATGGAAGAGGAGAATGAGGCCGCTGGTCTTCCGTATATCACAGAAGGTGCGTCTGTTGCCCGCATTGGTGAAGTTCAGGCTTCTTCGGATAGCACATGTATCGCTTCTAGAGGGCCGACGTCTCCAATGCCCACTGTGAGTACCAATTCTCTAGCAAGCTCCAGGCTTGGGAGTTGGGTCTTGTTTTGGCTGAGGACGGTTGAGGGTCCTGCATGGACAGGCTGACCGAGGCGCTGGGATTCTGAGCGGATGGGAGGCCGACTGGAAAGTGCGGGGCTGCATGAACAGTAGATCCATGCAGGCTGCTTGTAGTCTTGGAGGTGCCAGAGGAGGGTGTGGGAATCCGGCCCTCACAACAGCTCGGGGAATAGGCAGCATAGGGAATCGAACTCAAACCGCGAAGCTTGTTTGTGGCATTTGGGGCCACCGGGCCACTCAATCCCTGAACTCAGACGTTGCACCTGCGAGACTCCGGGGTGCGCGTCGATCTGAAGGTGGCCAACGTCAAAAAGCGTAACGCGCGCCTTTTTGAGCCCTATAATTGGGCTTGTGTGTTAAGATTTCGATTGCTTTTGCTACATGCCACACGGCCAGAATCAGGCCTGAGAGGCTTTCTTGTGAACACATGCTTGCCGCCCGAAAACCCAGTCGGCAGGGCATCGGAAGTGACAGCAAGATGTTGGGATCAGAAACGCTGCTGCCCCCAGGTGCTGTCAGAGCGTCTACAAGCTGGAGATGTGGCTCCACGTCGGCCGCTGCAGCAGACGCAGCTCGAGAAGCTGCTCAGCGAGCAAGTAGCGGACGTGGACCTGGCTTACGTGGTCCGGTGCACGGAGAATTGGTCGGACGGCCAGATGATTGGGGAGGGAGCATATGGCAAAGTCTACAAGGGCGTGGACAAGGACGGTACTGAAGCTGCACACTTTGCAGTGAAGCGGCAGCGGTGCCCGGACGACATCGCGGCTCGCCACCGTTTGGAGCGAATGCGCCGGGCCGAGATCGACACGCTGACACACGTCACTCACCCGAACATCATCCGCCTCCTCGGCTACAGCAGTGGCGACGAGGACACGGTGCTGATCTACGAGTTTGGTCAGCAGGGAAGCTTGGAGAGGACGCTGCGGGAAGACGAGCTTGCTGCGCAGCTGGGTTGGGCCTGGCGCGTCCGGATTGCACGTGGAATCGTGGCGGGAGTTCAGCACCTGCACGAACAGCAGTTCTATCATCGAGACGTCCAGCCCGCCCACGTCGTCCTCATGGAAGACTTCACGCCCAAGCTCACTGCCTTCGGGTTGTCAAGACCCTTCCGAGAGATGGACTGCGCAAACGAGGTCCCAAAGGGGACGCCTGGGTTCATGTGCCGGCACTACATAACCACCCGCAAGTTCGACCAGAAGAGCGAGGTCTACTCCGTCGGGGTCACTGTCCTTCAGCCTTCCGGCATCAGTAGTTTAACAGCTCCTAGTTTTTCTTCACTTGATCAGTCAGCTGGGTGCTAGACAACTATTGCGTCCTGCTCAGGATCGTCACGGGTGTGACTGACACGGTGTCGAACACACTGCTGGACCTCTTGGATATTGTTGACATTGACCCGGCTCAGGGCCGGACGTCCGTTTGTGAGGCCTACGACTCACGCGCAGACTTTGACGAAAGCTTGCAACCCATGGTGGAGGCTTTGTCCGACATGGCAGCGTTTCTCAGATGCAAGCTCGGACCTGACCTATACCTGCTGTGTAGAACTTATATAAATATATATATATATATATATATATACATTTATATTTATATTTAAATTTATATATTTATTTATTTTTTTAATGATTTTTAAATATATGAAAAATATGTGTATATATATATATACACATACGTATGTGGGTAGCTCGCAGGCCTTGCAGGCAACACTGGACACGCTGCGCACTGTTTCCTTACAGCTTTCCTCAAGTAGGAGCGGCACGCAAGGCTGGCCGCTGCGCCGTATTCCTCGCGAGTGCCTCTGCGTCTGCTCTTTCAAAAGGCGGAGGCATCTTGCCGATGAGGGGTAAGGGAGCGGGGGTAGGGGGTCGGGTTTATGGGGTTTACAGGGTTTATAGGGTTTATAGGGTTGGTAGGGTTTATAGAGGAGTGGGGGTTGGTCACTCCGTCAGGTTGGCCCACAAGTCTGATCGTAACTAGGCGGCAGGGCCAAGAGCCGGCCGCGCGCCTATGTGACCTGCACGACAGTTGCTGTGTATGTAGTCAAAGCACATACAACTACAGAGAAGCTGTCACAGGCAGAGCAGTCACAAGAGTGGCGTATCTGACATGGCGCTAGGGCCGCTAGGGTTTCTGGGTCCTGAGCTGAAGGGTCCAGAGAAAGGGTCCAGGAAGTCTTCAACGCACGCTGTCATGGTCCACACAGGAGCTTATATGCCAGGATGATATGCAGAGCACCCCCTGAGCCCGCAACCTCATACCCTTCCTCTCGATACGTTGTGAACCTGCAAATGGCATGATTAAGCTCAAACCCCGAGACTGTGCAACCGGTGCATGGCATAGCGCCGGCAGGGGTGACGGGGGTAGGGTTGGGGGGGGGGGGGGGGGTGGGCTGTACCCATTCCAGGCGAAAAAGTGCCAAATAAAGAGGTGCAATCTGGAGGGGACTAAAGGGTAACTGCTTTACAGACTCCTACGGCTTGAATCTGGCCATGCAGGCGGCTGCCGAGCAAGCTTGCCAGCACCTGGAATCAGTGGCGACCGCTCGCCCAGAGAAAGCGTCTGCAGCTTTGGCGAGCGCATCAACACCCGTGGAGAATCACGTAGAGGTCGTGGCCGATGGCGGAAGGCAGGCCAAAGACTACAAGTCAAAGTTGGGAGTGATTGTGTCGCAGAGGACGAGGAAAGCCACAACCGAGGATGTTCTGAGGTATGCTGTGACCGAGCCAAGAGGACCAGGTCAAGGCTTTCTTTGCACAGTGGTGGTGAGGCTTGATGGAGGAACTGGCTCCGAGCAAAGCTTCTCTGGCAAAATTTGCTCGAACAAAAAGGAGGCCATGCAGGCGGCTGCCAAGCAAGCTTGCCAGCACCTGGAATCAGTGGCGACCACTAGCCCAGAGAAAGCGTCTGCAGCTTTGGCGAGCGCATCAACACCCGTGGAGAATCACGTAGAGGTCGTGAAAAAGGAGGCCATGCAGGCGGCTGCCGAGCAAGCTTGCCAGCACCTGGAATCAGTGGCGACCGCTCGCCCAGAGAAAGCGTCTGCAGCTTTGGCGAGCGCATCAACACCCGTGGAGAATCACGTAGAGGTCGTGGCCGATGGCGGAAGGCAGGCCAAAGACTACAAGTCAAAGTTGGGAGTGATTGTGTCGCAGAGGACGAGGAAAGCCACAACCGAGGATGTTCTGAGGTATGCTGTGACCGAGCCAAGAGGACCAGGTCAAGGCTTTCTTTGCACAGTGGTGGTGAGGCTTGATGGAGGAACTGGCTCCGAGCAAAGCTTCTCTGGCAAGATTTGCTCGAACAAAAAGGAGGCCATGCAGGCGGCTGCCAAGCAAGCTTGCCAGCACCTGGAATCAGTGGCGACCACTAGCCCAGAGAAAGCGTCTGCAGCTTTGGCGAGCGCATCAACACCCGTGGAGAATCACGTAGAGGTCGTGAAAAAGGAGGCCATGCAGGCGGCTGCCGAGCAAGCTTGCCAGCACCTGGAATCAGTGGCGACCACTCGCCCAGAGAAAGCGTCTGCAGCTTTGGCCAGCGCCTCCGTGCCTGAGGCTTTGTCCGAGGCAAGAGGGAAGTTCAGTCATTGCAAAGTCGCTGCGATAACCCTCACAGCCGCATGTATAGGTGCACTTCAGGGTACAGAATTTCAGAGTCTTCAACCCCGGAACACCGCACAAAATGCTTTGGGCAGTTCTCGATATCATTGGTCTCACAACAAAATAAAGCTTCCCATAGCGGGAACTATAATTGGACCATAATTTTAACGCTACGCGACCCACCTCGGCCCGGCCCAGCGCATCCGCGTGAGCATGGTGATTCCGCAGCGCCCAAGTACCCCAAGCAATAAGGGTTGGGTTTAGGGTTTAGGGTTCCGGGTTTATGGTTTGGGGTTTAATAGGGTTGAGGGTTAGTTTAGGGTTGAGGGCTTAGGGCTCAAAGGTTCACGGTTTGGGGTTTGGGACTTGTGTTGGGTTCGTAAAGTTGAGCCAGGTGCCCCAAAACTGGGGTGGTGGGGGGGGCAGGGGGGGGAGCAGGTGGGAAGGGGGCTGCTAGGCGGGGCTTCAACTGCCCCTTGTCCTGGCGAACCGTCCGCTTTCAGATTGCGATCGCCCGCGGTACCCTTTCCAGGCAAAAAAGGGGGGGGGGGGGGGGCATATTCAGGAAGAAGGGACCGAGCCAACCTAATCATTGGGAATTCAGAATAGATGAGGGCTCTCTTTTGGCTGCAGGCGGCGGCCGAGCTCACAGTGGCAGGATGCACGGATGTGAAGGAGCGCGTGCTGGACGTTGCCGAGGGGCTGCAGGTGAAGCTGCGCGCCGGCGATGTCGCGTTGCTGCATGGCTCGGCCGTGATGGTCACGAAGGCCGAGAACTTCGAAGCCCACTCCTTGCACATGGAGACTCTGGCACCCGGGTCGATGCCGCTGCCCGAGATGTCCGTAGCGCTGAGCCCATTGCTGGATCTCCACCCACATGGAATGCATTTCGACGAGCCCGTGCTGCTGATCTTCCCTGTCTGTGTTGGGGCCACGAAGGTCTGGCGCTCTTCGGACGCTGGCTGGGAGGAGCTCGTGGACGCCCGGCTCAGCGCCGGCCACGCCATCCTGAGCTTGGACCACTTTTGTCAAGTGGTGGCGGGCGCGCCCGAACCCGTGAGAAAGCCCATCAAGATCAAAGGCTACATGAAGGAACAGACCGCCAAGTGGACCATCACACATGCCAACTGTAAGAATTGCGAAGACATGCTTGAAGAGTACCTGGCAGACCCCGACGTGTTGCAGGGCTACAGGCCCTGCATGCCGTTGTTCAAGACTGCTACGTATTCGCACAAGCAGTTTCTGGAGCTGTCCTGGCCGGACCCGTCGGGCAACGCGAACGCGGAGCCTGGGATTTTGAACTTTGAGGAGTTTCCCGTCGTATCCACTTCCTCATGGGCGGCACCATCGCCTCCTGAGGTTAAGTTGCGACTGAAAGATGCCGACAGCGATTCGATCATTCAACGCACGTTGAGCTGCCCAGCAGACATGAGTGACAGCCATGTTGGAAATGGATTTTTTGTTTGGTTGAAGCGCATTTTCTACGTATCAACTGTTCTCCTAGCTATCTATTATGACTCTGTGGTGTATCATGTGGTTGTTCCTGTGGGCAGACCCGCGCCACTCACATGTGCCTGTGGCTTTGCTCCCTTCATTCGCTGATCTTGTATGTAGCCTGATTGCTGATCTGATTCAGAGACGAGCTAGTAGGCATAAGAGTCATGACAACACCTAAGCATAATAATACTAACAAAGAAGAGCAGTGAGTGTCTGTCAATGCGACTGGCCACAAACACACGCATCACTGGCCGGGCCCCCCTGCATCTCACAAGATGCTGCTGTCGCAGCGAGTTTTCGGATTTTTCGGTCACGGAGGTCCCGAGGCACGTTTCAGAGCACCGCAGATCCTCCTCGAATTCTTCCTCTGTCTGTTGTGTGTGCGTGCGTGCCCTCGCAGGCAGCTGCACCCCCCCTCTCCCCCTTCTTCAGGTGACGTGGGATCCCCCTCTGTAAATTTTGCGGAGAACAGCTGGGGGGGAGGGGGGGGGAGGGGATGGCTGAGGGTCCCTGGTGGAGGCCGTGATGCCCATGGAATCAGACGTCAGTCCCGTTCAGTCCCGGCAATACCCTATTTTCAGGGGTGGGTTTGAACATAAGTTTTAATGTTTGTTACCCTGAATCCCTTATATACTCCTTATACTAATGCCAGAAAATATTAATTTTATAGGGCCCCCCACACTTACTCAAGTTTTTGCTTGCCCAGGTTACCAGGAGGCACCCCCCGAAGAGAAGCAATTGCAGCTTGGACTGGATATGCTTCAAGGCATCGCTGTCTGGCCGAAGGTTTGTGCTGCACGGGGTATCCTCAATATATACTACCCCCCAAAAAATAGTGTAATTCTTTTTTTTGCTGGGCCATAGACGGTGGCTTGGTGGCTTTTGTGTTCTGTGGGTTCTGATCCTGGTGGTGTGGGTTGTTTGTGGGTTGTCTTGCTGGTGTCTTTGGTTGTTTGTGGGTTGTGTTCCTGAGGGATTGGTCAGGTCTTGGCCTGTGTTTTGAGGGATTGGTCAGGTCTTGGCCTGGTGGCTTGGGTAGGTCTGGGGTGGTTGGCCTGGGCGTTTTCTCTTGGCTGAAATCGCTCATCTGCGAGAAAAAAGAATAACAGAATGCAGAGTACACCGAAAATTAACCCAAAAAGAACACGTGAAGAAAATTTCAAGCAGATTTCATTGTTCAAAAGAAACAGATCCAAGCCCAGGCACGCCTCACCAATGCAACATATATAACATGTATAGTCTGTATAGTGTGTCGTCAGCGCCCGATGCCGTGGGAGAAGTGAAGTAGGCTCAACCCTCCCCAAAATTTGTGGGAACTCCCAAAAGGGTACCCCTATTTTCGTAAACCCCTGCCTAGTGCTGCAAGTTTTGGCAGGGGCGTGCTCCTGCCTGTGAGTTGCTCGCGCCCCATGCTTGGGAGTCCCAGGTACCTCGCGGCCCCGGCAGACGGCATGATGCAGGCTATAGACTACTGGAATCCGAAGCCAAAGAAGCTAGCAGAAGCCAGCAGCCGGCAGACACGGTGAGCTGTTCTGTTCCCCGCCTGCTAGGTGTGCGCAAAGAGCGAGGCATCAAGCCCCAGGAGCAGCTCTGGCTCATTCTCTGCAGGCACTCGCACATGGCTTTGTGTCACGATGAATCCTGCTCCAGGGCTGGGTTTTGAAAAATTTGAGCGAGGATAGGTGTGCCCGATGCCAGGGGCAACTACAAAAGAAGTAAGCGTCAGACGGCCTTCAGCATTCGGATGTCGCCCGAGGCCAGTCGTTGGGCAGCGAGCGCATGACCTCGCGAGAGGTGATGGCGCGCGTCGCTCGGCAAGCGTTGGCGCCCGTAGCCTGCATGCGAGTGCTTGTACTTCCAGCCAGGTAGGCTCGATCAACACGAGGTGTTCATGCTGTGTGCACCTTTGTTTTGATGTGTCTACTGCAGCTGCATCATCTACGTAGCTGGGCCACGAGCCCTTGACAACTCAGCTGACCCCACCCCCTTCAAATAGTGCAGAAGAGGCGCATAGGAATCCCAACACCACACACGCCCAAGGCTGAAGCCTTGTTGCTTGACATTGAGAAGCGCAAGGGCGAGCGCCAGCGGCGCAGAGAGCGCACCGTCACAATCCGCGCCCGGGGGCCTAGAATCACGACCCGGGACCGCTGGAAGCACAGCGTGTGGTGTCCTTTTGTTGAAGGATGAGAGGCTTTGTGTCGCGAAGCTTTGCAGGCATTCGGCCCGGAGAAGTTTGAGGCGGCTTCGTGCGCGCAGGCCGGAGGGAGCCCGGGTTTGCGGGAGGCTGGGCGGCGTCACGTGGCCCGACCTCATATGGGGGTTTACGAAAATACGGGACCCCTAATCCAGACCCAAAATATGAATCTTCACAGGATTCTGGTCCGCGGCTTGCATTCTTCAGCCTGCGCTTTGACAAGGGCCCGGTGGAGCAGACTGCCCGGAACGTGTGCAGCATCCTGAGAGGGCGTGGCTATGAGGTGTACATTGTGGAGGGCAGTCCAGATGACTTTGGGAAGATCGTCGACAGGTATCTTCTCAGGATCTTGAAGATGACAGGGGTGTTTGTGGCGTTTTGCACGGAACACTACGGCGAGTGCACCGGCAACCCGTGGGCAACATACGAAGAGCTTCGATATGCTCATGCCAACGGGATCGAGATCATGCCGCTCAAGATGTCGGAGGTGTATCCCCCACAACCCCAGCATGAGGATGCGGAGGCTCTCGTCAGAAAGGTGCTGCATATGGGCCTTACTCGCGAAGACTGTGTTGGTGTGTCCGATGAGCAGATTGCCGACAAAGTTGCGAAGAGGCTGCGGAGACCGCGACCGCTTTGAGCGGGATCGAACACCGGGCCGTCGCAGAAAAGGGTACGTCCAGGAGGACCTCGTCAAGTTTTTTGGGGGGACAGTGGGAAGTTGGAGGAATGGTGCTGCCAAGCGTCGCAGGAAAACGTCTCAGGCGATCCACATGAGCTGACCCCCCTCACCGGTCAAGACCACCTGGCAGAAGCACAGATTATCGCAGGTATTGAGCTGCGAAAAACAACAAAATCACACGGCCGGCTGTCAAAATGGCCAGGCGTGTTGCCGGAATGCTGTGCGATCGCCACTATGAGGTGTACATCGTCGATGCTGGTCCAGGCGTTGACTTTGGAAAGCTTGTGAACGGATACCTTCACAAGATCAAGCAGAAGCAAGGGGTGTTGCTGGCAGTGTGTACAGAGACGTATGGGGAGAAGACTGCGAGCCAGTACTCGACATTCGAGGAGCTGACGTATGCAGACTCGTGGGGCCTTCAGGTTGTTCCGCTGAAGATGACAGACGTCTATCCTCCACGGCCGCAGCATGAAGCGGCCAAGGAACTCTCGACAAGGTGTTCAAGCCGTCCCTCTCCTGGCTGGACTGCATCGAAAAGTCGGACGAGTGGATCGCCAACAAGATTGCAGCGGTTCTCCGACAGTGACGGCGAACACCCAGGTGTCCAGGATCGTGCAGGGGCAGTGGAGGGGTCACCCGTCAACACGTTGGCCGCGGCAGCTGCAAGCATGGACCGCCTGCCAAGCGTCGTAGCAAAACCTCCGAGGTCAACATCATGCGCGAAGGAGCTGGTCTCGTAAGCCCTCTGGACTCCTTCGTCCTTCGACATGTCCTTCAGCCATGCGGCTTGAGAAGCACAAGGGGAGCGCCTGCTGAGAGCGCGCGGTCACAATCTGCGCTCCCTGGGCCTTGAGAACTGCAGGCCGGTATTGGGCTTCCCTGCATCATGTGAGGCGTGTTGCAGGGCGTGGGTTTCACTTTCGAGGTGCGATTGAGCATGCGGAGCGCTCGCATTGCCAATTCGTGCTGCAGCTCGAACCTCCCGCGTCTGAAATTTGTGTGTCAGAGAGCCCCATACCCCCTCAACCAGCTCGCGAACGGGCTCCCTATATCCCCCTTGGGAAGTATGTTTTCAATATAAAGCCCAAGAGAAAAAATATTAAAATGTTTTTGCTTTAAAGGTTCTAAGGGGAGTATAGCTCTGACGTTCGGGTCCGCTCAGGTTTCATGTGGGGGGACCGGTCTTGAGGGGAGAGGGGGGGGGGGGGGGGGGGGGGGGGGGGGGGGGGGGGGGGGGGGGGGGGGGGGGGGGGGGGGGGGGGGGGGGGGGGGGGGGGGGGGGGGGGGTCAAGGCGAGGCAACAGGTGTGCAAGAAAAGCAAGACGACTCCATCCACCGAGAAGTTGTGTAAGTTGCCACCTACAAGAACTGGAAGTTTCCGGAATTAGGGTACCTTGTTGGGGTCCTTATCATCAGGGATCCTATGATTGAGGATGGTCCACATTAAGGGTCCCCTGTTTCGTAAAGTCCCTACTGCCGCAAGAGAAGATGCTCAAGGAGTGCTTTGAGATTCAGGGTTTACTGTTTAGGTTTTAGGGTTGCATTTTCTTGGGGGGGAAGAAGGAGGGAGGGAGGGGAACCCGAAGGAAAACACGTGGGCCTCAACTTCTCTCCCCTTAGGGTTTAGGGTTTAGGGTTTAGGGTTTAGGGTTTAGGGTTTAGGGTTTAGGGTTTAGGGTTTAGGGCTGAGCGATGGGCCGATGCGCTTTGCCGCGTCCCGCCTCCGAGCGGCGAAGCTCGGGTGGCCTCTCAGCTCAGCCATAAGCCCTAAACCTTGGGATGTTCCCCCTTAGACTAACAGCCCTTAATAGAGATTATGGTAGCCCCCAATAATAATATACTAAGGACTGTGAGCATAAGGGGGAACATCCCAACCTAGACCCAAAAGGCCCCCAATGCTTCAGGGGTGGAGACAAAAAAGGCACCCCCAAAAAAAGCCGACGACATCCCGCACGTTTTGATGAAGTGAACCCTACGGAGTCCGAGGGAAATAATGGAAACAAGGGTGCCCCTCAGAGTTTCCCGAAGCACTGGTCTCTCCGAGGACGTAGGGATGCGTCTCCAAACCCTTCCAGAGTACTGGAGTTCCAAACAGCTACTTGGCTATTTTGCATGACACTTCGTAGGGGGCCCTCCGAGTGCCAAAAGGTATCCAGCGCTCCCAAAAACCCGGGGGAACACCTTAAGCACCAAGGGGAGGATCCTCTCCTGGTCAAGGAGGCGCGGGTCATGTGAAACAGGGCTTGTATTTCTCTTCTTGGTGAGTGTGTGCATTTCGGGTTCCTTATACTGGTGAGTGCATTGTGGGGTGTAGCTCGAGTTCTACTAATTATCGTCCGGCTTCTGAGCTGCCTAAACCATAAGCCCTAAACCCTACCCAATGTGCAGAGCATTCTCTCTGCAGTTGCCCGGTGGGCTTGGATAGACGCGTGGCAACAAATAACCCCTAAACCCTAAAGCCCCTAAACCCCCCTAGACCCTAGACCCTAGACCCTAGACCCTAGACCCTAGACCCTAAACCCTAAACCCTAAACCCTAAACCCTAAACCCTAAACCCTAAACCCTAAACCCTAAACCCTAAACCCTAAACCCTAAACCCTACCCAATCGCACACAACGGAAGGAGCCGCTCCAGCAAGGCACGCGAGGACACTTTGCCGCACTTTGATGGTGCAAGGGGCCCCCCGTGCGGGCTGATCTAAACTCAGGGCCGCTTTGGCAATATCTATATACATAATTATATATGTATGTATGTAGCCATATCTATCTCTATCGCTATCGCTATCGCTATCGCTATCTCGCAATCTACATCTTTATTTTGTGCATTATGTACATTTATATATGTTTATCTATCTCTCTCAACCTCCCTCCCTCTCTCTCAGCCTCTGTCTTTTGGACCCGCCTGATTTGGTACAGCATGCTCGAAGACTAGCGAATTCTTGGGTCGTCTTGGTGCCTGGGCGAAGTCTGGCTGAAAAATACGGAACTTCACTTGTCTTCGGGAATAGGGTTGCCACGCCATCGCGTCAAATGCCGCTGGATGTCGAGCCCGATGAAATCGAAGACATCACGGTGGGCAAGATCGTCCACTTGATGGGAGAGCACCACGACATAAAGCATAACTCTTTGGGCCGTGTGATTGACAAGGATGGTGAGGTTCTCGTGGTGAAGTTCAGTGAGGGCACGATCACGCTTCTGGGGAATGACTTAGACATGTGCAGCTACCAGAAAGGGACCTATGTTTACCCCGGTGCTACTCTCGACCCAGACTTGCAAGTGGAGGGCAGCGACGTTGGAGAAGTGGTCGGGGTTCATTATCAGAATGGCGAGGGCCTTCTGCATGTGCGATTTGCAGGGCGTGGTATGGCCTGTACTCCAGACATGCTGGTGAAGTGCGAGTTCCAAATAGGCACTTGCGTCTACTGGACGAAGTCTGATTCAGACATCCCACCGAGTCACATTGGCGTCGTCGTCGATGATTTGGGCAAGAAGACCAAAGTAACTGGCTTATGCTTTGGGATCATGTTGAATTCCCCTTCTCTCCTTATAAGTTAACCTGTTCAGAATTCGTTTTCAAAGGGTTTGATGCAGAACTCAGGTAAAGGTCCATTTCCCAAACGGAGCCTGGCGCTTCAACGGGCCGGAACTCGTACGAGCGCCGGTGCAACCTGGCCATTGCGTGCATTGGATCAAGAAGGACGACGATGTGCCCGAAGGCACCCTGGGCAAGGTCTTGGGGCCACCCGAAAAAGGCCGCTACTGGGTCGGTTTCCCCAAAGATGCCTGGACTTTCCGGCCAGAATGCTTGCGCGCCCCAGAGATTCAAGTGGGCTGCTGGGTGACCTGGGTGAAATCCGACGAGGACATTCCGGAAGGAATGGTCGGCAAGGTGATCAAGGTGAAGCCAGAGAAGGGCAGGCTCAAAGTCCGCTTCCCTACAGGCAGTGCCGGGTCATCTTTGAAAATCATGGTTACATGCTTCTGAATTCTCAAACCCAATAAGGAACAAAAATCATCATATTTAATACTACCCCAACAATGATGCAGGCAGCTGGAGCTTCGAAGTGGAGGCGCTGCAACTCTTCCATATTCAGCCAGGAGACTGGGTGACAATCAGTGAACCCGACGGGGTCTCTGGCGGCTTTGGAGAAGTGCTGCGGATGGATGACAAGCGCATCGTCGATGTGAAGTGGATGAAGGGACCTGGCAAACATGCCGCCGGAGATCTCCAGAAACTCGAGATACAGAAATACGACCGGGTCCGACTGACCAGCAGCGCTGACAACGTGAAGGACGGGGGTATCGGGGTTGTACTCAGCCTGTCTCAAGCCTGTGCTGACACGGAGTGGTGCACCGCAGTCGAAGTGCAGTTCCCACACAAAGACGGTCCCTCCCAAGTCGCGTGCATGTCATTGCCATTGGACGGGCTAGAGAAGGGCATGGATCTGGAGGGCGTTGGAGAGATGAAGGCCACCTTCAAGAAGTATGATCAGAATCTAGCTAAGCCCCGTTTGGGACATGTTTTTGTTACCGACCCTTAAATGGGATTTAAGAGAGTCATATGCAGGAAGTGTGATCAGAATCTAGCTAGGCATTTTTTTGGACATGCTTTTTATGTTTCCTCTCTTGGGTTAAAGAGGATTCATATTCAGGAATTATTTGTTCAGAGGGGTTCAGGGGCCATCCGAGGAATGGTGATGGAAGGCTCTCCGAAGGAGAATTCTTGAGCGTACTGACCCAACTCGGTCTTGAAGAAGGGGATTGCAAAGACCTTTTCCAAGATTTGGACAGGGACGGTGACGGGAAGCTCTCTCCAGACGAGTTTCTGCACTACGTTTTCAGCTCCGCAGGGGAGAAGGTCTCGGTTCTCAACGAGGCCAACGAAGCCCCGACCAACAACGGTGAAGGCGAGGGCGAGAAATGAGCTACGGCACCCCAAGCGCTCCACAGTGTGCGTCAGGGGCCTTGCACACTTCCGGTGCCCTGTGCACCTTTTTTGGATGACGATGACACAGGCCCATGTGCTCAGAGAGGGTCCCTGAGAGGCTCCCTCGAGCATCTTTCTGAGAGGTTCAGCTCAGCAGGGTCATGTTTCACCCAAGAATGGTATTTGCCTTGTGTGAGGGATGTTGAATCCCAACGTTGCCTCGCAGATGAAGGCTGGTTCATCCCAATTGCGCAGCCTTAGTTGCCAATGCTGCGTCGCCACCCGACAAAAATTTGGTTTGGTTCCCTGGCAAAATGACAAGCGCTGGCGACCCAGAAGCAACTGGAGCCTGGAACTAGACGAAGACGCCTTGCCAGTGCTGCCAGCGCCAATCCAGGAAGCAATCCTTGAGCTTTTACGGTTTAAGGGTCTAGGGGTTTAGGGGTTTAGGGTTTGGGGCTTAGGTTCCTTGTTTGGCAGTTGAAGTTGCTAGTGAACATGCCAGGCACTGTGCAGCTGGCCTGGCCTGACAGCGCCCGCCTTGCACCGGTCAGGACATGTCTTGGACTTGTAAGCAACATGCAGGGGTTTTGGGTTTTGGGTTTAGAGTCCTTGTTTGGCTTAAGGGTACCTTATTGGGGTCCTTTCTCAGGGGATCCTACTATTTGGGGGTCTATTGTCAGGGTCCCCTGTTTTCGTAAACTCCCACATGCAAGTGTTCTCTCCACCATAGCTTCCCAAGCAAGCTAGGTTCCAAAGGCTTCAAGCTCCCGTTTTGTTTTTTTCGAGCTGCCGATGTCGCTGCCGCTTGAGAGCTAGGCAGGGGAGACTTTTTTGTGATGCTTGGGACGGCCATCGCGGTGAAAACGAGCTGGCCTTTTCTGCCTGCCCTCCTTGTGGAAAAATGTGAGACCCTTTTCTGACCAATCAGCCCCGTATTCCAGCTGCAGAAAGTCCTGCTGCAGATGCATAGACGCAGTAGCATTCTAGCTTACGGATAAGGGACTTCGTAGATTGGGTGCCTCTTTGGCCTCGGAACACGAGCGAGGGAGCTAGATAGTTCTTTCACTGAAGCCCTGGTATTCTGTGGACTCAATTGTCGGGTGTAGAGTGTAGGGATGAGGGATTTGGAAATCTATTGTCACCAAGGCTCTTGGAAAAATTGAGAGTTGCTTCCGACTAGCCTGGGGCCGCGAAACCTTGCCCGAAAAAAATCATTTCTAGCCTAAACCCTAAACCCTAAACCCTAAACTTTAAACCCTAAACCAGCCTTTCGTAGCAGATCGGGGCCTGAGGCCAGGAAGGATTTAGCGAGCCAGGGCTCCTGAAGACAGGAATGGAGGAATGTCGTAGGATGGTGGTAAGAAGAAGGCCAACTTCGCTTCTGCGTCTTACGAAGCAGTATTCCTGATTGCATAGAAAGTAACCAGGCCACACAAGCCTCACACCCAAACCCCACGCCCCGACCGATTACTAGAATTCTTGACTAGCTTTGCAGCTCCAAAAAGTGGTAGCTTCTTCAACAAACATTCTTCACCCAAGGAAATTTGTAGCATATCCTAGCTTATCGTAGCTTTGTCCTAGCGTTGGCAAGCTTTTCATAGCTTAGCCTAGTTTTCGCAAATTTCCTGTGGTTCCTTGGAACGCTTTCGGAAATCTCGATAATGTAAGAAAACGTACCTACTCAACGAACTACCTTATCCGATCCAATGAAGCATTCTCCTGGCACCGTGCATCCCTTCTTCACAGCGGTTCGGGTGAATACTGAAGAGCGGGCAGAAGCTCGAACCCCACAACCAGCTCCGGAAATCAGGGTTTAGGGTTTAGGGTTTAGGGTTTAGGGTTCAGGAGCCCTGAAGCAAAAAGGGCTTAGGGTGACATGACATACTTTAGCGTCCTTCCAACATCCACCAGGGAGTGGCGCAAGTTGCCATGTTCGTGGCTCCTACGATGACTGCCGCAAGAGAAGATGCTCAAGGAGTTTAGGGGAAGTCTTGGCCAAATTAAGGGCTCAGCCAGCTTCTTGAGATTCAGGGTTGAGCAGTCATTGTCCACTCATATAATTTTTGGGTGGGAAAAAGGAAACACTTGGGCACGAGGAAACACGTGGGGTCTCATCCTCCCCCTTAAGCGAGATGGGCTTCGCCGCGTCGTGGCGCGGCGCGCTTCCCTTCGCAGCGCGGGCTCCCACCGCACCTCCGAGCGGCGAAGCTCGGGTGGCTGCGCGCTCAGCTCAGCCCCCAGAAAGCCGAACACAGCCGCTTTTGACAAATGGACCCTACTGGGTCCAAAGTGGTAGAGGGGGTGCCCGGATGGCTCCTCAACGCAGGGACATACCGCACCCCCTCCAGCCACCTCCAGCCCTCCGAAAACAACGGGGGAACATGAGACGTGGGGTGCCCAAGGACCTCTCAAGATCCAGCCCCTGCCCTTCGAGGGCGCAGGGGCGCAGCCTGGCGCTGGCTTTGTGCGTCCTGTCCTGGCCGAGGACGTGCGGGCCACATCAGGTAGGGTCCATGCTAGTGTTATTGGTTACTGTAATTCTCGTAATAAGAAGCCCTGCCTTATAGTACACTTCAGGGGTCAGGATGTAGCCGAAGCCTTCCGGTGGTTTGGGCGCGTTGAGTGCTGGTTCTGCCGTTGAGCAATTTGCGGCTTTACGGGTGATGAGCGACAGAACCCAAGATAAACTAAACAGAGAACGGCCTGTGACTGCAAGAATTCGAAAGCTCACAATCACAGTGCATACCCGAGGAGCTGGAGGGCAGCTGAGTAGTAACATCGCGGCGGTCTGGTGGCATTTGGTTTTGGAGAACTGTTTGGCATCGACTCGCAATCTTACTCCCCACCTGCAGGAAGCGATTCAAGAGTGCTACCCTAAACCCTAAAACAAACCCTAAATCCCACACCCTAAACCCTAAACCCTCAACCCTCAACCCTCAACCCTCCCTAAACCCTAAACCCTAAACCCTAAACCCTAAACCCTACCCAGCCGACAACGGAAGGAGCCGCTCCAGCAAGGCACGCCAGGACACTTTGCCGCACTTTGATGGCGCCAGGGGCGCCCTCGTGCGGGCTGATCTAAGCTCTAAACTGAAGACCCCTTTTGTCGCTGCCTCCATTCTCCCAGGAAGTTAGTAGTCGCAATACAATATATATATATATATACATATATGTATATATACATGTATATGTATATGTATATATATGTATTTCTATACGTGTGTATCCCTCTCTCGCTCTTTGAGACCCCTTGTTTCCGAGAGCCACTGGGCCCACCCTCAAGTTCGTCACGATCCTATGATATCTTCCTGCTAAGGTTTCAGGATTCAGGGTTTAGGGTTTAGGGTTAGAATACACCAGAAAGTTCAGACTTAGGATCTAGGGGCCCGGGGACTAACGTGCGCGAGGCCGTCTGCTTGCCGGGCTGTGTTCCCTAGCAAGTTTGAAGCCATTGGCTTTGTCCGAGCTTCTGTTGGCATAGACCTGGTCTTGCTGTGCAAGCCCCTGTCAACCCTCAACCCTAAAAAACAAAAAACCGTAAACCCTAAAACCTAAACCCTAACCCTAAACCAGCCCGAATCCAATGAAGCCCGGCTAGGCTGGTGGCCAACCTAAAATCCCTGAAGCCCGAAACCAACACCCCTGCACACTCGGCCCAAAGCCCGGAACCCGAAACCTCAGACAGCTGCTTCACTTCCATGGAGCAGATTGACGCCAACCCTACACCCTGAACCCTAAACCCGAAACCCTAAACCCTAAACCCTAAGTCAACCCTAAACCTCAGAACCCCCCTGAGGCCTTGCGCGCAACTAGCGGGGGAGCCGCGAGCTCGGCCCAGGCCTACCCAAAGATCGGCTCGCTGTTTAGGGTTTAGGGTTTAGGGTTTATTGAGGGTTTAGGGGCCTGAAGAATGAGGATAGGGGTCTTGGGGATTCTTACACAGGGACCATAAGGGAATATTACTCGTAATTATTCCGACCCCTATATGAGGCCTTGTGGAGGTTTAGGGTTTAGGGTTTGGTTCTTTGCTTTGTGTCTCCTGGTGGAGTCTATGGAAAAGGCTCCGTTGTAGGATTCATCGTAGGTTTAGAAAGGACTATACACATAGGAAAATGTTCTTTTATGTTAAATCCTGATTCTAGGAAACGCCCTAAACCCTAAACCTTGAGTCTTAGACCCCTCTCAAAAGCGAGAAGGTGGCGGAAGGTGCGTTCGTGGTCCAAGACCTCGGCCCGAAGGGCTCCTTTGCCTGCATCTATTCTTCCCCTTTCTTCGTCGGCGATAGTATACATAGGGTTTAGGGTTTAGGGTTTAGGGTTTAGGGTTTAGGGTTTAGGGTTTAGGGTTACATAGTGTCATTGTATAAATGATATGTTGTACTAATACTACACAGAGGTGTTTCCTCAGGGCAGGGACTGCTTGACTCCTTGGGGGTGTCTGGGTTTACCTGTCTACCGAAGCATCAGTAGAGAACAGCATGGACTTGGTAACCTCCTAAGGCTCAGCCACACAATCTAACGCTAAAGACGCCACACGGGCTCAGTGCAGCAGCATGCCTAAGCCCCAGTGGTAGGCTGAGTCTTGCTGCGGGGACCTGGCAGAGTGGAGGTTCCATGTGAGGAGGAGGGTTCGCGTCGAGCACTGAGGTATGGGCGTGGTGGCTGCGCGCGACATCGAGAACCGGACTGCAATGTTCACCAAGCCCGCAAACAAGGGCAAGCAATGCACAACACAAAAGTGGGTCTCTTCTTGGGCCCCCATCATGCTCAGTTGCCCCTTGAAAATGGCTCGAAGCTGAGGAGAGAGGCGAGCTCCTTCTGCAAGAGCCGCCGTTGCTGGTGCTGCCGGTGGTGAGGTGGGCGCCGTGAACCAATAAGGAGGCATTTTGGCATGGTCCAGGAGAGGGGTGAGGGATTCGCACCAAAGCACACTCCTGCCACTTTCTGGTCCCAGGGCAAGAGGGTTGAGCGTTGGAAGCACTCGATTCGTCCAACTACCCTCTGCAAGACTCGCTGCAAGACTTTTCGCTAATCAGCAAGATTCTTCAGGGGAGTTGCGGCCGACGCGAACGCAACATGAACCCCGACACCCAATGTGGATTTTTCTCTACTATCGCTAATGAGGGGCCCCTAGTTTAGACCCCAGACTAGTAGGATCCCCTTACAATAAGGACCCCAAGAAGGTGCCCCTAATATCCTAAACCCTAATAGTAAAAAGAGCCAGGGACCCGCGGAAATTGGATTCTTGGGAGCAGCGGATACTTGCAGACCTTGCAGACGCTGGAGCTGCAAAGCTTGTCATAGGAACTGGAATGGGTGCATTCTCTGAAAGTAGTTGCATGGGCCCTTAATAGGGCCCCGAACCTCCTTCAAGGGGTTCTGTTTTATGGGCCCTTAGTTGGTATAGGGCAAGTCATAAGGCTTTTTATGAGGAGTACCCTTTTAAGGGACCATGTGACTACCCTGCCGAAGACCTTGTGCCATTCTTTGCCCCGAGCCCTCGTTAAGGTATGCGAGTCGCCAGAACAGACAGTACGACGAATGAATAACCCCTTACCTACAGTGAAGTTGGGCTTTTCTAACCCTAAACCCTAAAAACCCCTTACCTACGCGGGGACCGAGTTTAAGCTTCAGTGCCGAATTTGAGCTTCAGTGACATTTTCGGCTTCGCCCTGTGGGATGGCCGGAATTCAGTCGCCGAATTCGAGCTTCAGCCGAATGTCGGCTTCAGTAAGCGCAGGCCAAATTTAGGCTCCGAATTCAAGCTTCAGGGCAGGTCCGAAAGGACCCACTTCCCCGGGTCTTTGTGTGTAGATATATTGTGTAAGATTATAAGATATACAACCGGCTGTTAAGACGCCCAGCTTTCACACATGTTCCTCTCAGGCTTCCAGGGCACTGCCGGGTGCTTTGCGCAATTGAAAATGAGGAGTTGTTTTTCCATTTTGTCGGCTACCCCACTGAAACAGAGGACTTATTGGGTTTAGGGACGGCTCTCGCGCCCTTAGCTCCATCATCGCCCCTTTCAAGACAGATCCTTGCTGCCCAGGACTGCTCGCAGCAGCAGCAAGACGCGTTTTGGGGTTTGGCCGTGCCTCGCTTTGTTAGGTCGAAGTCAGGGTCGGGTGGTCTTTAGGCGTCCTGAATCTGCCACAGTCATAAAGAATCATTCCTTGGGGTTGCTGGCTTGCGCATGTCTTTCGCGCAGGTGCACAGTGCAATTAAAACGCTGATGGTCTCGAGAGGTGAAGGCCCTCAATTGAATTCCAAAAGCGTCTCAGTTAAACATGAGCAAAGGTCCAGCCCAGCTTGGGTGGGGTGGCAGGTGGTGTTGTTCCAAATGATGGATACCCCGAATTTATCACCATATCGCAAAACGCGCCCACAAGACGAGCTATCACATGTTTTTCCGCGGCCCTAAGTCTGCTCTGCCTGGTCCGATGGTGTGGGGGGGGTTGTTGGTCGTGGGTTTGTTGCGATCCTGAGGACTGCCACTCTGAACCGGGACAAAAGACGGCGACCGGGTCTCTCGGTGCAAACAAAAAGGTAGAAAACCAGCCCAACTGTCCTTGCAAGGACTCAATCCCCCTTTTTAGGCCCTAAACTTGGGATGTTCCCCCTTATACTAACAGTCCTCAATAATCTCTAGGGGGGGGGTTACTATAATCTCTATTAATTGCAGACTATTAGCATAAAGGGGAACATCCCAACCCTAAACCTTCGACCACGTTCAACTCCAAGGATCGTGCGCACGAATGGCCTGCCCATCGAGAGACCCGATGGCTCTGACGTCGTCGGCTTGTACTCAACCATGTCCCCGGACCGCACCTTGGGAACTTTCTCTTCTTTTGGAGTTATGAAGGTCCACCATTCGTCTTAAACCTAAACCCTAAACCGGGTGAAGTGTGAGAGCCGAAACCAGGTTAAAATTTTTGGTAGGGTTCAAGAACAGTTAAGGTCCAGATTCAACCACAGTTGCATACACAACGTATCCAGGCTGCAGCCCCTGGCATGATTGCGGCAAGGGCAAGCAGAGTCTTCAATTGGGGGAGGAGCACTTTAAAAGGGACCATGTTTTCAAGCCTGCCACCCAAAAGGAGAAACAAATTGATATACACATACATATACATATACATATACATATACATATACATATACATATACATATACATATACATATACATATACATATATATAGAGATACACCGGGACGCGAAACGCTAAGGTCAACAACAGCTACCAGGAAGAAGCTGGTGGCGAAGTGCTCCACGCCCTGCGCAGCTTGTTGTCCATGGAATGTCATCCCGCGCCCCCATGATGTCAAACCACCCCTCAAAACATTTCCCCTGAGGTCAAACCACCCCTTTAAAAACGCCGTTCGACTTTACAGTTGCATGAAAGTGCATCGCTTGAAAAGCGAATGGAAGTAGTATATCGCATTCAAGGGGAGTTTTGGGATTGAAGCCGGAAAACTGGACTGGCTCTAAACCCGAAACCCTAAACCCTAAACCGCAAAGGAAACATCCGCAAGGGTGAGGAGCTGTGCATCACCTACATCGCCCCATGGTCCCGACTGGGCAGTTCCGGTTTGCATGTCCGCATGCATGTAGTCTGCTCCCTCGGTCTAGGGTTCAGGCTTAGGGTTTAGGGTTACTCTTGGTCAGCTAAACAATCTGGAAAAGATCTGGGGACAGTTCGCAGACCACATCTCGGCATGCAGCGTCACCCAGGGTGTAGGGTTTAGTTTAGGGCACAGTCATGGGGCGCTGGCTTCAAGGATTTGTTTCTGACGCAGCAAGAGCGCCAAGAGACGCTGAAGAGGCCTGGAGCCTCGGTGAAGAGATTGCAAGAACCCTGAACCCTAAACCCTTAACCCCAAACCCTGCATGGGCTCGTCGCGTGGCAGGTCTTAGGTACCCTTCTCAACCCTGAACCGAAAAGCTTAGGTGGGCACCCTGCCGAGCATACTTCTGGGTATTAGGGACGCTTGCTTGGACTCCGAGTGTTTGATCCAAGGGATAGAGGGTAGGTAGGATGAAGCATCCCCTTTTTGCGACCCATTCTTCGAAACTCAGGACCCTAAACCCCTTGAAGGGGTTAGAGAAGGACAGTGTACCTTGACAAATACCGGACAATTCCCCAATGCCTCATAATTCTGCACCCTACACCCTAACCCCTCCTTCTACCAGGAGCCTAGATAATACCCAAGATTCTCCCTATCCTCTATATAGAAATGTTTGTATGTAGAGCAGAGGAAAAGTACCCAGCATTGTGGTCAAATGGGGGCACCACGACCCGAAACCATAGGGCTTCATGCAGCAGAGGCCCTAAACCCTTCTGCTTCATCTTTTGTTGAAGTGTTGTTTGCTGTTTTCGTTGCTGCACTTTCTTCCAATTTTGTCTTGCTAATTGTTCTGCAAGTCTGACAGCTCCAGACAAGCGTGACTCCTGCATTGAAGTCTTTATCATCAGCAATTGACAGTGGTTCTCTTCCTCTTTTGGCATCTTCCTTTTGATTCTCTGGTCTGCTCTCTTCGCTCCTTTACCGAGTTGTTCAACACGCGTTTCCTCCCCAGATCCCCTGAACCCTAAACCCTAACCCTAAACCCTAAACCCTAAACCCTAAACCCCCTAAAACCCTAGTTATCCCCAGATCCCCGTGAGGATCTTCAACTTCCAGTGCACCTGTGCCGCCTGCTCCCAGTCGGGCGAGGCACCGGGGGCCCTTAGTTCTGCTGAACGAATATCGAGGCTCTGAACCCCAAACCCTTCAGGGTTTAGGGTTTAGGGTTTAGTGTTTAGGGTTTAGGGTTTAGGGTTTAGGGGGGATCATCATAAAATAGTGATCTTTCGGCCCCTGATTGCAAGCGTCTCTGCTTAGTGTTTTGAACGCTGTGGTCGGGTCTGCAACTGCCAAAGTTCTTGGAGGTCCATGGGTACTTAAAAGAGCAGGGTAGCAGGTAGCGCAATCAAAGTTGCGTTTGGTTCTAACCTTTTTGTACAGCTGCTTCTAAGCCTACTTAGAAGAGGGGTGTCGCCTTCAAAAATGGGGTGGAGAACTTTTGGAGCACCTCACCTGCACTCCGTAACATGCATGTGTAAACATATGTATTATATACATACATACATACATACGTACATACATACTTCCTTCGCATATATATATATATATATAGCGAGAGATCCACAACCTGAGAGCCTTTTTGTCGCCTGTGGAGGCGCTTCAGAGCTCCAACCGCTGTCGCGATCGGCTCTCTGCCCCGGGTTCGGGGGGGGTGGAAGTAGCAAAAGAGAACCCAAAAATCCAGAAAGAGGGTTTAGGGTTTATAGGGTTTTTAGAAAAGGGGGTCGCGGAAGTAAGGTTCACAAGAGCCAGTAGAATGAACACGACAATGCCCACGACAAAATGACCGGAAACCTTTGCCCATAGAGTTAGTTCCGGAACACCTCAGTTGGGTTTGGGGTTCTGGGTTTTTCAGTTCTTCTGCGTGTGCGCCGACTCCGCAGTGCCAGCCAGCGTCAAGCACCGTTGAACGCCCAGAAAAACAGAAACCCTTGGTCAGTGGCAAAACTCAAAGGCAAAGAAATGCTTCTCATCTTCACGACCATAAGTAGTACGGGCCCTCAAGAGAGTGGAACCGAGCGGAGAACCCGGAGTAGGCCCATGTCCTTTTTTAGGGTTGGGGTTCCCTTAAAACCCCCTCAAAAGGGTACCCTTTTATTCCTAGATTACTCCTGGGTCTAGGAGTGGAGAACCCAGCCCAGGCTACGACAGATGCGCGAGGCTCTGCCCAGTGCCATACAGCAAGGGCTAGGCGAGGCGGTGATTGCCAAGATGATCGATGCTTGGCTTCGACTCTTTATGCGGCTAAGGTACTCTTACCCTACACCCTCAACCCATGTTCATAGAGACTCTCTGTTTTCGCAAGGGATCCCCCCGAGTTCTGGGATCTAGAGTGGGGGGGGGGGGGGGGGTGGCTGAGGATTTTGCCAGTCAAGTTCGCAAGTGCTAGCCAAAGAGAGAGGTAGCGATAGTGTCGGATTCGCCATGAATTTTTGAAGCGCTGTTATTGAGCAGAATACTGCGCTTTTTGCCCAACCTACACAAGGCCCTCATCCGCAGTGGTAGGCTTGTTCCGCGCCGCCCTCAGAAGTAGTGGTAGGGCTTTTCATTCCTGTTCCTGAATGGCGATGTTATCCACAATGCCAGTGGACGAACCTTGGGTCTACGCAAGGCTCAGATAGTCAATGTTAAACTCACGCCGAAAGCCCAAAAACCCAGAACAGTTTCCAAAGCCTCAGGAGCTAATCGACCAGGAGATTGGGGGGGGAGGGGCGTTCGGGGTGGAAAAGGTTTGGGACGAAGGGTTGGCTTCAGAAGTTACATGCCAGACAACGGGCTGAGTAGGTTTTAGGCCTTGGTTCGGACAGCCACTCCTGGGCATCTTGTTTTTTTTACGATGTGCTTCGAAAATCGAGATGTTGAAGGGCTTGGGTGTTTGGGCTCTATAAGTATGGGTCAGGGAAAAAAGGTGTGTGGAATACCGGGTTGCGGTTAGGGGGCTTAAACTGTGTTCTGGAGTTCGTGATGTCTCACCTTCTATGATATACCCAGAGGGCCCCAATACCTTCTATTTCACTAAGACCCATCACTTCACGGCTCCCTCCTAATTATAAAGTATGGAGAACCGTAAAGCCATAAAGCCTTACTTAAGGGTCATGGGTCTTTCTTTGTGGGGGTGGGGGGGGGGGGGGGGGGGGACCCTGGAAATGCTCCGCAAGCAAACTCAGCATTGGAGGGATGGCCATCTTCCACTGAAGATTAGCACCCCAAACCCCCGGCAATGTTATCGTTGAAGCAAAGCATCATGGCGTTTAAGAATATTTTTGGATCAGGTGGCGGGGGGGAACAGGGCGAAGGAACGAGAGGGAAACGGGGGGGGGAGGCTCTGGGCTTGAAGTTTGAGGAGCTGGCTGGGAACGCCGCTGCCAAGACGTACACGTAACTTGGGGGGCATTCTGGCAGAGGCTTTCTCTTCCGGTCAGAAGCAGCCAAGGTGATGCGTTGAGGTGTGCGTCTTTGACCAGTGAGGTACCACATGGGCCTCCAATATTTTGGGGCCAACCGATCTGCCGCCCTCAAGTGTGCCCAGCAGGCCGGGTTTGCTTGGATGTGGCAGCCGCAACAAGGCCGTCGTGTGCTTCAGCAGTCCGAACTGCGAGAGAGGCTTCATCTCCTTCCCATCATATCCTTAGGAAGCTTTTACTTATGCACATGAGAAGCCCGCAGTGCGAAAGTTACTTCCTGGTTCTCAGAAAAGCGGAGCTTTTGCATCCACGACTGACTGTCGGCAACTTCAGGCGTGGAAGGAGGCCGCAGTGGCAGAAGGTCCCACATCCTGGCTTAGTACGATGTGTCCTGGCTCATGAGATTCAAATAACCCTTACCCTGTACAAACCCCCAAACCTTAAAAGGGTTCAGAAGTGTAGTTTGTCTTTAGTCTGCCTTTGTGTCTTGATATTGACCCATCTCCGGCCGTCTCTGCGTCTCTGCGTCGCTGTGTGGGAAAGCCAGTTTCTGCAGCTGATTTCCAACACAGGGAGGAGTCCAACGTCCCGAAAAAGCAGGAAGACTCCTTCTCAAGCGAACAAAGATGGTTTAGGGTTCAGGGTTTAGGGTTCAGGGTTTAGGGTTTAGGGTTTAGGGTCTAGGGCTGCGAGTGGGCTCCCTCTGCTTTGGTAGTTCCGAGAACACCGCGAACTCTGAGGTTGGCCGGCCAGGTCCGCCGCTTGGAGGAAGATGGCACCGGCTGAGGAAAACAGCAAGGGTTGTAGGGCTTTAGGGTTTTAGGGCTTTAGGGTTTTAGGGTTTTAGGGTCTTAGGGTTTTAGGGTTTTAGGGTCTTAGGGTTGTAGGGTTGTAGGGTTGTAGGGTTTGGGGCTTGGGGTTTGCAAAAGTTTGGGGTTCTGGCCCAGAAGAGTTGACATCGAACCTAACTTCCCAGAGAGCCCAATATCCCTCAAGCCTCAAGTAGTTCATGTACCCTAAACCTTGTTAGGGGTCGTCCTCCTTATGATTTTGATGTATTCAGGAATTAAGGGGGTATTGTACTCTCAGGGCACTGACATGTGGGGCGGGCCTGGCCTACGTTGGAGTCTCCACTAAACCCTAAACCTAAACCCTATCATTTCAACAGGGATGAGAGTGCCGCAGCGTGCCCCGGCTCCTCAGCGCCCCAGCCCAAGCCCCCCACATGCTCCTGCCAAAGAAAAGTAGCCCAACCGCAGCCCTAAATTAACCCAAGAAAAACCCCAAATAACCCCTAGATCAACCTTGAAATGGTCCCTAAATAAACCCTAAGACCTTGGAACCCCAGCATCCCGGTGTCCTGGACAACCTGTACTCTACGGCCAAGAGCGCCTCGAAAGGGGTCAAACTCCCCGAGCCATGGCCAGCTGAGATGTGTGATGCCCAAGTCCAGTCCGCCCCCCCCCCCTCCGCCATGGGAGTGGGAAAGGGAAGCGGCTGCACAGGGGCACATTCCCAGGTGTTGCGTGAAAGTTGCCAGCCTCGAAGGAAACCCGAACAACACCCCTCAACCCTCAAGATTCATACGATTGGCATAAGAATCTGAAGAAAAAACATAACATGAAGCATACTCTTGCCTTTAGCGGGAATATGGGGATGATTATCTTGTATGACCGTTTACGAAAATAGGGGACCCCCAAAAATAGACCCCAAATAAATCGTAGGGCTTCCTGCAAAACAAGTACCCCAATAAGGTAACCCCAATTTCGGCAGTCCCCATTTCAGGATTGTTATCGTTTATGGTTTGGGGCTCTTCTAACCCTAAACCCTAAACCCCAAACCCTAAACCCTAAGCCTTAAGCCCATAAGCAAGTGGTAGACTGAATCTCGACTCCGGGAGGGCACGTGCCGTTCTTCACCACCCGCATCGGCGCCTCTGCCCGGGAACCCGGAGCACTTCTCGGTTCCGCTTCTGGGGTTCAGGGTTCAGGGTTTAGGGTTTAGGGTTTAGGGTTTAGGGTTTAGGGCCACCGTGGGCTCAGGGCTCGGCTGATGTGGAAAAAGGCCACTGCTTGAATCAAGGGACTAAAGGAGGGACCCCTACAAGGGACCTTAGGGGTTAGGGACTATATTTGGATTATATAGGGGAATAAGATTAAGCGCCCCTTCTAGAGATCAGCCCTTAATTGAAGAAAAGAAGTCCTGCTGCAGTGAACTGACGGCTCGAGGACCCCAGCACAGAGTCAGCTTCCCAAAATGACGAATCCCGATAAGCTGGAACAAGATCCCCGCCCCTTAACTTGTGGCGTGACAAACTGGAGGGGCTTCCCCCCCGAATAAGAGGGGCATGTCCCAGCATAGCGGGGCTGGGGGGGGGACTAGCTTATGTGATCCTCGTACCTACCTTTGCTCTGTCATTTTCCTTGGAGGCTAAAGGCTCAGGAGACCCTCAACCCTGAACCCCAACTGAACCCTGAACCCTGGGACATTCGAGGTCGTGAGCTTTGAGCCTCAGGACCCGCGGGCACAGCAGCGCCCTCGGTCGCGGCTGCTTACAAATGAGCTTCACGAGGATGGCCGGCAGTTCCCTTCTTTTCCCTTTTTGGGGGAAGGGTAAGGTTCCCTTATAGACCCCTTTAAGCAAAAGGACGCCTTTTTTGATCCTAGAGTTCCCTTATAACCCTGTGAAGCTTAAAAGGGCACCCTTTTTAATCCTAGGTCCTAGGTTGCTGAGCAATAACCTAGTTCAGAAAGCCTGTTGCTCCAAGCGCTCCGCCACCAGGCGCGTGATTGAATGGCGCCCTCCATGATTGTTATAGACTTGTGTAGATACGCGATGTGAAGAAGAAAGCAGATCCCTCCATGAGCCAAGCAATCCGAAACAAGGCGAAGCCCGCAAGAAATCTACGCGGACCCGCGGTCGCGGTTCAAGGACCGGCAAAGGGACAGGGTTCAGGGAAAAGGGTTTAGGGCTTGGGAAGGGATTTTCAAGGACCGGCAAAGGGACAGGGTTCAGGGAAAAGGGTTTAGGGCTTGGGAAGGGATTTAGAGACTCAGACCTTTTCTCGTTCTCTAAACCGAATCAACGTTGCCCCGCCAAATTCACACCGAGGGTTTCAGCGTCCCGCAATGCAATGCCCCACACATCGCGGCAGCTGCGTTTGGCAATTAGGGTTTAGGGCATAACCCGGCTTACTGCAACAGCCCGGCAGCAAAAAAGGGTTTAGGGCTTAGGGCTAACCCTAAACCCTAAAGCAGAGCCCTAAAACCCTAAAATCATCACTCCGACCTTATTCTTCGTTGGCATGTTCACGAGATGCTCAGCTTCAATGCACGCGTCGCTCATGCAAAAAATAGGGCTCCTGACATCCTCCAGAGCCCCCTCACGGGCCATGGGTGCCCTTTTTTGGGGGGTTCCTTTAAAGGGACTATATAGTATTTTGGGGGTTCCTTTGAGAGGATGGCAGAGTATTTTGGGGGATTACTCCGAAAAAAGGATTATACAGTATTGGGGGGATTCCTTTAAACGGATCGTATAGTATTTGGGGGTTCCTTTAAAAGGATAAGATAGTATTTTGGGGTATAGAAGCGGTACCCCTATTTTCGGACATCCCCATGTGAGTTCTGACAAGAGGATCACATGAGCAGACCACGGAGGGTGGGTCAAATCCACACAAGAAAGAGAGATGTTCCACCCCTTCTTTCGAGAGCCTTGTTTTAGGAGATGTAAATGGGTTTTGTTGATCTTTTCTGCATCAACAAGAGCTTAGGGACTCAAGTGGCTCGAGCATAGATAGTTGTTTGAAAGCGCTGTTCGGGCTTTGCTTTTTTTATCGGACCGACGCTTGAAGTCTACATTGCAGATGTCCATGCCCAGGCAAATTTTTTGCTCAAGCTATCAGAGGTGGTCAGAAAGAAGTCTAATTGGCCTTTTCACCCGCCATGGCAGCAGTGCCACAGCATGAGATGGGTGCCCTCATTGAGGAGATCGTGAAGTTGTGCCAGCAGGAGGCTATCGAGATGCAGGAGAAGGCCATGGCGTACCTGTTCTTCGAAGAGGACGGCACAGAAATCTTCAGGGTCGGCGACGCCGGACCAGGCGACATGTTCTTCAAGGTGGGTGTGCAGAAAGTGGCTGTCCTGCGCAGGGATGGCAACACCAGGAACTTGGTGCAAACATCCCCTCCCCGTACGGTGGGGTGCATTCTTCCAGGCCTCATGCTCTTTGGCTACCAGCGTGGCATCTTCATGAAAGGCGCCTTTGCCATCGACTACACCTCCAAGGACGGGCAGAGCAAAAGACTCTACTGTTCCGCAGCGGGGTCGCCCAACCCTCAGCAAGACTTCGAGATCATGCGCAACGCGCTGAAGGCCGAGCCTAAGCTGCAGCACATCCCGATGGCGGACTGGGAGGAGGGAACGCTGTGGAAGGCTTCCCCCTAGCCCCGCATTTCGTTCCCCCAGCGGGTTTCCCAAAGGGTCCAGATCACATGGACCCTTCAGATTTTGTTAGGCTGTTGCGAGACTTTCTTCGCTGTAAAGTTCCACGTAGCACAACGCTGGTCTCGGACAGGGAAGAAAAGCGTTCGGCTGCGCTTGCTGGCTGAAGGCTTTCCCAAAAGGGTTCAGATGCCGATGCATGGACTGTTTGCGCCCTAGCCGCCCAACCTCTTGATCAAGGAATGTCCTCTATGCATGCTCACAAAGGGGTATTTATTTAGGGATATTTCCCTCGGATTCAGGGGTATTGGGCTCCGTGCGTCCTTGTTCAGCATCTTTTTTCGTTGGTTTTTCGGTTCCGCAAAAAGGAAGAGTCTTCAGTAGAGAACAAGAGTATACCATTTCAGGTCGATCTCCTAGTCGTGTTGGCTCGTAGTGCGCAGTTCTCTCATTCACGACTCCGGAAGCTTGGGAATGCTGCGTCTTGCTTGCAGTAGATAGGCGGATGTGCACCTCAGCTGAGTACTGCTGCGGAGGCGAGAGTTAGCCCCAGCGCCTCAAGCATGTTGAGGACAGCTATGCCCGATTTGCGAAGCACTTGAACCAGTGGTTGCGACAGCTGCGGCCTCAGACAGCGACAGGAAGAGAGACAGTTTCGAGCCATACAGTTCGGGTTTAAGATTAAAGGTTTCAGCATGGAGCATGTGTGTTCAGAAAGTCAGCTGTGTCCATCCCAATCGCCACAACCCAACCCTCCTGCCCCTTGCGAAGAGTGCCTTTCGCCTGCCGATGTGCGATGTTTTACATAAGAAGTTGTTAACATCCCGAAGTGACCAACTTGAAGCCGTACGGACACTTCGGTGGGCCTCTATCCCCCAATCATGAATGAATTAACTGGTCCTTGCTCTAGTCACCCACATTGGGGACTTGGGGGGTCTTTAAATTGGGTTACGTCTGGATTTGTGGCCGTTCCCGCTTCATTTTCTAGACACGTGCTGCGATCTGCATACTTCGGGGGGTCGTTCTTGCGGTCATGTGGGGAAGTGACCACGGGGAGGGCACCTTCGGCCTACAACCCAGTGCCCAGTTTTGGATCTCATCCACCGATTTCGGTCTCAATCAGCCGGCTCTGTCTCAGCAACCTTCCCCTCTGCCGCCAGCACGTGCTGCGCTCTATCCTTGCCGGGCCCAGCCGCGATCCGAAACCTTGTGACTAGGGCTTGGGCTTTGGAGGCCCAACCTCCTAAGCCACCCATTAAGGCTATCGTCGATCATCGCCTCGTTTTTCGGGCACTTACAATCCCACTGAAAAGTACTCATGGACTGAAATGTCTGAAGAGTCTCGAAAGCCTTAGCTTTTGCCCGACCCGAACCGCCCAGCCCTTTCCTAGGTAGGCCCTTGGGGCATTCTGGTTCAAGAGGATTGTATGTTTTTTGGAGGGTTCTCGGGACTATCCTAGTCTCTTGTACACCTCACACCTGGCACCTTCATTCTTGGCAGGTTTCCCTCCGATGAACGCCTTCGGCCCACGCACTCAGAAGGGATACTTCAAGCAGGGTGTAGCAGCCCATTCTTCAGGGCTCCTTCTCATGCATGTGGGGTTCGACTTTTTGGTTTTTTTGTTTTTTTTGGGGCGGAGGGGGGGGGGGGGGGGGGGGAGGCCTCATCAGTACGTTCCTTAAGAGTTGTTTAGGGCACCTAAAAACTGGCAATTCAGAAGAACCCCCCGGGTGAAGTCCGAGGACCGCGGCAAGCTCGTTCGCGGTTGCATGCACTTGAAGCCCCCAAACCCTGTGCATCCCAGAAGCAAGCCCTAACCTTGTTCATGTTCATCTTCAGCACCGACTTCCTAAACACCAAACCCCTCAGAAAGCGGTTGCTCTTAAGGAACTTCGCTGTAAATCCGAAACACGGATCCTTACGGCAGCCCGACACATATTCCGAGGCATATGAGGTTTCGGCGGCTCAGGTTTAGGGTTCCAAGCGTTAGGCCCCTTAGAGTTTGTCATTTGGGTTCCGAAAAGCAGGGGGCCCCAAAAATTGGCCCAAATCTTCTCGGGTTTAGGGTTTTAGGGTTTTAGGGTTTAAGGTTTAGGGCCAGTTTAGGGTTTAGGGAAGATGTGCCTTCAAGCAACTCAGGGGCTTCCGAACACTCGAACCATCGGAGATCTCAGGGTTAAAATTACAGCTATCACGCTCCCCAAGCCAAGTACCCCTTGAAATGTTTCCCTTGTTTAGACCTGTTCTTAAGCAATGACCGTGGTGTGCGTTTACTCGGGAACCGCCAGTAGGAACGAGGCGAGGCCACCGGGGCCATAACATAGGGGTCGAAATACATACTACTCGCCTTCCCTTCGGGTCCCGTTGTAATGATACTCTAATAGCCCCCAAAAACCCTATTCTGGATTATTCAGGCCCCTCTAATTAGACTTCTCAGTCGAGGCGCAACGAGTTCGTTTCTGACACTGAGGATGTCGAGGTGCCCGGGCTGTTCGGCATTTGTTGTTTCGATTTTGGGGCTTGACCAAAAAAAGGGACCCCGAATATCGACCCCCCAACTAGTAGGATTCCCTGATAGTAAGGACCCCAACAAGGTACCCTAATTTCGGAAACCCCAATTTGGGGGGGGGGGGGGGGGGGGGGGGGTTGATCGAATTGTCCTTCATGGAAGTTTCTTCGGGTTCCCATGAGTTTACACAAGCGGCAGATCGGCTTATTTTGGGAATCAGAATTTTGATCAACTACCATGTCTCTTGCACCTCTAGACATAGCAGCATGGCACATTAGATTTTGAACATTGGTCGAAAGAGCCACCTCGGCAAAAGAAACCTATAAAGAGGCCGCGCAACATTCCTTCAAGCAAAATGAGCTTGGTACTTTGCAAGACTTCAGGCCCAAGAAGCAGTTGTTTGTATAGGGCTGTGTATACGAGTGTGTGGCGGGTGTGTCTCTTTCTCGGCCAGGGGTCTTCTCATCCAACTTGCCCAACCTTTTCCACTTGCCCTCGCATGTCCTGCAGAAGAGCAAAAGTAAGGGTGGCAGACAACAGATGGAGTATTGATGGTCTTCTGTGAGATACTGCAACTGGTTAAAATGTCGCGGAATAAAGCCGGACAAGAGCTCAAATCCTCTGCCTGGCATGAGGGTCATCAGTGTTATCTGGTGCGAACCCTCGACCTTGCAGGACGTCTCGCACCCCGCGCGGATGGAGTTGCGAAAGCGGCAGGGGGCCCAGCTCCAAGGTCCCAGGCAGCCCAACACCCCTTTAAGATCGAGGTGCCTTTAAACGTCAAATTGGGATCCTAGATGCTTTCCTGAATTCCTGTCCTGTTGGGTGATTTGGGAGAGCAAAAGAGCAGAGTCAGTGTTGCAATCCGCTGCACCCCACTGAATTCCTAGATTGAGGGGTATGGGGGCGCCCTGGGGGAGTGCTTGCGAGTTTAGAAATTAGTTTCGTGCAGAGCTTCTTTCCTGCCAAGAGACTGGTCCGCCCAAGCCAAAACACCCCAGCCCCGAACTCCTGAGACTGCCAGCTTGGGGGTACAAAAAGCGCCCATATTCCACGCAACCCCCTGTGTCCACAGCATTCCAAGGCTCAAGAGCTTGGCAGACCGCGTCGGGCTACTCGAATCTGCAAGAGTGGGCTGATCGACATGTTGTGCAAGCGTTTTTGCGTCAAGTTGCAGCATGAGTTGAGGGTATCAAAGAAGGGAAACCCGATCAACCCCCACATCATGTGGTGGTGTTCTACTTTTGGACTCAGAGCTTGTCAAGGTGGAGGGGTGCTTTCAAGGCCGATGCGCCCTAAAGAAGTATGAAGCTCCGAGTGCGCCAGGGATATGGCAAGAGGGGCTCCTAAAAACTCGAAAACCGAAGCAAGGTTTGGGGGGGGAGGGGGGGGGGAGGGAGGGTGGTTCACCATGCCATGTTCGAGGTGCCCCTACTCAGGCCAGTGGGGTTAGGGTTTAGGGTTGAGGGAAAAAATGGCTTCCAGGTTTCACACATGGTTGTATGCATGCGGTAGAGTCTGGGTTTGTGACGGGCTGTGGAGGCTCAGGGTGGCTAATGTTTTGCTGATTTTGTGTGGCCAGCTGATGAGAGAATAGGTTTCCCCCAGTTTGTTCCCTGCGGTGTGGTCGGCTTGATCAGAGAGGCGGAGTGTCAAAAAAAGAATCCTCACAAACCCTGAACTTCCCCCCACCCCCCCCCCCCCCAGGAGCCCTCCAGTGGTCTCCTTTCCTAGGGTTGGGTGCTCTGAGAAAGCCTCCCCCCCACCCGCCCATGAAAGAAAGTTGAGCAGCTGCGGAAATGAGCCTCTTGGTTCTTCGTAGGGACTGAGGGAATTCGGTCCGCCGTAAAAAATCTTGAAGAGATTCAGCAAGGGGTACCTAAGTACATCATTGCCTAAACCCTAAGCCCCAAGCCCCAAGCCCTACACTCTGCTCAACACCAGTAAGAAAGGGTTCCCCTTTTTTCACAGGTCTGAGCAGCTGGTAGTGCTTTGGGGGGTTTTTGCCTGCAGGGCCACCAGGCTTCGAAAGCAGAAAGCGCTCAAAAGCCCGGGGTTTAGGGTTTAGGGTTTAGGCCACGAGCCACACGAAGGGGGACTTCAGCTTGATTGTGAGTTTGTTTTCTTGGGCACCCTAAACTATCAAGAGTGTATTATAACAGAGACCCAAGTGGTGGAAGTCCAAATTTGCCCGAAGCCTCCTCAGCGCACACTTCCCCTAAGAGCAACACCCCTCGCAAGCTGAGGCTTCCCGAGCGTGACCACGAGCTCAAAGGCATTGAAGACCTCTTCGTGGAAAGGCGCGCCTCTCTCGGCCGTGCGGCGCAATCTGGGGTTTTTAGGGCATTTTGGCGTGTTTTTGAGGAGCCTTCTAGGTCTCGCGGCTTCAGAGTCTTAATGTTGCACTGTCTTTAGTCTGCCCCCCCCCCCCAAAAAGAAAATGGACCTTCTTTCAACGCATGGCGCGGCGACCCCCCAACAAAGTGGGGGGGTCAAGCCTCTAGGACCCGAAGGCCTGAAGCTTTCCAGCCTTTAACATGCCTGGAGCCCAAGGCTCTCAGGGCCTCAAGCCTTACTGTGTAAGCCCTTAACCCTGAAACCCTTAAAAACAACAAAAAAACATCCGGAAAAAACATGTGATAATAGCGGGTACCCTAAACAAACTCGGTTCGCAGAATAAATTTTGGAAACTTGTGATTATAGACCCTCCTTATCCTAAAGTCAGTCCAACACTAGGCTGCAGGGGTATTGATTAGGCTCCGAACATGAATATATACATAATATAAATCACAGCCCGTCCTCCTCATCTTAGAATCCGGGCTCAGTTGAGCAGATTGGGCAATAGCTCGTACTTGGGGGATGGGGGGATTTGGGGGGGATGAGGGAAAGATGCCCACCCCCAACTGCATCCAAACCACGCCGCAGGCTGAAGGAGCGGGAACTTGCCCTCCAACACCTCAAGTACGAGCATGCGGATTCGGACTCCCGGGGGAGGGGGGGGGTTTTGGGAAGGATGGAGGCAGCGCCCGAACAGTTGAGCAAGGATCTCTCTTAGTCTTTCTCGTAGTAATAAACAATATTTTTCTAACTCTCCCTATGATCCCAAAGACCGGAGAGCAGGGGTGTTCTTCAAATTGTTCTGCTTAGCTCATGGAGGTAAACTGCTGGATGATCAGAGAAGTTCTCATCTTGAGACAAACATGTGCCATTTGGCCCAAGACCGGGCGTGGAAAGCCACACGCCTTTGCAAACGACCTCCGCGAACTGAACCTTGCCAATGTGGAGGATATGGACGCTTGTGTTTCTGACCTCGTCCAGCGCGGCTGCATTTAAAGTTCTCTATGTCGGACCACCGCGCACGGGGACGCAGACGATGTACACAGCTTTGAACCTGCTTGGCCTACGGCCGCTGCACAGCGGTTACAACCTCTCTGCTCGTGCGCCCTTGTGCAACTACCTCTACTTCAATGGATCTCGGGAGGCCCCAGAGTCTAGGGTTTAGGGGTTTAGGGGTTTAGGGGTTTAGGGGTTTAGGGGTTTAGGGGTTTAGGGGTTTAGGGTTTAGGGTTGGCTGCAAAAAGGGTTTAGGGTTTAGGGGTCCAACAGGGGTTTGTTAGGGGTTCCAAGGTTCAGACTGCTTTCACCTCGTTCACCTCGAGGGTTGCCCCCTTGCTTCGCCTCTTTGGGAGGGCATGCTGGTTTCAGGTTGTTGGATGAAAGTTTGATTTTTTGGGCTCCAGGGCAGTTTCGAGAGTGGCTTCAGCAATCAAGAAGTGGCACCCTGCATCAAAGGTAGGTGACACCAGTGCATGGGGAACTGGTGAATGAGTGCCTGAAATGGGGCTTGAGATGGCATGAGCATGGAGGCTTGCAGCCGCAGGTGGTCGAACTTTTTAGCTGTAAAGATCTGAAGGTTTAGGGTTTAGGGTTTCCTAAACCACTCGACCCGGGCCTCCTCAAAGAGGTTGCCATGAACCTCTTCAGCGACATCGATGCCGCCATGGACGAGCCTTTCCAGCTGATGTACGACGACATCATGACGGAATACCCAGATGCAAAGCTGCTTGCCTTTCCTACCAATTTGCTCAAGAACCCTCAAAAAAGTACAAATCATAATCCCCCTGGAAATCGTAGATTCCGGTCGGGCCATATTTTGGTTTTGACTGCCCGGCGTCACCTCCCCCTAAGTGCATCCTTTTGGTTCAGAGGTTTGGGCTATGCCGGGGGGGGGAGGAGGGGGCGGGGGGGCAGGGGGGAGTCCCAAGAGAGGCCGGCGCATCCCTGCTTGTGCTCCCTACCTCTCTCTTAAAGTATCGCTGCTCAACCAGGCTAGTACTCAAGACTCTAAACCCTAAACCCTAAACCCGTAGCCATTTTGGCTCAAACATGCCCTCCTCAGCCCTGCTAAGCTCAGCTACCAGGCCGCACTTGCAACGCAGTACGGTTTCATTGATGAAGTGACAGCAGCATTCTAATTCATCTCACAACTTGTTCTCAGCGAGCTGATCTCATTCAGCGTGAAACGCAGATCAGGGGCTGACTGCGAGATTTTGGGATAACGTGCTTGTCCCAGATGCTCCGCATCCAACACTTGATCGTCAGTTGATGCTTCGCATTGATTCTGATGTTGTTGCACCGCTCGATGGCTTTGCTCATGCAGTGAGAAAGGTTGTGCCGTCCATCTTCAAGATCAAGATGCCAAAGTTTGTGGCAGCGTTGCTACGTGTCGATCCTGAGCTGAACGCCAATGTTGGAAGGTTTGTGTATCTGCGCAACTCCAACAGAAGGTACGGCACAGAGCAAATGGCGATTGCAGGAAGGCTTGCAAAGTACATGCTCCGCATGCCTTACTATGAAGTTGCACAAGGTCTCCAGACAGCATGCGAACCGCCCTGAGACGTTTAACACCAGTGATGTTTTGGGCATGTCTCTTGGTTTTCCGGGTGATATTGCGCTGACGCCAACTGTCGTACCAGATGAAGGCAACAAGACCAAAGCAAAAGTGGGAATTCTCCCAGTGTATGACTTGAAAGGAGCAAGATATGGTTACCGCACTGCCCTGGTGCTGGCACAAGAGCATCCTGGGAATTGGCAGCTCTTGATCCCTGGTGCTGGCAATGCACCTATCAACATCACAACTGCACTGGGTGTTCCGGACACAACCTTCACTGTCAGGCCAGCCGTGAACCCTCACGGCAACACCACAGATCCGTACTCTGTGCTTCCGATCCAGTGGTGGGCCAGTCGTGGATCAGTGGCATTCGCTCGACCTGCTAGAGCAATGACTGCAGCGATTCGCCGCGATTTCACGATGGCCGTGACTGCGAAGAATGATTTTGGCTACGCTGGATATTCTCTGGATGATCAGCTTGAATGACAAAGAGGCCCAGAGCTTCCGGAAAGTGAGAGGCTGGACCACCTTTTCGAAAGGTTCAGAAGTTGCATCTCTGTCCAGGACCTCCGCAACCTGGGGGCTGCTGGGCTGTCGAAGTTGTTAGGGGAAGACGCATGGGTGCTTGATCCACCGCCAAACATAGGCCTGGACGCCTATCTGCTGGCGTTGAAGTTGCGTGCTCAAGAGCGGGTCTCCGATCATGATGTCATGAGGCTTCAAGACAAGATATGTCCAGAGTTTTCCAACAGGATGAGTGAGGGTTTTTCTCCCTTTGTCGATGCCATCTGAGAGAGCTCGACGCGTCCATTGGGTGTTTCACACCAAAGCCAACGAATCCCGTAGTTTCACCAAACGGTTCAGTATCCGAAAACAAACCAAAAACAAACAAAAATGGCAAGAAGGAGAGAGGATGCGAGCTAGAGTTTCACAAGCTAGTGTTTCAACATCTGCATCAAGTGAGGGAGGTGATGCTACATCAAATTCGTCAGAGACAGCTTTCAGAGCAAGCCTGACATCTATTCTGAACGGATGGCTGCTCTAAAAAACACGCATGGAGCTGTTGTCGGGCACTTTGCCGTCACAACAAGCAATGAAGCTTCCTGGTGGAACGGGGCAACTTCAGCGATGAGCGTGAAGAGGAGGTCGAGGAACAGTCAAAGGACCTGCCGCCAAAACGATCTCTTGATGAGAGCAAGCAGTGGTCCAGCCATCAATATGACAAGGATGTTGCTGACGTGATTGAAGAGTTACGGATGAGTATGGCTCACATAGCCAGTCAGCAACACCTGTTAACATTTGAGGAGTTTTGGGCCGAGCTGTGGGCTTTTGGCGCGCAGGGGTTTGCTGCACGTTCACGTCTAGCCGTGACAGTACGCAATCTCCAGCGCAAGGGGGTGCCACTCAGAAGTCAGCGCTACCGCCGCCACCCAGGTGACGGTGAGCGACCTGATGGACAGCCCCACGGATGGCATGCCGCACTGACTGTCGGCCGGTTTGGCTGAGCTGGCGGACAACATGGCAACGCATGCTAAGACCTTGGACGACATCAAGCAAAAACTCGAGATGGCAGAGATGGAGGGCCCTTGATTGTCAGAGTGGCGAGTGGAAGTGCAACATGGACCAGGGCGTGTGCTGAGAGAGGGGTGGACGATAGGGCGATAGTGTCACTGAGTTATCACACCGTTTTCGTTAAGACGTCTTGAAGTCTGCAGAATCCTGTGGGCTGTGTCACCAGAGCAGTGCCCAACCGAAGCCTTGCTGGCCTTGTGCGAGCAAACATCTGTTGTGAAAAAACCCTTTGAGGTCCAGGGTTGCCTCAGGCCCCTCACCTTGAGTGCAGCTTCTTGCTGCGCAAGCATGCTCAGCGGTGGGTGTAGGGTTTAGGGTTTACGGGGTTCTCGGATGAGTCATGACACAGACCCTCAGGCCCCGGCGGCGCAGCTAAGGTTCATCCTGCCGATGACGACGGCCGACGAATGGATGAGCTCGTATCGGGATTATTTCGAGACCGACGCTGGGTCCCAGGGTTTAGGGTTTAGGGGTTCGAAGTGACCCCCACATGAGTCTTTACACAAGGATTTCCGACAATGGAGGTACTCTTTTAATCAGCATTTTGACTGTCGTATATAGTATGTAGACATACACACCTTTTTTTCGGTAGTACCTTCATAGATCCAGTGCTGCTTCCTGCGAGGGCGATCGCATAAGTCCAGCAACAATTGAAGCAAGCTTCTCCGCAAGCAACGCCCGAAGACCCAACAACACAGAAGCAAAACACATCGCTGCCTGGCCTAAACACTTCGCAAGTTCGACGGTCCTCCCTGAAAACCTGGAACACTGCTGCGCAGCCCCCGCACAACAGCCAGGCAGGTGGCAACCACAAACATCTCAGCCCTACACCCTCAACCACCTGATGAAAAAAGCCCTAAACCACACACCCCTAGGGTTTAGGGTTTGGGGTTTAGGGTTAGGACCTGCTGAAAAAAAACCCTAAACCCTCCTCAACCTCAATGCAGCTCAGATGAAGTTTCCCAAAGAGCGCCGGATTGCGGCGGCTGCGCAGGGACGCCCCGAGCCTGAAGTTGGTGTCAGGGTGTAGGAGCCCCTGAGTCAAGGGGTTTAGGGTTTAGGGTTCAGGGTTGGCAGAGTCCGCGAAGCTCGCTCTCGAATGGCATGGTTTTCGTCCCTGGCAGGCAGTGCAGCAGTCCTAGCCGTAAAAAGGGCTTAGGGTTCAGGGTTCAGGGTTCAGGGTTCAGGGTTCAGGGTTCAGGGTTTAGGGTTTAGGGTTTAGGATTGTGGTTTTTCAGACAAATATCCAATGTACCATGACGCTACTGTTCACACCCCCATCCATCCAGAAAGCGAGGCCGCGTGACATGTCCCATGCCCAAACATACGAAAGCACCCTCTCATTCCTTTTTCTGGTATGCTCTCCACAGTCCGCCGGAAAGACACCTAACCCCCACCCCCCCAGTCCTGGAAATCCGAAATCCTTAATATTGCGGCAAAAAGTAAGAACAATCGCAACGATGAGAACCGCCGATTGTTCTGCGAATATGCCTAACATGCAAAGAAAGGGGACTGTTTCTGATGTGGAACAGTTAAGAGCACCTTGACGGTCAACAAGCAACGAAAAGCCGGCAGGACGGCAACATGCACCTAAGGCCAACCAAAATAGAAATTCAGAGCAGGCAGCGCGATGTCAAACCGAAAACGTTCGGAAAGTCTCGCGAGACCGCGCGGCAGCGCACCGAACTCGCGCGGATTCCCATGCCTTGCAGCCTAAGAGGGTGGTGGGTTTGGGCACTGTACTTTCAACCTTGAACCCTAGTCCTTGTCATAAGGAAACTTGAGGGGGTGCAAGGGCCCCATAGTCCCCAAAAATCGGGCCTCTACACCCCCGCTTGATGAGCTTTCCCAGGCTTGAAGATCAAGCGGAAGACTACCCTGGACTGGTTCGACAACCATGTGGACGAAACTCAGCCATGTTTCGAGCATCGTGAATCTTAGTTGTAGAGGAGGTAACCTTTAATTGTTTGGGGGTAATATAATCCCCTTATAATCCCAAAGGTTAACCTTTAGTTCCCCGAGGTACTGGACAACTAGAAAATTTCATGAGCCTAAACACTCGTACTTGCCATGAAAAAAAATGAGCACACTCTAATCAAGCAGGTCCATGGCGAAGGTGTGGAAACAAGGAAAGCCTAGGGCTTTACCCCTGAGCTCAGCGTCACGGTTCCTCAATCGATGTCTGGGGATCTCACAACTCAGGGCCAAAGCGAGCCCGTACCAGGAAGCCCCATCACCAGCGGGGGCTCTCCAGCCACCCAAAATCTGGCAGAGCCGGGTGATCCAAGATAGGATGGGGCGCACCCTTTCAGGGATCCTGGTTCGCGTATTTTGGTGAGTGTGTTTTTTCTCGGGGGTGCCTAAACCCTAAACCCTAAACGCTAAACCCTGTGCTGTGGCTAGCCGGGTGCAAAAAAAAGAACGATGCCCTAAACCGTCCCTATGTTTCAGAAAATTGCCCCTCACATTCCTCGATTCACGTGCTCCTTCAAGCATTCTGAGCCAAGGAGAAGCTGGCCACTGCCGCCAAAAGCCCCATTGGCGCCTGCTGGGCCTGTCAGTACTGGGGCTGCCGCTTTGGGAAGATCGAAGGCCAACAATAAGACACCCTACTTCTCACGCCTCAGAACCCAAACCCTGCAAATAATTCCTTCTCGCCTGGACTTTCTTGCAAGGGCATTTTACAAAACATAACAAAAAAAACATGCTCAAACCACCGATAGAGCTTCATTGCCAGGAGGGCTTCGGGCACAGCATTTTGGGTCTTTCCGGAACCTTGAAGCGAAGATTGGGGGAAGTGCGATCGGGCGCAGGGACATGTAATTGGGTGCAGGGCGGACAAGTCTTACGTGCCACCAAAAGCCCAAAAAAGAACACAAGCAACAAAAGCTAACAAGAAAAAGAGAGTTATAAAGTCGCTGCCCCAAGGCAGTTTCCGGGGTAGAGTCAGACGGGTAATGGATCAGGCAGCCAGGGTGAAAGGCAGGTCACGAGAAGAGGTTCGTTTGCCTTGCCGCGCCCGCAGAAGTAGGAGCACATCACACGGATTGAATTTTAACCCCCCGGAGAGCAAGACAAGAGGCATTTCACCAGGTGGGTAGCTCACAGTGGGCAGAAGAATCCCACCAGGCGAGCCCCTGTCTCAGCTGAGTAGGCATCAGAATTCTGTGAGCGTTTTCTAGCGCAGTGGCAGGGGCTTGATGCCTCTGGGGTTTGCTGCCTCAGGCCGTAGAGAAAATACAAATGATGCGCAATTGCTTGTCTTGGGCTTTTCTTCATAGCCGGCTGGCACAGGCATGTCTGCGGAGGAGAACCGGACATGCTGCTGGATCGAAAGCTGGAATGATGCTCAAGAGCTTGGGGGGGGGGGGGGGGGTAATTATATAGCAATATAGCAATACATAAGTATTATAGTATGCGAATGTCATAGTAGAAGATTATGCAATAAACATAGTTGTAGTAGAAATATATTTATTTTCCCGTAGGGAAGCCCAAGAGGCGCTCCTGCAAGGACAGGAGTTCAGTTCCGAACAGGTCCTTCTTCAGTGCACGGTGATACCCGGGGAAAATAGCGCTCAACGAATTCCTGATCATCCTGGGGATAATTCTCCGAGGGTTTAGGGTTTAGGGTTTAGGGTTTAGGGTTT
The DNA here is from genome assembly GCA_905221605.1 of Symbiodinium natans. Taxonomy (NCBI): domain Eukaryota; class Dinophyceae; order Suessiales; family Symbiodiniaceae; genus Symbiodinium; species Symbiodinium natans. The sequence continues at coordinate 91,008 of CAJNDS010002125.1, read as the reverse complement.
AGGGTTTAGGGTTTAGGGTTTAGGGTTTAGGGAGTCCGAAGTAGCAAAGGCCGAGAAAACTTCGAGACCCACATGGCAAGGGTCAAGTCGACAATTCCCGCCTCTCGTCTGCTGCTGCCACTTGTCTTGGAGTCCAGAATTTTTAAGAGCTTAAAACAACCTTAAAGTAGTATGAACCCGAAACCCTAAACCTTGCACCCTGTAGTGCTTATGACACTAAGAAAAATGACTATGAACCCGAAATCCTAAACCCTGTAGTGCTTATGACACTAGAAAAATGACACCAGAAGGGCCCAGAATACAGGACGCCGTGTACAGTGTTCTGGTTCTTGTCTTGCGAACGCCCCTCCAGGGGTTGGGTGCCTTGTCCTTGCGAGGTTGAGTTGTTCAGGCTTGTGTTGAGGAGGACGCTGCAGGACTTGGAAGTTTTTCGGACGTGTGTATGTCGGATCATTGTATGGGATCCCCGCTCAGTGGTTCGTCCAGCTATGCGGGTGCCAAACACTCAACTCAGAATCAGGACCCCCCTGTACAGATTTGAGGTAGCTTCCTGCCTCGGCCTGTGGAAATGTTGTATCTTCTCCTATTGTGCTCCAGGGCATAGGGGTTTGGGTCCCCTGGACGGTTGCTGGGGAACATACCGCACCATAGGGACCCCACGAAGCGCCCCGAAGGGGTTGGTGACCCACATGTCTGCCAGGTTTAACTTCACTGACGGCTGGGCGCCGCTCAGCCACTTCCTAGGTCTGCCCATCCCGGAGGAGAATTGGGGAAGCAGCCAGGATTTAGGGTTCAGGGTTCAGGGTTCAGGGTTCAGGGTTCAGGGTTCAGGGTTCAGGGTTTAGGGTTTAGGGTTTAGGGTTTAGGGTTTAGGGTTTAGGGTTTAGGGTTTAGGCTTGGCCGGTTCATCCTTTACTTTAGCTCCTCGGCGGGGGAAAGAAGCGTAGCCGGAGTCTTTCAGGATTCGACCGTGAAAGATGCGGGGAAGTGAGACCATTGTACCAAAAAACACACACACACACACACAAAATGCTGCGATCCTCAAGTAAGCGCACGCGCCGGATGGGACCAGGAGCCGTTCCCTTTCACGGACAAGTACAACGCGGACCCATGAGCTCGGGTTTGTGGCATCAGGGTGTATATATCAGGAATGCTTTCTATATTTTTTACAAGAGCTACAGGGTTTTGAGAGCTTGTCGACAGGCTAAGAGCTGAGTTTAAGAAGGATTTGGTAACCGAGCGAGTGGCAAAATTTTACCTTCGAGTGTAGTGCACGCGAAAAACAGGGCCAACGAATGGATTTCGTGCAGGCGTGCGTCCGTGCGTCCATGCGTTCGTCCCTGCGTCCGCGTCCGCTCGCGCGCGCGCGCGCCTCCGTGATTGCGTGTGTTCTCGTGCATGCGTGTCTTCATCCGTGCGTGCGTTGACACGGGGGAAAAAACCAGGAAGAGCCATACCCTGCGCAGGACACCAAGGATGCCGAAGAGGATGAGTCCACGGCAAGCTTCCTGCAGCTGAGCCTGGAATCTCATCCGAGCACCGAGCTTTAGGCCTGGATTGGTTCGGCTGCACTTCGAACAACTTCAGACCAAACAAGGGACCTTCGAGCAGACTCAAGAAATGTTCTTGCTGTCGGCTCGAGTAGCCACGAGCCACGAGCACCCCAGACAAAGCCTGGGTTTAAGATACCCTCATCCCCAAAGCAATTTAGCCAACTTGGAGGTTCATGGCTGCCTAAAACGTGGAACTCTAAGGACCCTAAAAAAGGGCATCAATCAGTAGAATTGCAATTACTGCACTTATACCCTACTTCTAAATACCCTCCTGAGCCTCCAAAGTAGGAAGCCTGGGTTCAAGATAGGGTTTACCCTCTTGGTTCCTTGTGGGGAATAAGAGCTACCTATGTGTCTATATATATACATATATATACTGTATATGTATACCCTTTAAGGATTTATATATATATATATATACCCTTTAAGGAATCATATAGGGCCGTCCTTCCCGCATTCCCTAATAAGAACCAGCCGGTTTGGGGCTTGGGTCAGGCCATGGCCGGCCCCTGATGCAGCGGCTGCAATCGGAGGGTTCCAGCTCTGGACATAGAGCAGTATTTAAATTTTAGGGTTTAGGGCAGGACCATTAAGGAAACAAAGAGAATATATATATATATATATATATATTAAAAAGTACAATGGTCAAAAGTCATCGTAACTATAGTGCTCGTAGTAGGAGTAGTAGTCGTCGTAGTAGTAGCAGCTGTATCACAACATGAAGAGTATCAGATCCACAGTCATGGCAAGATTTTGATGTGTGGGAATATCCAATGGGTCACATCGGGTGCCTGGTACTAAGTATTTTGCGTGATGACCGACTGTACCCGAAAGGTTGATCTGAAAGTGGTAGAACTGAACAAGAACACTTGAAGTTCTAGAGGGACCTGATCTTGACCCAGAGAAACAGCAATGTTTACACAAAGGGCTTCCAAAATCCACCCCAGCAACAACCTAGGGAGCTTGGGGTTTAGGGTGCTTTTGTTCGTTTACGGGTCGGGTGCGTGTTGGTGTCGTGCTGCAGAGTTCGTTTAGCCAGATGTCTGCAAGAAGATTGGTCAACCCACAAAAAACATACACCCTGGGATGTTCCCCTTTATACTTTAACAGCAGCCCCTAATAGGGATTATAATAGGGGGCACTATAATCCCTATTAAGGACCGTTAGTAGAAGGTGGAACAGGCCAACCTACACCCAAAGGAAGACTTTTTGCTAGGCTTGAAAAGAGCGGGAGCCCAGTCCGCGCAGCTCTCGGCCTTTGGGAGTTCAGCTGCTCGTAGTGTAGCAGCCCAGGGTCCTAGAGGCCCAACTTGGACTCCGGCCATACACTTTGCAAGGCAGCAGACAGCTGGAAGCAACTACCTTTATCTTAGTAGGGCGCTTGTTCCTGCTCTTGCTTTCGGATCGAGTAATGGTCCTGCTCGCGCATGTCAAAAATGTACACTGCCCGATGCCTGCACGCCGAGCTGTCGACAGCCGAGACCCCGCTCCAGTACCCTCATTTTCTTGCATTCTTGCTCGACCGGAACTCCTTGGCATCATTGCGCTTGAACAGTGCCTGTGTGAGAACTCTGAGGGGTGGAGCTGAGTTTGGGGTGGTGGATGCAAGGGCTGATACTCGATGAGCAGGTCTCTTCTTTGCTGCTCTCTTCCAAACCTGCCACTGTCCTCCCGGTGGCAAGGACGCCAAGAACGCGCAGCTGCGGAACGCACTGCGGGCCATCTGCTCGGTCGATGATGGTTTGTGGGGCATGGGCTTGGCGATTTTTCGGGTCAAAAGGGGCTTTAAAGTTCAGAGGACCCGAGGCCCGGATGCGGGAATCAGCATATCAGCATGCCCCACTGCACTCGCCTTCCTTTCGTCCATCCAAGCTACTCCCCGTGCTGGGCATCAAGGCCAGGAGTTGGCCCGGAATCGGGTTTTGCAGGGTTGAGGGTTTAGGGTTTAGGGTTATTCTTTGCCAATGTCTTGAAGAATGTGGAGAGAGTCCTAAACCCGAAGCCTCTAACCCCAAGCTTCCATCCTGTAGGCGAGTGCGTCAGCGTGGGAGCTCAGCTGACCTCAGCTTAGAGGGCTTCACTTGGGAGGTTCAATGACTTTGGAAATTGTGCCCGATGAACATACGTATAATCGAGTCGTGAAACTCTTCGGTATTCCTAGCGCACTTGAGCGTGGCCAGATGTCAAGGTTTAGGGAGAGCATAGCCACAGTTGAACTGCAGCTTTTCACCCCCCAAAAAGGTCCCCCAAGTCCTTGATAGGTTTGACCCCCAAACTTGCCAGCTTTGGGGTCTCGGCTGTGCAGGCAGCGGCTAGATCGAGACCTCATGTTCAATCCCGAGAACCGACAAATCCCCCACGCTGGGTGCCCGAACTCGTACATGAGCCGGCACAAATAACAAAAGTCTCCCCTTGTAATCCCTAAGCATGAAATACAAAAATCCCAGAAATTCCCAGGTTCTTCAAGACATGGAGACAAGGGTTCTAGGAGCACCCAAACTGGCCTGCGGGCTCGATCCCTTCGCCGTCTCCTCTCAGGAGCTGTCACGAAGCCTACTTGGGGGGGGGGCGTCGGGGTGAGAAGGTACCCTGAACAAGACTATATCCCGGAAGAAGAATACCCAAGGGACCAGCCCCCTGGTCCCGAGTGACAGGCGCTGCAGCATGCCGCCACGCTGGTCCCTCCCGACATCGGCGTGAATGCGCCGGAGCCCGTGGGCTTTTAAGGGCCATTCGGGCTGTAGAGGTTCAAGGGGAGCTGGGGAGGGGAGGGGAAGGTCAGGGGTTTCTGTGCTGATGTCTTTTGTCGTTCGAAGCTTTGGGGATCATCCAGATACTGTGAATTGGACCAGCTGCTGTTCTGATCTTGCTGGTAGCAAAGAGAGAAGGCGATAACAAAATGAACGAAGGACGGAAAGGAAGGCCCACCCCCTCCCCTGCCATGACAAAGCACAGCCACAGCCACGTTTTCACAGTCAAGCACGTGTGCATCATCATGCAATGCCAATGATGATAACCGTTGCACATAATGGGGAGGGACTGTGGTACATGGCATGCAAGGAATTGGAAAAAGATGCTGCTGCAAATGCAATGGGGTTGCCGGACAACAGGGTGTCGATATGCGAGGATATGCATCATGTGAAGCGAGCGAAACGACTGCGAACATGTCGAACTACTGCTTCAGCTGACATGTTGCCACTTATCATCATCTCGAATTTAAGTACCGGTATATGTGAGTTAGTAGTACCCAATGACCCTTTAAGACAGGAGGACGACCACCTGGCTTTGATCGAAGACCTGCAGCGCCAGGCCATGTCCCACTGAAGCTGCTCAAGCAGTAGCCTTGCCGTTGGTTAGTAGGGAATGGGGAATGAGGTCCCCTATATATAATCCCTTAAAGGGTATCTATATAATCATCTATATAATAATCTATATTTATATCTATATATATATATAGATATATATATATATAGGGACCCTAATTCCCTCATTCCCTACTCACCAACACTAAGCAGCTTGTCAGAGGCTAGACATGAGGACATGACCAGAACAACTTCGTTGAAAGACAACCGCCTCTGACAAGGTTCCCCTCCTTCCAGAGTTGGGGGGTCGGGAAGGTGGGGGGATGTGGCGGGGGGGGGGGGGAGGGCTGGGGGGAAGGGGGCCGTCTACAGTTTAGGGTGTTGGAGGAAGCCTGCAGCTCTGTGGCCATGCGCGAGTGAGGTGGTGGCCAAGGACAACGAGCTCCTGGGCAGTTTCCTGAGAACCTTCAGAAAACGAGCCCCAAACCTCCAAATGCCCATCTTGTTTTCATCTATCGACCTGTTTTTTCCGCCCGTCAAGACCCCTGAAGCACCCACCTCAGAGCCGCCATCCCAGGCCTGCGCAAGGGTACGTCCCAGGCCCAAAGTTTGGCCGCGAGGCGCTGGGCGGGCTTGCAGTGGCTTGCGCGGAGACCATGTACGCAACCTTCAAAGAACTGCTGTGGGCAAGTTTTGCCCGTTTATGATTCCATAGGTTTTGTGGCCGAAAAGTCTCAGCTCCCCCTAAGACAAAGAGTCATTTGGTGGAGGGGGAGTGGGGGGGGGGACGTGGGGATATGGGGGAGTGGGGGATGACATGAGCTCCGGGCCACATGAGCTTCACCTGCCAGTGACGAACAAGGCTATTCGTTACAAGATGTTAAAATGTGGTCAATGCAATATATTATAATAAAGTAGAATAAGTTCAGCAATACAATACTTCAACAATGGTTTAGAACCTGTCTGAATGGATGTTGCACTGTACATGGGCGCGTTGCTCTTGTCAGGGGTCCCATCACTACTTGTAGTGCTGGTGAAGTGTGGAGCTTCCCCGCCCAGCTCTTGAAACAGTCATGGATGGGGGCCTATCTGCCCGCACAGCAGCGAGCATGCCACCGTGCAGAACGTTGCGGCTTACGAAACCCTTGTAGCGAAGACCCCAATAAGGTCCCCCTAAATTGGGAAAACCATCAAGTTTCTTGTGCTGCAAAAGCGAGCGCTTGAGGCTCATAGGTGCTTTGACCCCAAGTGAACTTGCTGTCGGCAGCTTGTTTCGGCGTTTTGGGAGAAAGCTGTTGTCAATTGAGGAATTGAGGCATCGATGGACAAGCATTCCGCAGCCACCTATCCTAACGGTCCTAACTCCCTTCTCACTTTGCGAAAATGCACCCTAACCCTAAATCCCCAACGCTTCCTGCCAGGGCGCAAAGGACCCTGCAGCAAGCCCTTGGCAAGTGGGCCCCCTCCGTTGGGTGCCGAGAAACTGCAGCTTTGTTTCCAGAAGTGTCGGCCTAAGGTGAGGAGAGGCTGCAGAAAATGGCCCATAAATAAATCGAGACTCGACATCTTTCAGGGTTCTTGCCCTTATGCCCCTTTGGAGATTTTGGGCCTTGGTGACTATCCGGCTGCCATAAGTGTTTGTCGTGACTGTGTCTTTGGCTCTTGTGCTTGGGCCCGAAGACCTGATTGCAAAGACCTGACGAACTTGGTGTCCACTTTGAGGCGATTCCTTTGGAGCTGCAGCGTGCACCGCTCAGCATCACGTTTCGCAGATGGTTGCCCTTTCGGGTTCAGGGGCGCCTGTTTTGCTTGTTTAGGCCCATGCCTTGTCACTGGTGCAAGCACTTCAACTCGCCTGAAAAGCGTACAGAGGCAGGCGCATGAAAGTTCCAGATGCTGTGGGCCCCGACTTGCTCTTCACAAGCCAAAACCCTGGCAGCATGGGAGTGGAAATGCTAGGATTTGCTCGAGGAATCCTTAAACATTCAGTGCAATGAGCTTTATCGTCAAAATGGGATAATGGGCTGCCGTATGGGGGTTCCTTAAGCAAAGGTAAGGGACTGCACCTCCCAAGGCGATGTCTTCAAGATTTGGTCCGCTTCGGTGAGGGGCGGTCCTGCTCACACGTGTTTGGAGCCGATTTGGGAGGGCATGCGAGACGTGAAAACTGGAGTTCTTCTAAACTCGGGTCTTTTTCATGAGTTTGAGCGCCTATGGTAAGAAAGCCTCGAACCCCAAAAAGGGGATGCTTGTGGAGAGCTGCCCGTGTTGAGGATGGTTTTGGGGCGGCACATCCTGTCTCTCAGACTGGGCGATGGACTTCTACCTGTTGGTACTTGCAGGATAATGGCACATGGCACAGAGACCTTGCATAGCACGCGCATCATCCGATGGATGGCCGGGTCTTCGGGACGATGTCCCAGGCATAGATTCTAGGAGAGGGGAGGGTCCACCGCATCTCCTCTTTACCTCTGCCACGCCTGGAGCAAGAGACCTGAACATCCCATGCCAGGTGAGGTGCAGCAACGGAAGCTTGAGAAGGAGCTGCTTGGCAGCATGCGCAGTTCGGGTTCTCTTCTTGAAGGCTTGGGGTCCCACAGATGGGATCATTCCAAGTGGTGTGAACGCTATATAATATATTGCATGTTACAGTAAAGGTCATTTATTAGTATCATACATACATACATACATATGTATATATATATATATATATTGTATGTGCATAAGTGTATAGACAATCAATAAATATGGGTTGTAAATATATTCATATATATATATATATGTATATATACATACATATATACAGATCCGTCAAGGAAGCCAGCCAAGCTCGCAAAACACTGCAGTGCTAAATGCTCTCTGAGCGCTCTTCATTGGCACCTACTGTCCCTACCGTCAGCAGCAGATCACACGTTCTCGTGCGAAAACACCGAAGGCTGTGAAGTTCCTGTACCTCACACATCCTTGCACCCAATGCACCAGCACAATGCCTCTGAACCAGGACTGCACTAAGCCGATCACAGAGCCCAGGTTTCAGAAGCGCTTGGGAAAGCCATCCTGCCATGGTGTTGCTTGGGGGTTGGGGCTTAAATTCGGGATTTTGCTGGGCCCTCCTTCCCGCTGGCGCACTATACATGTATGCAACCAAATGATAAAACACAGCGGGAGAACAACCGTGCTTCGTTTTCTTTATCTAGTTATATATATATATATGTACATATATATATATATATTTATTTATTTATTTGTTCATTTTTGATTTATGTATTTATTTGTATTTATATTTTTGTTTATATTCCTTTTGTGTTTTTTTTAATATGTTTTTTGCTTTCTACGTATATTTGTATTTATATACATATATACACATATTTGTATCTGTATTTGTATTTATATTTATACTGTGTGTATTTATTACCTGTTTATATTTATTTACATGTGCACCGCATTTTCGCGGGTGGTTTGTGGCTTGTTCTTGCTCCAAGTAGCTGAAGAAAGTAGATGCATCTTCTTCTTCGGGTTTTGGGTTTCTTCTAGCAGCTACTACTATTTACAACTCAGTAGATCAATTTTCTATGTCTTTTATAGCTAGTAGTACGCTTCTGTTACTACTGTGATATGAATGTTGCAATTCATTAGTGCGATTGCGTGATTGCTATGCTACGATCAAAGCTCTTCTACTGTGATGACGGTAGTAGCAGCAATAAATGCCTGCAAGAACCGGCACATGCGAACCCACATCCACATAGGCTTTAGGACTCAGGTTTACAGTACGGAACAACCAAATCTCCTTTCACGCTTGCTTTCCAGCGATGGTCAGCCTGGATTGTCTCAGTGCTGTCGCACTTTTCTACGCCGCTGTCACCGTGACGGTCGTCGTGCTCCCAGCGTGGACGGTCACCGGCTATGCATGCGGCTGGGACGGGCGCCCACTCCGCTACCGCCTCAACGGGCCACTTTGCCTTGCGGCCGTGTGCGTGGCTTGGTGGGTACTGCCCAGTGCCTACCAGACCTTTGCTGCCACACACTACGGCCAATGTCTCGCAGCTGCCAATGTAATCGGGCTCGTCGCTGCCCTTGCACTCCTGGTATTCACCTCCCTCGAGCCCTCCTTCCGCTGCCTCACGGTCGACCAGAAGGCCTTATGTGCTCTGGCAGCAAACGGTGAAGACGTCTCGGCGGCGCTCACGCCCGCACCACCACGCAACGTGCTGCAGCACTTCTTTTTTGGTGTTGCCTTCAACCCACGGCTCTGGGGCATCGACCTCAAGATGCTGCTCTATGCGCTTGGGGCGGCAGCCCTGGCGTGGAACCTGATGAGCGCGGCCGCCTTGCGCGCAGAGGCTTATGGCCACCTTTCCCTCGCGCTGCGCGTCTACCTGGGCATGTTCGGCTGGTTCATTTTTGAATACATGTGCCTGGAGATTATTCATCTCTACACCTACGATCTTTTCTGCGAGAAGCTGGGCTTCAAGCTCTGCTGGGGCTGCCTGGTCTTCTACCCATTCTTCTACTGCATCGGGGTGTGGTCGCTGGTAGCTGCTCCGGCCGGCTCCGACATCTCGGCCGGTACGGCACTGCTGATCCTCCTGCTCTTCGGAACAGGGTGGGTGCTGACGCGCGGGGCCAACACCCAGAAGTTCGTCTCCAAGCGGCGCGATCCGGAATGTGTGGGCACCAACTGGCTCGGCCTTGTGCCGATGACTACCGTGCCCGGCTCGCAGCTTCTTTGCCAAGGCTTCTGGGGAATCAGCCGCCACGTCAACTACCTGGGCGAGGTGCTGCAGGCAATTGCGCTCGCGCTGCCGGGCTTCCTCGTCGCGGGCGGTGAGCATGCGACCTACTACGCTGTCCTGCCGTGGCTCTACCCTCTGTACTACGTGGCGCTTTTCATCCCAAGGCAAATGGACGATGATGCCCAGCTGCAGGCCAAGTATGGGGCGGCCATTTTTGCTGAGTACGTACGGCGTGTTCCCTGGAGGATCGTGCCAGGCATTTGGTGAGGAGTTTTTTCGCCCCGCTATTACAGCTTACTGTACGGTTTGCGGCTTCCAGGAAAATAGCGATCTTTACCGTTGTCGACGATGATGATGATGATGGTGATGGTGGTAGAGATGGTGATGGTGATGGTGGTGGTGATGACGAAGATGCGCACCCCCTTGGGCCGGAGGCTTCGAGGCTAGTTGTACCACAAAGCATAAAACCGCACTGTAAGCATAGGTGGATCACTGCCTTTGTGGTTTCTGTTGCAGAGAACTCATTTGGTAATCATGCATCATAAGAAGTTGGAAAAAACACAGCAAAAGTGGCTAAACTAAGGGGTAGAGACTGGCAGACCGCTAAAGGGCCTTCTTTTGGTTCTAGGGTTCCCTTCTAAAGTAACCAACCCCAAGAAGGGTACCCTTACTACAGTATGGTTACTGGGCTGCCAAGATGACCCAGACTCTTGGAGGAAATGTTGAGAGCACACGTCATGGGCACGATTTGCTTGGAGAGTTTCGAGCGAACAGCGGTTTCTGCAGTCGGGACCTTCTGCGGTTGCGCTGCGCACATTGCAGAAGCTACGCAGCGCTTGTGTTCACTCACCCTGTGCCGTCTGGAAGTTGCAGTCAGCGCGAGAGAGGGTGTGTTTGGAAACATTGCCAGAGCCGCCTTACGAAGATCTTCCATCAAAGTGGATATGTTGACATTATGGATACACGTCGTGTGCTGGCATGTCTTGCCCTGCAACAGCAAGTCGCACAAGCTTTAAGATGCCATTTTTGCGCAGCACCCACAAACCATGGCCCTCGATTCGTTTGGTGAGCTTCATGCTCATCGCACAAAGAGGCACGCATGTCACCAGCCATGGGCGTGTTCGTCTTGATTCGACATTGCCATAGCGCGCGAACTTCGGCCGTCGTTGCCGAAGGTCTCGCCAGTAGATTAGAAGGGAAACCTTTAAAAGTTGCCGATCATGTGCTTAACCCATCAGCTCGCCTTTCGCGCCTTGCACACATTTCTGCGCTGCCACGAAACACCTGAGGTGGCATCCGCCGTGAGAGTTCAAAGTAGGAGTCGGTGAGTCCTACCAGAAAGGCCCCCAGCAGTCTTTAGGGTACGTGTCCTCCATACTCGGAGAGTGTAAAAAGGCACACAATAGTAGCTGGGCAGGAAACCTTTAGCCTTTTTTGGGGGGGGTAGGTAGAACCTACCATCAACGCAAGGTTGCAGCTCACTGTCAACGGACACAGAGACTTAGGGGGACATAAACACTTGGGGTACCGTACGCGGAACTTCCAAGTAGATCCCAAACCCTGAACCTTTGGACTAGGAAGTTGCGCCAAGAGGTTCTTTTTTTGTACTGGT